>JAGSMP010000483.1:0-426505 GCA_029286625.1 Parnassius orleans | reverse complement strand
AACTGCTCATGCTACCTTCAAGTTACCATTCAATTTAACAACAGCTGATACTCTCATTTGTAATATATCGAAACAAAGTAATTTTGCTGAAGTATTAAAACATACGAAAAGGAGAGTGTAGAATAAATAACAATGGCTCATAAGGGTGGCATAGAGGCTTTAAACAGAACTCTACAAGATATAAGAGAAATAAAAGTTAATGGGTAGTTTAACGGTTTTGCTGGCTGGAGATTTTATACAGACTCTAATAGTAGTGCCAAAAGGAACTAGAGCAGATGAAGTTAAGGCGTGTCTTAAGAGATCCACTTTATCGCCTCTAATTAAAATCCTCAAGCTCTCGAACAATAATATGCGGGTACACTTAGGAGAAAAGAGTCTGCTGGTGAATTTGCGAATCTCCTACTTGAAATCGGCAACAGTAATTACCCGATAAATGACGGAATGATAACCATCCCTGATAATTTGTGCACAGTTGAATTTACGTTACAGGAGTTAATATCCACAAAATTCATAGACCGTAAGCTTTTATTTCGCTCATGCGTTTGCCATAGCTGTCACGCTTTGCAAGCGGTTTAGCAACCCCAGATTCTCATTGTGATTTTGCTGTTATCAGAATCTCCTGACTTAGTATCCTTCTGTCGCCTCTTACGACATCCACGGAAAGGCAGTATAAGGAAACTTAAGGTCACTTACCGAGCTATTGAGGGAGCTATGCTCGCAGTTTCTCTGCGTGATAGACTTAGAAATGAGGATATTCACAGTAGGACCAGAGTATCGACACCTATATCTATCCTCAATTAAAAATCAAAATGCAGATGCGTTGTCACCCCGACTTGTTACCATTAAAAGTGTCACCGGTTCTCTTCACTCACCATACAAAATTTCTGTGAGAGCGTGGTTATAATATATTCATAATCATATGTTAAATAGCTAGATTTGTAGTTATTCAATATCAAAGACAATTCAATAACGGCAAATATTATCTTCTATACAATATATAAATAAAATTGATTGGTGTCTGTCTATAATATCGCAATAACTGACTTTCATTTTAGCTTAAGAGGTTATTTGTTATTAAGCATTTATACATTTTATAACCATTTTAAAATGTTTGATGTGATGTGAATAGATGTTCCATTATACGAGCCTTGGCAGTAAAACCAACTCGTATGCCATGACGGCAAACGGCATGACTCTCTCTTATGCCATCATGCCCGCTCTACGCCACCGCTCTCGACTCTCTCATGTGTGCGTGCGCGTATACTATACATTTCGTTACTTCCTGTGTGAGTTGTGTGCTGCGTCTGTCTTTCTATTCGACGCTTTTCTATTGACGCGTTCACCGTTAATACACACACTTTCTATTTCTTTTAATAATTTTTCTTTATTTTACTTCATATTTTTCTTTATTGGTTTTCATTCATTAAATTTTTTCTACCAAATTCAAAAGGAGGAGGTACTGAATTCGACTGTATGTTTTTTATGTATGTAATTCATAACTATTTTTCAGGTGCACCGATTTCGATGATTTTTTGCATTTGAAAGCTGGTGTGTCTCATGTGGTCCCATATAAATTTGATCAAGGTTTGATCGATAGTTTTGAGTTATTCTTAATAATTTATATTGAAGTCGGTTGTACAAAATTTTAATTTTAAATTATTTGTCTGTCTGTCTGTCCAGGCTCACCTTTAGTATGGCTGAACCGATTGTGATTTAACTTCACCAACTGATAGATAACAATGCCAGGAGTGATCTGGGCTATATTAATCGTAAAATCTTGAAGATTTTTAAAATGAATGGTCTTAAATTATTACCTTACACCTAAATGACGCCACATAAATAGATCCAAGACAATGGTCGCTAATATTATATACTCGTATGTCGCTGGTATAGTTTTACATAATATAGCATTACAATATCAGTTTAATTCTACTGCGTTGGATGGTGACGAGATCCTTTTTATTGGTATTAAGGCGTTTTAGGGCAAGGAAATGTCCCCCGCGCTACCTCAATGCATGTTGGCGGACGTCACATGCAGGTTTCTTCACGATGTTTTCCTTCACCGTCGAGCACGTGGTAAATCAGCACTTAAAATTGCAATTAACAATTTCATTGGTGCCGGCGGGGTTCGAACTCGGGTTGCTCGCGTACTGTGAAATTTGCAGCGAGCGCTTAGCCCCTGAGCTACCACGGCTCTCTATTTTCAACCGACTTCAAAAAAGGAAAAGGTTCTCAATTTGTCAGAATCTTTTTTTATGTATGTATGGAAAATTCTTTTTTGTTAAAAGGGTCCCATTTCATTTCATCACATCCCAGGTGGTCCCATTTAAATTTTATCGAAAATAGGTCGAGCATTTTAAAAAAAATCAATAATAAATTATTTATATTGAAGTCGGTTGCACAAAATTTTAATTTTACCACTTGTATCATCTTACTTCCATAAAATTTCTTTTTACTAGTAATAACAACACTGTCTTAGTCTTCGGCATGATGAATGAGATCGAGGAGAAATCAGTGTCTATGGGCCACAGTACTGTGACCAGTAGTTAGTTTAGTAGTGTTTAAATTTTAAGTATACGCAAGTGTTTTTATTATATTTGTTGAATCGTATTTATTTCTGTCGTATTAGAGCCGTGGTAGCTCTGGGGCTAAGGGCCCGCTGTAAATCTCACAGTACTGCATCCACTTACGATCTTACAGTGGATTACTTTTAGTTCGTTCAAAAAATTTCCAAAATTTTGCTTCCGAAAATATTTGTCACGGTGAGAGCGTGTGAAATTGTTAAAGTTGAGATAAAAGACAACTCAGCATCTCGACACTGCGCTAGAAAACTAAATCTGAAATTCAAAACATATGCATATATTCAATCCAAGATCAAGAAATAGAATATGTTATAAATAAACACATTGATATACTATTTATGTTTATTTAGATGTGGCGGTGTAAGAATATCTACTACCCCGTATCGTCCCGTGAATGCCGTAAAAAGGCGACAGAGCGATATAAATCAGGAGATGGGCAAAAGCGTCTTCCTAAACACATAGAAAAAAAAATGGCGGATGTCAACCCACCTGCCAAACCCCAGTCGAGCGTACCCATTTCTTCTACAACCATAACATACCTAGCTGCAGCGTGGCTCTACCATGTGAAAAATGTCAAAGTTTGTTTTTTAATTTCCCAATCATTCAGGTTTCCTCACGTTATTTTACTTCACCGTCAATGCAAATAATGCTAAAAATGCAGTCGACGACTTCATTGCAGGGATCAAATCCAGTGCTTACGTACTATAAATATTTCAAGGCGAGATAAACACCCGCCTTAAATACTTAAAGTACTAAGCCACAACGGTGAAATTCGATGCAAGAAAGTTGTAATGGTATCTTATTTTACCAAGTCTGAGATTAATCTTTGTATAAAATATATAAAACTATAGTAGTAAACGTAGTTACAGTCCACCATATAGTAAGTGGCTACTGCTGTCCATAGATATCTGCAGCCAACTTAAACCAAGAAGTTGTCGCCTCTGAAGAGCAATGTGAATTGCCTGGCAGTCTGTTATTATACTGGTTCTCTATACCCTTTAGACCGGAACTCAGCAATGCAAAAACTACTACTTGCAGAAGAAATAAGTAAGAGTGTGGTAGTTAGCTTACCTGCACACGGGACTCCTAAATAGTAAATTTATTGACTTGGATTTGCGCATGTAAATTTATATAGTACTTTTATGTTGGCTTAAGAAAGTTGTGTTGTTTTACAAAACGTTAAATCTAATGAAAATCAAGAAATCCTTATAAAAAAAGAATGAGTAAAATCCTTATTAAAGAAAAGGACAAAAGTGTAAAGAATTCTTTAAGAGTACTGCAAATCAAGTCTTCTTAAAACTTAAAAGAACGTTGACCCTTGTCAATATGTAATCAGAGGGCAAACGGACAGACGCAAGGCAGAGTTTATTTATTTTTGTAACTCACCTCGAAAGAAACTTTGTGATTAAATTTATGCAATATCAGAGAATTTATACGTTATAAAAGGTAGGTACAAAAGGTTGTCAACATTTTTGCAAGCGCCTCGCAAAATATATTTTGTCAAAGTTGAAAATTCGAAATACTATTTCAATTGAATTTTTAAAACAGTAAGGACGGGTATACGGATAACGATAACGGATTTTTGCCATTTAAAAAAAGTAAGGTTGATAAAAGAGCACACAGTGAGAAAATAAGTGGATGCTGTTGCCTACCTACTAAGATGTAAAACCTTTTTATCTATAAAAAGGGTCTCCGGTCACTTACCATATGGTACACAGCCGTATTATGCTGCTATTTTACACTGGTATTTTGTGAAAACGTGGTCCTTCTCCGGTCGAGTCGACCCATTTGTACTGCAACCATAATATAAAACTGCAGCATAGCTCTACCACATATTATAAAAGGAGAATGAATATTTTTTTTTAAATAGGGAAGATTTTATCGAAATATTCCGATTTTGTTAACCACATTTAAAAAATGAAGAAGATTTGATGTATTATATAGGTTACTCCTTCGGGGTGGTTCCATTAGGAAGAAAATAGGAAATGTAGTTTTTTTTACTACTATTCTAAGCCAGCGCTTAACTACAATGATGCTAAGTGGTGATGTAGCCGAAGATGATGAAGCGCACTGACTTAACAAAAACCTATTCACTCTTGCCTTGAAGACATCCACATTGTGATTGGATGGAAAGAGAGATGCAGGCAACTTATTTCACTCCTTTGCTGTACGTATGAGGAACGATGTAGCAAACTGTTTGGTTTGAATGCGTTGTAAGTCGACAACGAAAACGGGTGGAGACTGGCCGAGCGTCTAGTTGTCAGATGGTGGAAGGAAGTTTTTAATTTAACCATTTAGATGACATTTTATTTGTTAGCTTGAGCTTGTGGTATTCCTTAGTCCATTTAAAAGTGGTAAAAATATATTTCAATAAAAAGTTAAGGCCAACTTCAAAGAACTAAAAAAATTTAAATAATTTTACATTCTAAAGTCGGGGCTTTCTTTAATTCTTCTATATGATATGTCTTAGCACCGACTTAAGAAATTCAGAATTCGAAATTATTTTATCAGATGTCTTCTTTATTTAAAACTAGCGATCCGCCCTGGCTTCGCACGGTTGACTTCTGGATCTCAACAACAACTGGGTCCAAATGTGAATCTAAACCATTCTCTAATAAACTTAATCACACATACACAAAATTTCATCAAAATCGGTCCAGCCGTTTAGGAGGAGTTCATTCACATACACACGGACATAAGAATTATATGTCGTGGATTGATGGCGCCATAGTGCAACAAGCAGCGCCATCTAACAATTAGTTTTGCGAACTAATAATATGTACCTACTCATGTCAGGACGGACGAGCGGACGAATTGGTGACTAATAGTGTTTGTTACAGGAATGCATGAAGATACACGCCCGAGGACGGTCGTACGTCAGAATGGCCGTGTCGGAGCGTCTATAAAATACCGGTTGGATCGAGGTGGAATTGAGGGTATATCGAGAAACCCCCACTTGTTTGTGCAGTATAAAGTTCACTGTAGGCGCCGTGCGCGAGAGATTCCGCTTAAGTCATTCTACGAGTGAAGTCATTCTACGAGTGCTAAGATAGTGTCGTGGTTCTGTTCGTTGTAGTAATTCTTCTAGTGCAGGCAAGGAAGATGGTGTTGCTGAGAGGCTGCCTACACTGAGATAAGTAGTGTTGCTGCTGGTTTGCATACTTTGGTGTTATCATGTAATTACGTATCTCACGTTACACTGGTGTGTGATTGTGGCGGGGACGTGTTACGGTGTGGTCGAACTGTAATTTCACTATACCTCAATAATTTTCTTCATCTCCTATTTTCTTCTTAATAATTTTTATACCTTGATTAATTGCGTAAGCAAGAGCAAGTTGAACATCCGCTCACACTTTTATTATTTTTAACAATTAACGCTATCCTTATGTATTTCCGAGATTAAAATTGGGATCCTCTGTTGAATTTCCGTTATCAGAAGTGGGATAAAGTCCCTGTTACTGTCCACGTATGTATAACCTTTGCATAGTGTGTGTTATTACGTTGGTGAAAGACTGACGCGCCTCGCGTTTTGTTTTTATGTTCAATGTAATAAACCAAGTTTGTTGTCGTATTTACCATTGACGAATAATTAAAGTGTAGAGTGAAAGTTTACAAGTGAAATGTTTTAAGCCAAAAGTCAAATCCTTTTGTTTAATTTTATTACGTTCGTGAAAGACTATAAATGCGCTTCGCATTAATTCCTTTCTTTTTGTTTAATGTCGTAATTAAATTTGTTGTCCTATATGACATTGACGTACCACTATAGTGTAAAAGCTTAAAGTCAAATGTTTTGAGCAAGAAGTTAAATCTCTTTGTTTGATTCATATTAGAGCAAGTACTTTTATATTCCTTAACGTACCCAAATATGTTAACCAGTGTCGAAAGAAATGTTGGAGGTATTTTAAGATGAGTTATAGTTTTGCATTCAGTGGAATTTTAAACTGTTCGAGTTATGTTATAATTTAATTGTTAATGCGAAATGAATTACACGTGGCACATTTTAAAGTTCGAAGTGTTTAAGCAACGAACCAAAAAACATGTTTAACAAGTAGTATTTTTGTGTGTTAATGTGTTGATAAGTGTTACGGTTTAATCCGAGTATTACGTCGTCGACAAAATTGGGATTTAATGTTAAGGGTTTAGTGTTGTCGTGTGGCTGCAGCTCAGTATATGGTGCCCTGGAAAGGCTTATGGTGTCCCAAGGGTAGTGCTGCATGTTTTTAAAGGTTCCTACTGAATCTTTTAATAAGTTTTCTTTTATGTGTGAGGCGAGTGTGTGCCTTGCTGGTCGAAACAGACTGCCGGGTCCAGCTGTAGCATGGCCTGGTTTCCGCAGACGCGTATGCTGTACATGGCGGTGCCTCGAAGTCTTACACTATGTGTGCGCGGAAGTGTTATACTCTGTATGAGCGGAAGTCGTGTTCTCTGAACATGCATCAGGCTCTGTCCTGGCAGGCGCTGTCCTGGTTCTGGTCGCTGTCCTGGTATGTGTGAGATACTTCGTATGGAGATATATGCATACTTGTGAAAGCGAAGTTCTTTATTATAATCTGCGGTATGAGAGCGTATTTCTGTTTGAGGGCCGCGTATGC
Organism: Parnassius orleans; assembly: GCA_029286625.1. Taxonomy (NCBI): domain Eukaryota; kingdom Metazoa; phylum Arthropoda; class Insecta; order Lepidoptera; family Papilionidae; genus Parnassius; species Parnassius orleans. The sequence continues at coordinate 419,331 of JAGSMP010000483.1, read as the reverse complement.
GTGATGGATGAGAGGATCTGCAACGGTGTATGTTGTCCTGATAATTAACAACTTGTTTTTCACGCAGATCACGATGACGACAACCCCGACGATGCCTGTGAACTCTCCGGTGCTCCAGATGCTCCCGTTGACGCTTCGAGTGAGTGGTGCGCGCGACGACTTACTGTTGCAGTGCGGCACGCCCGGTGCTGTTGTTTTGGCCACGTGCGCTTGATTTATGACAGCTACCTATGGCGTGTGCTGTGTTCTTTAGCCACTTGCGCTTCTCTGACTACTGACTCTGTGGAGTCGAGAAACTGGTATCACTAGCTTGTGTTTGTTCCTAGTGTTTACAGAATGTATATCCTTTTTACTAAAACTACCTTTGTTTTGTGAACATACATTAAATTTTCTTAAATATACTGAGAGGCCAAAGTTAATATATTTATTTCTTTAAATTTATCTCTAAGAAACTTTCTCGGTTTTAGGTTGTATATAGCTCTAATGGCCTCTTCTGTAAAACAAAAATAGTTTCTGAATCATGCATTTCCCCATAGCAAAATCCCATAAGACATTTTGCTATGGAAATAACTGAAATAAACTAATCTAGCTGTCTCGACACTAGTGAGACCTCTAATCTTTTTACAGCATAGGCTGCAGAACTTAGTTTGCTCGCTAATTTGGATATATGGGGCCCCACTGAAGCTTTGCGTCGAGAGTGATGCCAAGAAAACAATGGATTCAATAGGGCTCAGTTCTTCCCATTTAAAACACATTGGTACCCAGATTTTTACATTCGTTGTTGTAAATTTAAAACATTTAGTTTTATTTCCTTTTAAATGTAGATTATTAACGTTAAACCAATGCACTAATTTTGATATAGCATTATTCACTTCGTCACATTTAAATGATTGACGTTTAAGTTTAAAAATCAAGGAAGTATCATCAGCAAATAATACTATATCATGATTATCCTCACAAGGAAGGTAAGTCATTAATATATACCAGAAATAGGAATGGGCCGAGAATCGAGCCCTGAGGGACACCATTAGTACAGGTGACCCGGAAGAACTTTTACCATTGATAATAACTTTCTGCATTCTATTACTTAAATATGAAATTATAAGTTTAAGCGCTGTGTTCTTGACACCATAGTACTGTAGCTTCCTGATTAATGTCTCATGGTGAATACAGTCGAAGGCCTTGGAAAGGTCACAAAATATACCCAAAGCATCTTCCGAATTCTCGCATGCACAAAAATATGTTTAAGAAGCTCAACTCCAGCGTCAGTTGTCGAGCGAACCCTTGTAAAACTGAATTGATTTTATGTAGCAATTTAGTAATATTAAAGAAACTTAAGATCTGATCTAAAATTATTTTTTCAAAATTTTACTAAATGTTGGTAGTACAGAAATCGGTTTAAAATTGGCGGGGTCTAATGTACTACCAGATTTAAATAAAGGTATGACTTTACTATGTTTCATTAAATCAGAAACACACCAGATTCGACGCTTGTATTAAATATAGTGGCTAGATAAGGTGCTATTATATCTATTATAGATAAAATAACTTTAACAAAAATCCCCATAAGTCTGCCGTTTTCTTAACATCAATAATTTTAAAATATTTAACGATATCTTTTGGCAATACTCTATGGAATTTAAAAGTATTTGAACAAGCCTTTACATTTTGTTTGAGCAATGATTCGGCGACAGTAGGAGAAGAATTTAATGATTTTGTTGTCAAAAGGAACATCAGTAAAATGTTTCTCAAAAGCCATAGCAACTTCTTGATCAGATTAAGTTAAACTATTGTAAATATTCAATTGAAAATCCGAGTTGCGGTTTGACCTTGCCTGTTTCACTATTTATTATTCTCCAGGTCATTTTAATTTTGTTGGATGCAGTTTTAATTTTGTTACTTAAATGTAAAGCCTTAGCTGTGGAGCGCACTTTTTAAATATTTTATAATATGTTTTACATTATCTCTAAATATAACACTAGTATTATATGATCTTTCATTATAAAGCTCGTATAACTTTCGCTTACTTTTATAAATTCCTACTGTCGCCCATTCATTAAATGATTTCCGACTGTTAAAAGAGAAAGTTTTAGAAGTAAATATTCTACTAAATTCACAAGTTATAATTTTAAATAACATACTATACAAATAATTAGCACTATTTTTAAATGAAAGTGATGGAAGTCTTTTATTATATTACTTCTAAACCTCTCCAAGCGATGGTCATTTATTGGAACAAACACAACTTTCTTATTTTTCTGTTTTTGTGTATGTAATACCAACTGTCCACAGTGATCTGAACTTAAATTTTGAATAATTGATTTATGCAAGGGCTTAATATCTGTAAAATATTATCTATACAGGTTGCACTAGGCCCAGCAATACGTGTTAGTTCTAAAAATGAATTAACAAGATTATACGATTTAAACAATGAGCTATACTGAATACTAATGGACGAAGTTTCAAGGAGATTGATGTTAAGGTCTCCACATATTACAAAAGACTTCTTCTGTTTACTAAGTTTGAGCAAAACTTCTTCCACAATCTTTTCAAAATAGTCATAAGAAGCACATGGGGTCTGTAAACACTTACAACAATGAGGTGCTCGAGCTCGACACAAGCCATTTCTACAGTTCGCTCAACAGAGAGGCTCACAATATCCTTACGTTCTTTATAAAATAATGATTTATCTGCTAATATTAAGGAGCGACCACGTAAACTTTTTACTTTTTTGAAGGAACTGACCACCTGGTGATTTCCGAAATAAAACATGAAATTATAAATCTTTTAGCCAATGTTCAGTAATACCAAGGATATGTATGTTGTTACTATTTAAAACAATTCAACTTCCAATTCTTTGCCTATCATGCCTTGTATATTTTGATGCACCAGGTGTAAATAATTTTATTACTTATTTGTGGGCTGCATTCAAAATTAATTAAACTACTATTATTGCTAGAGATTGCCTCTATTGTCGCATTTACTAATTTAAATTAGTTGGAACTGATTCCAAATTAAATGTCAAATGATTATCATGCTCAATAAAAGCAGTCTTGGTAGCCAAAAACTTGGCTGAGTTAAAAGTAAATAATAAGATAGCACATTTGCTACCAGTCTTAAATTATATTTGGATAGGTAATACCTATCTTTTGTCCAAAACTTTTTATCAAATTATTTATGAAATTTGGCATTATTATTATTACAATTATATATCAAATTTAAATTATTGTTACATATTAAATTATTCATTTGTATATTTAAATTGTGTCTTAGATTATTTCCTGTGGTAATCCCTGTATGTAAGGCAGTGTGAACAAGACAATTTTGTGTACATTTAAGTTATTAAGTTATTCAATATATCTTAATAACTGTTTGTTGTTTACACTGCCTCTTCTACCAACAAAATTATTATTGTACTATTTGGGCAAAATTTAGTAACTATAATTTTATTTGGGATATCACTAAAAGATGCTCCAGGCATGCAGCAATTTGTAATTTTTGTCCCTTTAAAGAGTTATTTAAAGTTATGCCTAGATTTTTCCCATGTCATCGCTATACACAATTATATTATTTTTGTTAATATTTGAGTTATTTTTATTTTAAGCTCCTCTGCTATGGCACTGTAATAGAGTTTTGGTGGTGGTATAATATTATCAGCACAACGACTTTGAAGAAGCTGGTATTGAATGTTGACACTCACATTGATGTTTAACTAAGGAGTCAAAACGCTCCCCATTATATTTACATGTCTTTACCAGATTATCCATAGCCAGTATGTGTTCTTTTATTTCGTTTTGGCTGATTTATATTTACTGGACACAGGTTGAAGGAGATAGTAAGTGATAAAAAGATAGCTGCAGGCTTCGGGTAAGTGATTAAACTGTATAAATCCGCTTGAAGCAAATCGGAAAGTAAAAACTTGAACGAAGGATACCTCATGAATTGATTGAATCGAACTTGCAAACACGCGTCGACTGCTGTTTTACTTTGCTCAACCGACACAATAATGAAGGGATTTAACCAATCATTACTTGTGATGAAAAGTGGATACTGTACGATAATCGGAAGCGCTCTTCGCAATGGTTGAACCCTGAAGACCCAGCCAAATCCTGCCCTAAACAAAATTGACTCAGAAAAAGTTACTTGTGAGTGTTTGAGTGGCCGGTGTCGTTCACTACAGCTTTCTAAAATCTGGCCAAACGATAACGGCAGATATCTTTTATCAGCAACTGCAAACCATGAAGGAAGAACTAGCTGCTAAACAACCGAGATTGGTCAATCGCTCAGGCCACTGCTGCTTCATGACAACGCAAGACCACACACTGCACAACAAACAACCACTAAGTTAGATGAGCTACAATTGGAATGTCTGCGACATCCACCGTACTTTTGGACTTTGCTCCAACAATTACCATTTTTTCCGGAATTTGGACAACTTCTTGCAAGTAAAAATTTAACTCCGATGCGGCAGTCCAAACCACCTTCAAAGAGTTTATTGATTCTCGCCCCATGGTTTTTTTGTAAAGGGATCAATGAACTACCTATGAGATGGCAAAAGTGCATAGATAACAACGGTGCATACTTTGATTAATTAAATATATTTTACGAAAAAAAATATTGACTTTATATTTCTCTCGTACAAAACGCCAATTTCATATGTAAGGACCTAATATAATAATAAACATGTGTGATACCTATGTATCAAATTCGAATATTTTGTGTTTGTACAGCGTACTTTTCAGCTGCTCCAATCAGGCAGGCGATACAGTATCCACTCACGACAGCGGCTGAGCGCGGACTGTGGTTTCATCGAAATTTTGTACAACAAATCAAAACAGGCACCAAAATAAAATAACCCTTATTGCAATCCATTATGATTCATCAATATTAGCAAAATGTGTGAAAAATAAGCATCAGTTTTATTTTTTACGACTATTTGTGACATTTTGATAAAAAGTAAACACCAGTATTTTTTATTGAATATGTCTGCCTACTTATCGTATTTTTAGAAATCTTAATATATGTTGATAATAGAACAAAATGTACCTAAACATGGCGGGTATCGTTAATTTTGTAGAAAATGGCTAGGAAGATCGTTTTACAATTTGTAGTTTTACAATTACAAAAACTATTATTTTCAACAAAAATTAACCACCATTTGAAGATGAAGAACCATTCTATACGTTGTAGTTATTAGCTATGTTTGGTTTGGTTTAGTTTTGTCACAAAATGTACCGAAAACAGCATAATTTTGCCCGATTTGCAACGCACCCTTAAGAAAGGCTTGTATACTCATACTGAAACTACTAGACCGCACCTCATGAGTTACATGTGGCGATGGGTCTGTACAAGAGTTGTTGGTACAATTCTTGTCTGCGTTGATGCACAAAGTATTGTAGCATATGTGACGGCACATATGTAGAGTATCGTTGGTGCGATTCTAGCATATGTGGCGGCAGATATGTACAGAATCAAAGTGTTGGTGCACAGATTTCAATGAAAGTTTGACGAGTTTAGTATGAATTGCTTATGAATTATGTTAAAGAGTAGCAGAATTGTTAGAATTACTGTGTTGTAACTTGTTGATCGGACCTTTCACAATAAATAATGTTGTGAAGGAAGCAGTGTGTCGAAGCCTTAATAACAGGGCATTGTCAATTATGACAGTTGACTATTGTACTTAGACTCAAGAGAAGTAACGTACCATTTGGAATCAACCTAGTTTCTATTGGCAGGATAGCCGAGCTAGATTACTCTCTGAGCATATTTTGTTCACAGGTACTGCACCCGAGGACGGGCGTTGGCATAGATTACTGTATATATACTAGAGATAGATGCGCAACTCAAATTTAATTTTCGTTATTGCGCTGTCTTGCCTAACAGATGGCGCTAAATTAAAAGTGCTTTAAGCTCGCTCTTTATTTGCACTTAACAAATTTTATTTTATATACAACCATTAATTACATTGCAGCACTTATGCACAAGTGCTGCAATGTAATTAACAGTTGTTTATGTTTCTTGTGCTAATTCTTAGTTCCTATTACAAAAAATAAAAACCGGTTATTTTTAAAACGTTTATTGTTTAAAAATTCTTTGCTTAGTTATTGATTAACATTAGATGTGTTAAATTTAACAATATTTGCACAATATAAATTAACTTCTTTATACAATGTCCCTACTGGTTAGTAAATATCTTATATTACACCGAATAGAATAGAATAATTTTTATTCAACATAGATTATTACATAATACTTATTGAGTAATTTTTTATTTACCACTGGTTCGAAAAATACCTGTCCTGGGAAGAACCAGCGGGACTTTCTTTAAACATTTCACTTTACAATAATTTTCTTTGTACACTTTAAATAAATTTTAATAGTACCAGCATGGTGGCGATCACCTCATTCCCATGGGTTATTTTCATTGATGTATTATTTGACATTATAATAACACTTTTTGTACATTTTTCCTTTAATCAAACATTTGAACTTGTTTATTGACAAATTTTGTACATTTTCTGGGATTTTGTTGTAAGCGTATACATTGCCCCATAAATGAATTACCAATTCTGTTGAGTCTAGTAACTGGTATTACAAGCTTATGTTTTCCTAGTGTTTAAAGTATGAACATCTTTATCCTTATCAAAGCTTTATGTTTTAATGTACATACATCACATTTTATAAAGATATTGTGATGCCAAAGTTAATATGTATATTATTTAAATTTTTACGAAGGTACTCCTTACAAATTAAGTTATAAATCGCCTGTACGGCTCTCTATCGCAAAACAAATATGACTTTAATGTCAGTCGCATGACCCCAATAGTATTATAGTAATACCAAGAAAACAGTGGTATCCACAAGACTCAACTCCTTCCTATTTAATATATAATAATTATTCAAATACCAATGTGCTCTACATTGGTATTTGAATTCGCTCAAAGTTTTGCTCCTCTTCCAAAATTTCATGAATTAGTATCAAATAATTGTTTATAGTGGTGCATCTTTAAATTAAAATAAAAAGATACATTTTGGAGCAGCATTATTAATCTTTAAAATATGTACTTGATAACGTTATCATATTTTAGTTACATAACATTTTTTTTAAATATGTGTGTAATAAGTATACTTTAAAAATACAAACAATTTACAAAAGTGACTTTGTTATGCCCACTATATCATTGTTTATATGTGTGATCTGTATAATATTTCTTTTACAAAATAAGCATTTTATATATTATAACGTACTTACATAATACAACTTTACAAACAATTTGTGAAATTATTATCAATCTTAAAATTGTGGAAAAGAGACTACATAAAGCATCAAAAGAATACCAAGAAAAAATATTTAATAAAACATTGATACCTTTGACTATGCACACGCACATATTCCTGAATATGCAGTTAATTACTTACTTAATGATTTAGTAAGTACAGTATAACATAAATGTCGTGGAAGATCATACAATTTTAAAGACAAATTGTTGGCATTTTCAATATGTAAGCCTTAAAAGATATAGATTCTTAAAGAAACTGTCCACTTTGTCCTCAAGATGGACATCCTTAAATAAATACTAATTAAACCAGATATAAACCCAATTATATTTAAGTAAATGAAAAAACAAAGCTTGAGCATAGCGGAGTGCTTGTGTTTAGTGTTTGATGAGATGCTAGTGTTCCCCTCACTACATTACAATGCAACTGCATTGTAATCAGTGAGGGAACTCATAGGTTTTAAGACTGGGGATGTTAAGAGTGAAAATATGACGATGAACATGTTTTGGTTTAATGATATAGGTGAAAGCTCATAATAAGCTATCAATTTGTTATAGATTTTGCAAAATGCTACTCTGGCAGTAATTAAAAAATACATATAATAAGAGATTTATAACAAACATGATTAAATGGTGTCTATGATCAATTTACAATTAACACCAAAGTAAACAACAATTAAGTTAATAAGACAACGGCAGCAATAATGCTTTTGTAATTTAAAATTATAAGCAATTTCTTTATTTGATCCTACTTATTGAAAGAGGAAATTTTATTTCAAAATAATTAAGATTTACACAGCATGACATAGTAGACAGCTAAATGGAAGCATTTATAATTACTCTTAGATATTGATGGGAGTAAATGAACTACTGAATGATGGATATGTAAGCTGACAGATACTTATGGTGCTACATGATAAAATACCTAAAATAAAGAGTTAAGCACAAATTTTAACCAACGTGTATCAGGTGTTCTTAGATTTTGTGCAAGTAAGTCTTTACAACTGAAACATATTAATGATTAATGTTAAATAAATACTTGTCTTTAACAACTTTGTTTTGATTTTATTTTCAAAACATTATTAATTGCCCTAGAGAGCACAGATACTGAAGATATTACTGACTTACTGAAGTTAGTCAATTTGGTTTGATTTTCTTTAATTTCTACACTGTAAGTTTTATAAAAAAGTTTCTAAAACATAATTCAGCACATATATGCCGTGGAAGAAAGTTATACCATTACAATGAGTAATATAATGACCTTTGTAAGACAACCTCACCCCAAGCAAAACATAAACTTTGTAATTTTTCAAGAAAAACACTTTTGCAATTTTCAAAAACTTTTCATAATGTATTGAAGATATAACAAAATAATTAAAACATTTAACCAATGATTCCAAAATGATATATTTCAAATCATTAAATTGTTAATAAATATCAAATTTTAATTTTTAACATGACAAACATGAAAAGTATGGACCCTTATCATCAATTTGTTGATCAAAATAATTGAATATAGTTCAGACCTCAAAGATGGTCTAAGAGCTGGTGCAATAATATAAATAAAATATTAATAGGCAGACATATTAGAATCAATAATTATAAAATAAAACACAATAATGACAAATTATGTACCTTGATAAATTATTAGAGGGTATTCTAACTATTTACTATTAAAAGAAAATAATTTAGAAATAATTTAAAAATGTTTTAATAACCTGAAATCAAGGCTAAATTATTATTTTAAAATACCAAAATAGAAATGGTTATCTGTAAAAGCAAAATTTTTCCATAAAATCAAAATTAAGGTATCATAAAATATCTTGCGATTAGTTATCTACTTTTATAAGTCCATAGTGCCGTGATCTTGAATTTGTTTTTACACAATTTTATAGATCTTGTACGTTTTTTATTGAACCTCCATTAAAATAATCAAACAATTGATCAAACAGGAGAAGTATATCTGCCGCATCTTCACATTCTTGTGACAGTAACTTCTTTTCTGAAAGAAATAAAATGTTATGAGTACCGTTTATAATAAAGAAGCAATAAAATATTAAATACAAGATAGGCGGGTACTACTTTAATCTTTACTTTGAATTATAATGTTTTGCTAAAATCCCCACAGCTGTAATTAGTTATAACACTACAGCTATATCATACATAAACCATATGCGTGTAATAACCACATCAAGTGACATAGCTTGTAAAATTAATCTTGTAAAATACAGGTATTTTGAAACGCTCCCGAAAACGAAGACAGACGACAGTACTAACTATATCTTAGATGATGGGTGAAATATAAAATCGATCCTGATGAAAAAAATCATCTTTTCACAACGTTTTATTAGCTTTATTCACGCTCCATCGTGTTAGTATAAATCATCGTGTTAAATAAAACGTTAATTTCATTAAAATAAAACATGAAAATACTTAAACATTAAAGCAGCAATGGAATTTAAAATAAATAAACCATAAAATCAGCTGACTAGGGTCAATATCCGCGTCGAAGCCAAACTCAACGTCACGTAAAAGAACGCTGAGCGATAGTGGAGGGGTGTGTCTGCATGGGTACAGTCGCGTTCTAAAGTACTACATGGTACTAGGCTGTTGTTTTATAATATTATAATAGTAATTAATGTTTTATTGTAGAATCATAATAGGTACTTTACTAGCTACTTAGAACTTTGGAAGAGGTTGAAATTCAAAATGGATAATGTTTGCTTGAGCATTATTTTTATTTATCGTAAAATAAAGTAGTTTGTAACAAGAAAACTTAAGCTAAGGGTGACACGCTGTCCATTATACCATTGGAACATGGAACATGGAAGCCAGATGTCGATGGTGTATTGGTGTTACTGGATGCTACTTTATCATCACTCATCAGAATCATCATCATTAATGTGAATGATAAATGTTTCCGTCATCAGGTTGACCACATGGTAATTTTTTCGGTATTCTTCCTCAATACATTTAACTTTACTGCACAATTTTCCCATTCACCTTCTATTTACCTTTTCGTTCACTAGTTCAGTCATAAAACAATAGATATAAATAATTTTTCTTTCCTTCCTTTTTAAACCATCGTCGCGCGTCGTGCAAAGAAATCTGTGTGTGCGACTGTACATTGGGAAACATCGCTTTTTCAAAGCGCGAGAAGAATGAGGAACCAATAGCGTGCGCGCACAGTAATACTGGCGAGCATTCCCCATCGCGCCCCTTCGTACCACGCGCTGCCGCCGCCCGGCCGACTGTGTGTCACCTCGCGTCAGCGCCAACATATGGGGAATTCCCCAATTTACCTACTAAGATTTGTTTGCAAGCGACATAAGAATTAGAGGCGGCAATTACAATAAAAGTTGCAAGTAATTTTAATAGTTTTGACGTACCTCTTTTCAAATCAAAGTATTGGATGGATTAAAACGGAAAGTCAATAAAAGTAAAGTAAAATAATTATTTTTAGATTAATTACCTGTCGATCATAATTGCAATTGATTTTAACTATTAAATTATTCAATACCATTTTATTTCTATTTTCTTGTACAAAATCAAAGATAACCAAACCCAAGTAAGTACGTTTATTAATTTCAATATCATTTTTGTAGTAACGAACTGCTTGTTTCGTCAGGGTACAATTGATTGTCTAATTGTATTAAAAATTACAACTATAACTTCTAAATTCCATATGAAAGAGTAGTCAGGGATCATATGGAAACTAAACTTATAAAATAAAAGTTGGCAATGTCATAACATTTGACGGTCTGTGGGAATGTTCTAAGTGTAGGCTTCAGTTTTGGCGGGATTAATTATTGATTTTAGTTTTGAGACAGTTCCGTGTTGACTTTGGACACGCATGCGCAAGCGACAGTTCAATTGTTTTTATTAAATTCTTATTGTTATTACTTGGTATTACCTACTTGTTATTACGTGTTATTCTTGTTGTTACGTTTTGTGTTTTTTTTGTTTTAATAATGCCTAACGCGTACGTTTATAGTGCTTGTGAATACGGCAACATGTTAATGTGCCTTGGAGAAGCTCGCGGAATGCTTCGCGTGCATTACGAATTTACCGAGAGAAATTCCCGACCGCTCGACACCCAGCTGACTCTCGTCTGATAACAGCAGCATTTCAGCGAGTGTTGGAAAATCGGCCCATTGCTCCAGTAGCGGCAGGAGGTGGAAGTCAAATGACTGTTCACCCGAGGAGCGCATTTTAGATGTCGTTCGCCGGTATCCGAACCTAGGTACACGAAGTATCGCTAAATTGTTAAGACGTCGGGATGGAACAAATGTATCATACTGTTCAGTTCACAAAGTGTTAAAGCGTAACCGAATGCGGCCATACAAAGTGCACAAAGTGCAAGCTTTAGTTCCCGGCGATCACGACCGCCGACGAGTTTTCTGCCGTTGGTTATTAGACCAACAACAACGTGTGCCTGGTTCCATTGAGCACGTTATCTGGACGGACGAGTCGACATTTACCAGAAACGGCATGGAACCGAAGAAATACACACGTATTCAGAGGTTAACCCGTACGCTGTTCGACAAACCGGGCACCAAACCCGATGGTCGGTTAACGTATGGGCAGGTTTATTTAAGGATCGCATACTGGGACCAGTGTTTCTGCCACAGCGACTTAACGGACAGGGATACCTAAACTTTATAAATGAACAGTTGGTTGACATTTTAGACGACCTATCGTTGGATGAATATCGCCGTACATGGTTCCAGCATGATGGTGCACCCACATGTCGTGAGGTTCGTCCGTGAGCGCCTTACCGAATTATTTGATGATCGCTGGATTGGCAGACTAGGACCACACGTTTGGCCACCTCGCTCACCAGATCTGACCCCGTTAGACTTCTTTCTGTGGGGTATGTGAAAGAAAGGGTTTTAATCGTGAGTGTGATAGTGCTGACGAAATGCGCCAAAGGATCGTGGATGTTTTCGACAAAATACGTGCGGACTGTGTCGAAGACCACACGATAATGCCCGCCTGCATGAGGAGACGCAACACCGAGCCCACATCTGCTTGAAATGAATGGAGCACAATTTGAGCGCATCTCATAAGACCACGGAGGATTTAGAGCGGTAAGCTGTTTCATACCTATTTTTTTTTAAATAACTTGGTACTGAACTGATCTGAATAGGTACATAACTGAATACATCAGAATAATAAACATACCTACACGATGAATAAAAACGCATAACTCTAACCTTGTTAACTTTTCATTTAAGTATTTTTTTCATTAGCGGGGAATCGAACCAGTTATTTGGTTTATTTAACCTGTGAATTTGAATTAAAGTGGCTACGTGGAGACAAGCACAGTGGCAAAATAGTAAGTAGACAAGTGTTGTAAATTATTAGGTATTGTGGTACCATCACTAGTTACGGGCCGCGCGAATTCGGCGTTCGCGCGTACATTGACCCCTAGTCAGCTGATTGTAATTCAGTAATTCCACTGCTGCTTTTATGTTTAAGTATTTTCATGTTTTATTTTAATGAAATTAACGTTTTATTTAACACGATGATTTATACTAACACGATGGAGCGTGAATAAAGCTAATAAAACGTTGTGAAAAGATGAATTTTTTTTCATCAGGATCGATTTTATATTTCACCCATCATCTAAGATATAGTTAGTACTGTCGTCTGTCTTCGTTTTCGGGAGCGTTTCAAAAATACCCTGTATATGTATTTCTTTTAACCTTATAAATAAAATCTCAAGGTAATTCTCTCGTATGCAAAAATCAAGAAAAATTCATGAGAAAATAAATGGGAATTAAATTCCTAAACCTACAGGAAAATTGTCTCTAAGTTTGTTATCTAAAGTTAATAGATAAACTAAAGTATGAAGCATTTGCTATTAGAAAAATATAAATGCATAAAATTCATGGACCATCCTTAAGCTTTATGCATTGTTCTCACAATCTTAAAACACAGAATAAAGAAGAAGGACCTTCTAATCTTCATAAGCCTGATACTACCTTGTTAAAAAGTACCGACTTATTAAAATTCTTACCCTGATAGAATAGAATAGAATAGAATAGAATAGAATAATTTTTATTCAATATAGATTACATGTGTAATTTTATTGAAAGTCATTTTTTACTTTACCACTGGTTCGAAAAAAAACCTCTGTCCTGGGAAGAACCAACAAGAAACCCAGCGGGACTTTTTTTAAAGTAAATTTTACATTAATGGTTGTACAAACTATTTAAGTACAAAATTTATTTTAGAAACTGCTTGGTAGCGACCACTCATTCCCAGGGGTTATTATCAATTATATATTCATTTATACTATAATAACCCTTTTTATACAGTTTCAGCTTAACAAAACATTTAAACTTGGTAATAGAGAGAGCCTGTACACTTTCCGGGACCTTGTTGTAATAGCGTATACATTGCCCCAAGAATGAATTACTGACTCTGTGGAGTCGCTGTTGTGCTGTGTTCTTTAGCCACTTGCGCTTCTCTGACTACTGACTCGGTGGAGTCGAGAAACTGGTATCACTAGCTTGTGTTTGTTCCTAGTGTTTACAGAATGTATATCACTTTTTACTAAAACTACCTTTGTTTTTGTGAACATACATTAAATTTTCGTAAATATACTGAGAGGCCAAAGTTAATATATTTATTTCTTTAACTTTATCTCTAAGAGACTCTCTCGGTTTTAGGTTGTAAATAGCTCTAATGGCCCTCTTCTGTAAAACAAAAATAGTTTCTGAATCAGTTGCATTTCCATAGCAAAATCCCATAAGACATTATGCTATGGAAATAACTGAAATAAACTAGTCTAGCTGTCTCGACACTAGTGAGACCTCTAATCTTTTTACAGCATAGGCTGCAGAACTTAGTTTGCTCGCTAATTTGATATATGGAGGCCCCACTGAAGTTTTGCGTCGAGAGTGATGCCAAGAAAACAGTGGATTCAACAGGGCTCAGTTCTTCTCCATTTAAAAATACATTGGTACCCAGATTTTTACATTCCTTGTTGTAAATTTAATACATTTAGTTTTATTTCCGTTTAAATGTAGATTATTAACGTTAAACCAATGCAATAATTTTGATATAGCATTATTCACTTCGTCACATTTAAATGATTGACGTTTAAGTTTAAAAATCAAGGAAGTATCATCAGCAAATAATACTATATCATGATTATCCCCTACAAGGGAAGGTAAGTCATTAATATATACCAGAAATAGAAATGGGCCGAGAATCGAGCCCTGAAGGACACCCATTAGTACAGGTGACCCGGAAGAACTTTTACCATTGATAATAACTTTCTGCATTCTATTACTTAAATATGAAATAATAAGTTTAAGCGCTGTGTTCTTGACACCATAGTACTGTAGCTTCCTGATTAATGTCTCATGGTGAACACAGTCGAAGGCCTTGGAAAGGTCACAAAATATACCCAAAGCATCTTCCGTATTCTCCCATGCACAAAAATATGTTTAATAAGCTCAACTCCAGCGTAAGTTGTCGAGCGACCCTTGTAAAACCGAATTGATTTTATGAAGCAATTTATTAATATTAAAGAAACTTAACATCTGATCTAAAATTATTTTTTCAAAAATTTTACTAAATGTTGGTAGTACAGAAATTGGTCTAAAATTGGCGGGGTCTAATGTACTACCAGATTTAAATAAAGGTATGACTTTACTATGTTTCATTAAATCAGGAAACACATCAGATTCGACGCTTGTATTAAATATAGTGGCTAGATAAGGTGCTATTGTATCTATTATAGATAAAATAACTTTAACGGAAATTCTATAAATCTGCTGTTTTCTTAACATCAATTGTTTTAAAATATTTAACGATATCTTTTGGCAATACTCTATGGAATTTAAAAGTATTTGAACAAGCCTTTACATTTTGTTTAAGTAATGATTCAAGCGACAGTAGGAGAAGAATTTAATGATTTTATTGTCAAAAAGGAACATCAGTAAAATGTTTCTCAAAAGCCATAGCAACTTCTTGATCAGATCGAGTTAAACTGTTGTTAATATTCAATTGAAAATCTGAGTTGTGTGGTTTGACCTTGCCTGTTTCACTATTTATTATTCTCCAGGTCATTTTAATTTTGTTGGATGCAGTTTTAATTTTGTTACTTAAATGTAAAGCCTTAGCTGTGTAGCACATTTTTTAAATATTTTAGAATATGTTTTACATAATCTCTAAATATAACACTAGTATTATATGATCTTTCATTATAAAGCTCATATAACTTTCGCCTACTTATAAATTCCTACTGTCGCCCATTCATTAAATTATTTGCGACTGTTAAAAGAGAAAGTTTTAGAAGTAAATATTGTACTAAATTAACAAGTTACAATTTTAAATAACATACCATACAAATAATTAGCACTATTTTTAAATGAAAGTGATGGAAGTCTTTTATTACATTACTTCTAAACCTCCAAGCGGTGGTCATTTATTGAACAAACACAACTTTCTTATTTTTCTGTTTTTGTGTATGTAAGGCAATGATACCAACTGTCCACAGTGATCTGAACTTAAATCTCTAATCAATCTAAATCTCTAAACTAATCTGAGCAATGAAAACAACTGTTATGTAACATCTCATTTGAGGACTGTCCATAGGTTACATCAAAACTTACCTTGCTGCGGCAGTACTGTGAGGAAGGTTTTATGTATGTAAAGCATGAAAATAGTCATTAAGCCCTTATCACTATATACAATTAGTATGTCTATTGTCTAAAAATTGGGGTGGGTGCTACCATAAAAGTAAGAAATTTACTTATTGTTCTTCCTATTATGATTTGGGTTCTTTTCTGGTGTTTATAGGATGAAAAAAATCTACTAGAATACAATCAAACCTGAAATACAATTTGGTTTACATAGCTGAATTTCACCAAAAACAATCTTTGCTAGTTATACCATTCTATAGAAAAAATATGAGTACATATATTAACAGTTACCTCACAATATCACATGTATGTCACTAAAACTGTATGAAATTCAGTAAATTAGTTGTTTATTTGCAAAATAGCGTATAATATTCCTGCAATAAGTCAGACAGCTAGATAGGTAAAGTATTTTAATAAGAGAATACATTAATTTCTACTATACATAGCACCAGCATTCATTCCCTTCTCGTCCTAAAAGAATTGAACATTTTAGAAAGTCAACAAACTAATACATTCAAAAACTTTTGCCATTTTTTGTAATAGAACATTATTATGTAAGATTAATATTAGCGTTCGCATTTGAAATAGTATAAAATAAACAAACAATAATATAAATTCACAATGACATTAGTTAGTGTTGCCAGTGGGAGCTGATATAGGTTGGGATACCAGTAAAATCTTATTTTTCCCCGAAAGGTTACAATTGTGTAATTCGCTCCGTCAATTCATGACTACATAGTATACAAACACAGAGGAGGCGTCAACTTCATATAATATTGATCACAACATCATCTTGCAAACCACACTCTTCTCTTATTACACATTTCTCTCTCTGTCATTCAGATTGAGCCCTAACATACCCTTAATGACCGCATTTATTCTACTCTCGTGCTTCTTCTGCCACACCCAACTTTCAGTACCATAAAGAAGAAAAAGAAAGAATAAGAATTGCCATACATGCTTTTTGGACACATTCTGACTTTCCACAATAGAGCGTAGAGCCCCATTTACTCTATTTCCTGCGTTCACTAGTCGTTCTATATCCTTATTCATATCTATCATCCTGCTAAATCCACATCCCAAATACACAAACTCATCTACTTGCTCGACCAATTTCTTCTATTCTTATTTCACATATCGTTTTACTTTCTCCTTCAAAAACAGCAACTTTCGTCTTACTTTGTTAACTTTCATTCTTTCTTTTAATGACCTGTTCATTAATGTAACCATCATTTGTACTCGGCCGCCGACGACGCAAGTATGACTTGATCATCGGCGTACAAAAGGCATTTGACGGTTAACTCACCCATTCTTAACCCGCATTTTCAACTTTCAATTTTTCCAAACAACTGTCCATAAATAGGTTGAACAGCCACGGGAAGCCACACAGCCCCGTCCGACGCCTTTATGGATGCCAAACCAGTCCGAGTAGGCCCGTTGATCCTGATACAAGCACTGAATCCTATACAGATATATATAGAGAATATATCTTCAATGCCTGTATCAACCCAGCGCTTAACCCAAATGAGTTCAGTGTTTGCCATAACACATCCCTGTCCACTTGTCATGAACCTTTCCAAGTCCACAAAGCCTAAATACCTTTTAGTTTTTGGCCAAAACTTCTCCGCAATCATGCGCATGGAAAAGACCTGATCCGTACATCCCATTCCCTTTCTAAATCCCGCTTGCACATCCCAAATTTTTCCATCAGTATCTTTCATAACTCTTTCAATTAGTACCTTAGCATACAGTTTTCCCACAATGCTAAGAAGGCTGATACCATGGCAGTTTTTACAGTCCTGCTGCGATCCTTTTCCCTTATATATTGGGACTATCATGGCTTTGCACCAGTCTCCCGGTTCCCGCTTAAGTTCCCAACACAAATTAAACAAGGTGTACAGCAGGTCTGCCACCACTTCCTCTCCAGCCCTTGGCATTTCGAGTGATACTCTATCATATCCGGCTGCCTTACCTGCTTTCATTAATTCATCTATACTTATCTCTATCTCTTTCTTCTTTCGGAATTTCTATTTCATTTAATTCAAACATCTGAATATTGTTTAACAAAGTATATATACCTACTTGCACAAATTGTAGAGCTCCTTATACTCGTTGACTAAAAACTTGAGCTGCATGTTTCACCTTCATTTTGGGAATTTTTTAAAATCATTATTTTGTTTAATATTTTGTTTATTTTTACATTTTTCTTTTTTTACATTCATCTTTTAATAATTGTACCTGAAAAAAATGACAATCAGGTATGCATAAAGAGACCAGATGAAATGATGACAGCATAGACCAGATTTTATTGAATGTCATGGGTCGGCTCGACTGGGTGGGCCTCACTCACTTAGATAAGTGAGAAGCTTAATGCTGCTGTATTTTATACAGTAAGTGTAGAAGACCAAATGCTCTTTTTACTGGATACAAGGTATTCCATCTTAGTCCTCAGGGGAGACAATGCATCTGCATTTAGATTCTTAATTGAGGATAGATGTAGATGCCTATGGGCTACAGTATTCACTTACCATTAGGTAGGCTGTGTGCTCGCATGTCACCCTTATTCTATTTAAAAAATCTCTGGAAATGAGGTGATCCCTACTATGATGTTTTATTATAATTGATATAAATAATTGTATATTATTTTAGATTTAATAAGTATTATGTAATAATTTGTATTAAACAAAAATATTCTATTCTATTCTAAGGATACACCAACTAACATGCATAATATTATAAAAAATTTGCATACCTCAGAATTGATAATACTGGTCCATATCACTATTCAGTTGAATTTTTACTTTGCATTATTGAAAGATTAATTATTGTATTGTATTGTGTTATTGTATTGTATGACGGCTCTGTGGCGCAGTGGCTTAGCAATGAGTTGCTGCGCTGGGGGCCGCGGGTTCGAATCCCACACGGAACAAGTATTTGTATGGCCTGCAAATAATTGTTCTGGGTCTGGATGTTTGTCCTTGTGCAATTTATGTTTGTAAACTGCCTCCACGATACAGGAGAAAATCCTAGTGTGGGGGTAACGTTTTTTTAAAATAAACTCAAAAAAAAAGATAACCTATCACATTTGTAAATTATCAAAGTTGTAACAAATTTGATGCTGTTTTTTTTTAAATAAAATTGAAGACAAACTTAGTCCAGAATTCAGACTACTATGGTAAATGCCAGAAAGAATATCTTTCCTGATAGATTATATTAAAACCATCTTGCGCCAGAAGTATATATACAGACCAAGAATAGGTTACAGAGATGTGGGCTGAAAATATAAAAGAATATAATATAAATTATCATGCAATAAGTTTAGTATTATCCAGGGTTGGCTTTAGTAATCTGCGGCACGATTTAAGTGATCATTTTAGCTTTAGTTGACAGGCAATGATGCTATTGATTACCATCTAGCTGCTTTTTATGCCGGAAATCTTTAGTTTTTGAGATATCGATAATTATAGTTTTGAGGTTATATCCATTTAAAAATGATACGAAAACGAAATAACAATATAATTATTAGAAAGAGATAGCAATAGAGCATGGTCTGTATCTGTTTTAAAAAATAACAATATCTATAAATAAATGCTTTTATAATATTATATTTGGTCGTTTCTTTTGATCAAACCCTATCTACCAGAAGGTATAAATCACAAAACCGAATCTGTCAACCCCGACTTCCACGTGGTCTTTCCGCCTTACCACTAGAGTGAATATGAAACCTGGAAGCGCGGAGGAAAGCAGCCTCGCCCGCTGTAACTAAGCGCGGGCAGCGTACGAGCCGTAGCGGCTGAGGCTGGTCGCCGAAGGCGACAAACAGCCGAAGCTGCGCAGGTGAGCTAGGTGCCTGTGCTTAGTTACGCAAGGGCGAAGGGCTGCACTGCCGCAGCGCTGGAGCAGAGGCAGAATCAAAATAGTGTTAATTCCACGGTTTTTCCCACCCTGAAAACTCCCACATTCCCACCGGGACCCGAATGTGACTTTTTAAGCGAAACCGATTTTGCCTTAATATGTAACAAAACTTTAAAATTCATAAAAAGGGGGTTTCGGCACTTACCCTTTTAGGGAGGTTCCCACCCTTCCCCTCCTCCCGGCTACTCGGCGACCATATATTCATGCCGCAGATTACTAAAAATACCCTATCCAGTGTCATAATAACTGGAACAATTACTGGAGAGAACCTGAAACAGGAGATGGGCAACAACCTGCTTGCTAATCGTGGCAGCTATGCCAAATAGTACTTATAACCTATAAGGCAATCTAGCAGTGGACTTTTAATTATTACAGCCCATGCCTTGAACCTTCGATTTTTTAGATTGTGGCTGTTTTCAAGTGAATAAAAACCGTAAAATTATGCGAATACTTTATAAGTACTTACCAAATTGAACACATTTAAAACACATTGGTTTCGTTACACTCACAGTTTTGCGCAAATCGAATAAACAAAAACAAATCGGGGCCGCAGAAATATTAATTATTATGAAAGAAAACACATAACACATAAAACGTACGAGAAATCGGAATAATGTTCAATAAATATTAATATCAATTTAAGGTTAACTATCAGCACAAAATAAATAGTAATCGCTACCAGTAACTAACTAACTGCCACTAACTGCGTAGTGCGCATGGATTATTGCGTATGCATAGACTTAATATATAAGCGTGCCTCTAGTGAGATTAAAATTAAGTCTAGCCTAGTGTCCTGAATATAGATGGAAGCACAAAAATATATCATTTTGTTCTAAAAATAATGTTCTAAGTTGCATGCCCATGGGCGTTGGTCAGGATGGTCGTGTCGTGGATTGCTGGCGCCATAGTGCAACAAGCAGCGCCATCTAACAATTAGTTTTGCGAACTAATAATATGTACCTACTCATGTCAGGACGAACGAGTGGACAAATTGGTGACTAATAGTGTTTGTTGCAGGAATGCATGAAGATACACGCCCGAGGACGGTCGTATGTCAGGATGGCCATGTCGGAGCGTCTATAAAACACCGGTTGGATCGAGGTGGAATTGAGGGTATATCGAGAAACCCCCACTTGTTGGTGCAGTATAAAATTCATTGTAGGCGCTGTGTGAGAGATTCCGCTTGAGTCATTCTACTAGTGAAGTCATTCCACAAGTGCTAAGATAGTTTCATGGTTCTGTACTTTGTAGTAATTCTTCTAGTGCAGGCAAGGAGGATGGTGTTGCTGAGAGGTTGCCTACACTGAGATAAGTAGTGTTACTGTTGGTTTGCATACTTTGGTGTTATCATGTAATTACGTACCTCACGTTACACTGGTGTGTGATTGTGGCGGGAACGTGTTACGGTGTGGTCGAACTGTATTTCACTATAACGAATGTATGGTGCGTTACGTTCTCATTAATGATAATGATTAATTGTAAGCAAGAGAGCAAGTTGAACATCCGCTCTCAAAGTTTTATTATTTTAACAATTAACGCTATGCTGATGTATTTCCGAGATCAATATTAGGATCCTCTGCTGAATCTCCAACATATATTGTCTAGTTGTTAAATAAATATTCTAATTATTGTAGATTAAACTAATATCAATTCATTGTAAACAGATAGCTTCATAGTTTCCAACAACATTTAACACGGTATACAGTACGATTATCTTAATTCTAAAACTATCCATAGATGGCGCTATCCTTGTGAATCGCGCAACCATTTGATTCGTTTAGAAACCACAAGTTAAATATGTTATCAAAATAAATTGTCTGTTTTTTTTGTCAATGAATGTTGGTGTTTTATTCATGGGCCTTCGGAGCCGGATGCAGAGTGAAGTGAACCAGTGAGCAGTGGCGCCACCTAGCGGTTTGATATTTTTACGGAGTTGAGCAGCTGACGGAACTAAGGAGAGCAAGTTTGTATGGGCGTAAAACTGTAAGTACATTTATAGTATTGGAAGAAGTTTGAAATTGAACCCTAAAGCAAAGAGATATTTTACTTAGAAAATTTGAAGATTTATTAGTAGTGCATGGACTTGTAATATTTTATGTTGAATTGTGGTTGAGACGGGGAATCCATGCCCGTTTAATAGTATCTGACAATAGACCTCTGCACCCAACAGCAAGTCTATTTTGTTTGGAACGTTGAAATTTGGATCTGCTAACTCATTTTGGCATATAATATAGCTGTATGTCAACCTGTCGTTCAGGAAGAAATGTGGTAAGTTTGGTAAGAACGTGCGCCTTCACTTTAATGTTGAAGGTTGGATCATGGATCGATTGTAGTTTGATGTGTAGGGTAGAGCGGGGCTTAAAGGTCCATTTTAAGTATATTGCTTCATTATTACATATATATAAGGTTTCTGAAATAGACTTTAATACCATTAGTCAGAGTAATCCTTCATCTGTAAATGTTAATAGTTAAACATGGCCAGATTATAACCATACACCAGATATTATCGATGTAGAGGATTGAGTCAAATGGTCCTTTTTACCCCCCTTGCGGGGTAAAAAGGACCAGTGATGGGGTAGAAAAGACCAAGATAATTAGGTAGTATATAATGAGTAATTGAAACAAAATAAAACTATATTATGGATAATCTATATATTGCTTTAGGAAAATAGGAGAACTAGCTTGTGTACTTATTAAGTATAAATGTTACTGAGCCTAAAACTATAGCACAGCCTTTCAGTCTCAAAACAGGTCTTTAGTTTAATCTTTACATCACAAATCTTTTAATATATTTATTACATTAAATTATATTTAATATCTTTGGCACATTGACCATTATAAAATTTTTAAAAATAGAACATAAAACATTTTTCAACAAAATCACAGCTATTTCTATTATTATTATATGACAACAAAACAATTAATCTTCATTCGAATCACAATTATTACATATATGTAACACTTCTGCTATTAAAATAATTGACGCACTTTTCATGTGCCCAATCTTTGCAAGCAGTGCATTGAATCCAGCCTTCCTGGGACGATGTCTGAAAATGACTTGCAGCATATTAAGCAAAAGCATTCTTCTTCTTCAGAGCTCGAACAATCGTTTTTCTTTTCTTGTAAAACCTTTTTTCACCTGTTTATTTGTCCGTGTAGCTTTTTGCGAATAACCTTATTCTTGTTATGTTGTTCTAAAACAATGCTTCTTTTTCGGTGTGTCTGTTAATATAGCTGTTTTGCGTCGCTTCCTGTTATTAACTTTACGTACTCCTTCCAGCCTCCAGCCCAGCCTTGATCCAGCCTTAGGAAAAGGCCTAATAGCTTCCGGAAAATACTTTATTCAAGGATGTCACCGTTTCAGACGTTGACGGCTGATGCTGTGTCTCTATTACAGCTGCAGAAGACAGAAATGGATCCGCTGATGACAAAAACTGTAGTGGCAGTCAATAGAGGCTCATTAACTGTAGATTGCTGTATCTCCTCAGTTGCGCAAGACATTGGAATTGCTGAAACGACAGGTGTTAATAAAGGGGTGGGGCAGGCAGCTGAGGGTCAATATTTTGGAACGGTTGTATCACAGCCGCCGACGATTGCGCTGAATTATCGGGATTAGGCCGATCTGTTACAAAACTTGAGCGAAATCCAAATCATCAAACACATCTCGATTAAATGGGTAAATTCCACTTTTGAAACCCGTTCGAAATGTTGACGGGTGTCAGAGCCAATGGTAAGGCCGTTTGGACTATTCCTGGGATGTCATAAATTGACATAGTTTTGCCAGGATTATTGCGCAACCATGCATCTTGTGCTGACGATAAATAACTTTAAACGGCCCATATACTGACACATCTAAAGGTTGAAGTTTGTGGGAACAATGAGGGGATACAAGCATCATTACTCCATTATTCTTCTAGATCCAATACTTCAACTGATAGGTGCGAACTGTGGTTGTCCACTAGAAGCAACACTGGCGATTCTTTAGTTGATTTTACATATCTGATGAAATGTTTCATAAAAAGCAAGAACTCCACATCAGTCATCCAGACACTTGCATTCCCTGCACCAATACATTCTGCTGGCCCATTTCGCACGAAATGGTCTTGGTATTCTTTCTTGGAAACACAAACATTGGCGGCACAGAAGACCCAGTTGCTGAAACAGCTACCAGCAATGTTACATTAGTTCCTCTTTCAGCCGATGTAACTGATCCAACGTTGCGTTTTCCTTTAGCTGCAATTATTTTTGAAGGTTTTGTTACGGTTGAGACACCGGTTTCATCGGCATTCCAAATAGATGAACCTCTAAACTTGTGACGATCTATCACCTGAGCCAATTTATCGAAGTAATGACTAACATTCGTTCTATTAAAAGAGGTCGCCCTACTTAAACTAGTGGCCTCTGGTTTTCTGATGGAAAGACGATTGTTTCTTGCCAAAAATCCCGTCAACCAGTCTTTTCCTGCCATTTTATTTGAGTGCCACGTCTCTGGAATCTTTAACTCATATTTGACAGCGCATTCATAAGCCAGACGGCGAACATCTTTGGGTCCCAATCCATGAAAAATTTGGGCTAGTGTTAACAGGTACTCAGATAGAGATGTTTCTTGATATTTACTAAATACTAACCTGGGAGCCCCATAACCAAATCTTGGCGTTTCTGGGTTTTCTTTTAGTCGTTCCATGAATCTTATCAGTGATGTTTTGCTGATCTCATAGTCACGACAAACTTGTCTAAAGGATTTGTTTCCATTTGTGACTAGCTCTGCTGCACGCTGCATCAGCTCCACTGATTTTGTACCTCTCTCGTAGTTCTTTTGTAATTTCGCATTCTAAAATAAATGATACAAACATAATTAAATAATTGTTTTGTAGGGCTAAAAGGTCCTTTTACTCCAATGGTAGATTGATTTTAGTTTGAGGTTAAAAATAAACAATAAAACTGTACACACAAAAACAATGGTACTACGTGAAACATAATACTACAAACCTTACGCGAACAGAAGTTAAACTTTGTAATGTTACAAACGGAACTGTAAGACTAAAATTAAGTGATATAAAAATATTACTTACGTGTATTTTTCGGATCGCGTGCGCGCACACTCTCCTGGCACTCGAGAGCTCACTGCGGAGTCGGCATGCGTACCCCCGTAACCTCTTCAAACGCCTGTTACTCGCTTGTCTAACGGACGAAGCCTGTGATCCTTGGTCGTAAAGATCCGTTGTTTGTTTCAGCTTTTACTAAAGCGGTTGCAATGTGCAAGTGGTAATGTTGGTCTGATCATTTTCGTTTGGTACATATCTTCCTATTGGACCTTTATACATTAGTATAAAGGTCCAATAGGAACCCCTATAGCACAAAAGACTAGACTCGGCTGGATTTTGTCGGGCCAAGTATCTGAAGGTCGAAAACGGAATCAAGTTGTAGTAACTCCATAACCACTTTACACACTCAAGTTATTGAAGATGAATTTGATCTTAAACAATTTTGGGAAATCGAATATGATCAATGTCTTCTCAACAAAACTCACCACACACCTGAGGAACAAAGATGTGAGAATTCTATAAGGAAACAACCGCAAGAGACCCTTCAGGACGATATATCGTCAAACTACCATTCAAGGAGGAAAACCGGGCTGCAAATCCGGGAATTTGTGGAAATTGCAGTGAGCAGATTCTTATGCAAGAAAAGCGTTTAGTACGGTCACCACAGCTTAAAGATCTCTATTCCGACGTTATTCGGTGTATCTCTCAACAGTGAATTGATGGTAGGTCCAACTCTTCAATCGGATCTGCGTCACTTGGTGATGAGGTGGAGACTTCACCCTGTATGTTTGGTCACCGACATAGTTAAAATGTACAGCCAAATATTTATGGCTAGTGAAGATGTAGATTACCAACGATTGGTTTTATGAGCCACGCCGGAACAACTTATTGAACATTTTCGATTGTTGCGAGTCACATTTGGCACTGCTGCAGCTCCATATCTCGCAGTTAGAACACTGCACCAGCTCGTGTATGATGAAGGAAAACCGTTTCCATTACCATCTGAAAGAATCTTAAATAATTTTATATGGATGACTTACTTACCGGCTGTGAAACAGTCCTGGAGGAAAACAAATCCATAAAGAGATCAATGAATTACTAAGCAAAGGGGGTTTGAACTTTAAAATGGTCAAGCAACAATTAAACTCTGTTAAAGCAAATAAGCAAAGAAATAGAAACAACAGAAAGCAATTTGGAACTCAAAATAGATGAAATCATTAAAATACTCGGACTTACCTGGAATCGACGTACCGACGACTTCGAATACTCCGTGCAGCTACCGCCACTCGTGGAACCTATAACAAAAAGGAAGGTTATATCAGATATTGCAAAACTGTTCGATCATATGGGATGGATTGCTCCAGCCATCATAAAAGCAAAAATATTCATTCAACATCTGTGGCTAGCAGGGATCGGTTGGGATGAAGAGCTCCCACCGAAACTATTCAATGATTGGATTACCTACCGAAGTGAACTGACAGCACTTACTCAATTTCGCCTGCCGCGCTGAATTGGTATGAGCAAGACATATATGAAACTGGAGTTACACGGATTCAGCGACGCCTCTGCTGCTGTGGTTTACACCCGCGTGGTAGATGAATCTGGAACTGTTAGGGTTACTCTCATTACGTGTAAAACCAAGGTAGCCCCAATAAAGCAAGTGTCTATCCCGAGGCTAGAGTTGTGCGGTGCCGTTCTATTGGCGAGATTATTAAGGGAAGTCTCTGAAGTTTTGAAAGTACCGAAGACAAATCTACATGCATGGACGGACTCCACAATCGTTTTAGTTTGGTTGAGAAGTCATCCAAGCCGCTGGAAGATGTTCATTGCAAATCGAATTTCAGAAATTTTGAACATTTTGGACAGAAATCAGTGGTTACATGTGTCGTCTACCGACAACCCGGCAGATTGCGCTTCCCATGGAGTCAACCCGTCGGAATGTGAAGCAATTCCCTTCTGGAAAGCTAGACCTGTATGAATAAAGGACACGATTATGGAATATAACAGGAAGGAGATAAGGAGATAAGAAGCAATACGTTTCCGAGTTGGTTAACTAGCAGAGAACTAGCAAAAGCAATTCAAATCAGCATAAAGGCCTGTCAAGCTACGTATTTTGCACAGGAAATCAAATATATTAAGCTTAGAGGTGCAGTTAATAAGAAAAGCAAACTTACCACTTTAACTCCTTTCCTGGACGGTGAAGGCAATTTGAGGGTTGGTGGTCGTCTTGAGAGAGCGGATGTAAGTGATGACAAAAACACCCGATTGTCCTGCCATCGAAATCTCATTTCACAAATCTTGTCATTGCAGATGCCCATCAAAGAACCCTACACGGAGGTCCTCAATTGATGGTCAATTACCTACGATCCAAATATTGGATCCTCGATGTAAAAATCGTACCAAATTATTTGTACGCAAATGTTTCACATGTGTACGATATGCAGCACAATGTAGACACAAACTCATGGCACAACTACTTGTAGCTCGAGTCACTCCAATCCGCCCATTCTATCAAAGCGGCGTGGATTATGCTGGACCCATCCAGATAAGGACTTCTAAAGGAAGAGGTCATCGAGCGTACAAGGGCTATATATGCCTATTCGTATGTATGGCTACAAGAGCCGTACATTTGGAAGCAGTAACCGATCTTATGTCAGAGAGATTCCTCGCAGCCTTCAAAAGGTTCGTTTCTAGACGTGGCCATTGCGCTGATCTCTACAGCCATAATGGAACGAATTTTGTGGGTGCTGCGCGAGCTGAGGACCCTAGTAGCTCAGGAAAATTCAACCATGACGAGAGAAATCGCTGAGAGTTTAGCTACTGCTGGAACCACCTGACATTTTATAACACCGAGAGCTCCTCACTTCGGTGGACTTTGGGAGAGTGGGATAAAGTCCACAAAACATCACCTGAAGCGTGTGATCGGTACTGAGACCCTAACTTACGAGGAGATATCTACCCTGCTGTATCAAATTGAGGCATGCCTTAATTCTAGACCGTTGTCACAGGTTAGCACCAATGCACAGGATCCAACACCTCTCCGCCGGGACATTTTATTATCGGTGAACCCTTGGTGCTTGTTCCAGATGCCAATTATGAAACTTCGTCAATATCTTCTCTGAAACGCTGGCAACTAACCCAGAAAATGTTACAGGACTTCTTGCGAAGGTAGTCTAGCGAATATTTGACTCAGTTTCTGCAACGTCACCGGTGGGCAAACCAAACACCAGAGCGTAAAATTGGGTAGTTTTAGTTAAGGACGTTGATCTTCCTCCAGCGAAATGGCTTATAGGTATTATTACAGAAAAACACAAGGGTTTGGACAATATTACGCGGGTTGTGAGTCTCAAATGCAAAGATGTCATAATTAAAAGGCCTATTGTAAAATTATGTGTCTTGCCAGTGGCAGAATAATGCCTACTTTTATTTATTCTTTTTGGTGTCAGTCAATGCCTGACACGTTTATTGTTATTTTCAAGTTTAAGAGTTGTTTTTTGTTTGGTGAATTGAGCATGTTGTAAACGTAAATCTTTAGATTAAATATCTTTGGATTCTTTATTTAATAAGATTTTTAGGATTTTAAAGATTACCTATTTGTTTTTTGTTACCTATGCATCATGATTCAACCATTTGAATCTACACACTTTCATGTTTTACCTTATCTATTTACAGTCCACTTTCGTTGATTGTTGATTCATGGTGGGCGGGAATAATGACCATTCTGGCCATGGTGGGCGGAATGTCTAGTTGTTAAATAAATATCCTAATTATTGTAGATTAAACTAATATCAATTCATTGTAAACAGATAGCTTCATAGTTTCCAACAACATTTAACACGGTATACAGTACGATTATCTTAGTTATAAAAACTATCCCTTTGTGAATCGCGCAACCATTTGATTCTTTTCGAAACCACAAGTTAAATGTGTTATCAAAATAAAATTTCTGTTTTTATTCAATGAATGTTGGTGTTTTATTCATATATAATATGTTTTGTTGTAGTATCGATATTTATGTAAGTGTCAGTATCGATATTGGACAGCAAAACTAGTTTTGTGTTATATTAAAAATCTAGGTCTATTGTCTATGTGATTCAATATATCTATGGAAATTAAAGATGGTGACTAATGAGAACACGCTGTTCCATCTATGAATACTTTAACATGGTGACAGCGGAAAATAAATGTAAAATAGTTAATAAACGAAGAAAACATGTTTGCGGAATCATAAAACAGAAAAAGTAGAAAAGTTGTTAAGTCTGGGAAAAGTGGTATAAGAAGACCAGTCAAAGTGGCGTCCTTCTCAGCAGCGGCGGCTCCAGAACAATTTTCCTTCTGACCAGAAGATTGGATCAAATGACTATCCAGTTTTGCTATATTCTTAAAATTATCAGGAGAAGATGGTATGTCTGAAGAAGAAAAATAAATTGGTTAATGTACCATATGGGAGAAAGATCTTGTGATTCAGTTTGAAAAGGTCTTGATTTTTTGTTTTGTCTTGGCATTGATAAAGTGCTTTGACAATTATTATCTGCCAAAGAAAACATTATATACGAACGTTATAAGTTCAATAGTCGTAAACAACAGGAAAGTGAAAAGGTGGATGATTTTATTACGGACTTATACATATTGGCTGAAAATTGTGAATAGGTAACCTTAAAGAAGACTTAATCAGGACAGATTAGTTATCGGCATAAATGATAAGAAAATAAGTGAGAGACTATTGCTTAAATACCACTTAACTCTTAAAGCTGCTGTGATGCTATGCAAACAAGCAGAAATACAAAATGAAGAGGCCAAGCAGTTATTTCAAGTTCCACAAGGAGGTCCTGAAATTAACAAAATCAGTGTGAACGGTGGAGTAGCTGCTGGTTTTGCGGTAAGGAAAGGTACCCTAAAGAAAATGCCCAGCGCTGAGATCATGATGCTTTAAGTGTGGATGTATAGGTCATTTTTCTAAATTGTGCAAGGCTAAATTTCTAAAACCAGTTTTAAAAAGTCCTGTGAAGACAAGGGGTTATACTGCAGGTTAGTAGTATGAATAACAAAAATAAGTATAGAGTGAATTTAGAAATATTTTATAATCTGTCATTTATTACTAAATTAAATTTTCTTATTTATACAGGAGCAAATATAACTGCCATACCAAAAATTCTATAGATGTGCCATAAGCTACTCAACCGTCCACCCCGCGAGTGATTCTCGCCTCACCTGTCCGCGCATTAAATGTCACTATTTTTTACGACCGCGCGAGATTGTCTCAACAAAAGGATTACTACTGAAAACTACTATCATCATCATTATCATCATCATTACAGCCCTTCACAAGTCCACTGCTGAACATAGTCCTCCCCCACGGAATACCACAAAGCACGGTCCCGAGCCACCTGCATCCATTGACTTCCTGCATGTCTTACCAGGTCGTCACTCCATCTAGTGGGGGACGCCCTACACTTCGCCTGCCGGTACTATAGCTACATTCAAATAAAAATATTCTCAAAGACTCAAAGAATTCAAAATTGAATTATGTTAAAAGAAAATTGGTCAAATTTACTAATAAAGGATGAAAATAACGCTTAAAATGAAAATATCAAAAAATCGTATTTATTTTTTTTATTTCGAGTTTACTAGTTTAGTTTAGATAATGATAATGTAGTTTAGTAATTTCATATCCCTGTTATCATTTGTGTCTCCATACAGTTGTAGAAGCTCTCGGCCGACAAGATTGCAGACTCATTCTAAATGATCCACCTGAAAAGTGTTTCTTTTTATCAACTAACCGAACAGACTATAGTTTTACAGTGTCTTCCACCTAAATAATGATATTTATTAATATTTTATTTATTTCAATCTTTATTACTAATAAACAGTCTTAATGTCTCTTAAATTATATATAAATAGCATGTACTCGTTTCCTTCATAATACTTTTGTAGTAAACCAGATTCCACTAAGGTAAAAAGAAATAAAATACATCAAATCAGAAAGGTAAACAAGTGAAGTAGTTATTTTAGAATTATAACATTATTTGACTAAGTACAAGTTCCTAGACGTTTTAAATTTACACCAATTTCATTTAAGGTAAAAATATTACTTGTATTAAGTACAAAGGCAGACAAATATGGGGTAAGGTAAGGAAGAAGTAGCAACTAAAGAAAAAAAAACTGTGGTTATCGAATATCTCCCCTATAAGGCAATCTGTGGGGGAGGTCTATGTTCAGCAGTAGACTTTTGATAGGCTGTAAAGTTAAAGATAACCTGGTGGTGAATAGCCAAATTGTTTGTAGTGCGAGGTGTATGATACTACAAACATCAATCTGTGTGCCAAAGCGATTATGCCAACTCCTCCGGGCAAGCCTATTTCAGGCAGGGGATCACTTACAGGCTGTTAAAGTAAAGTAAGTACCTGGTGTGATGGTATCCATTGCAAAATAATATCTCTTTCTGCTGAGTTCTTAAAATGAGCTCTTAAAATTGAAGATCCACAAAGAATACAAATCTTCTAATGGAATGAGCAGTTTCAATACTTTCTTGCAATATTCATAGGCAGTTACAACAAACTGCATCAAGTAGATGTAACTGAAAAAATTGGGAATTCAAATAAAAAATAAAGAAGTAAAAAAATATTAAATTCAGAAAGAATGTACATTACCTACAATCAACAAAATAACATAAAAATAATGTAAACAAAATTCTTGCTTCCTGATGGAGTTTAAATATAATAAACATAAATAGTAGATGTATTTAATTAAATATTAACACTAATATGTATTCCTAATAACATCCATTTATTTTATGTTATCTATATCTATAATATTAAATTCAGAAGGAATGTGTGTACATTCCTTCTGAATTTAAGCAGCGTCTTCCTATTAACAACTACCAATAAAAACTGTGGTTGCGACTCGTCTACTAAGCATGGCAACTATAGCAAGTATCCTCCTTGGAGGAAATCTGAGGAAGGTCTATGTTCAGCAATGGGCTTTTGATAGGATGTAACGGTTGTGGATATAGTTACTCTGACAGACACTTTTAACATAGATTTGTGTATATTTTGTGTGATTTTATTTTCTCTATTAATTAAATTAGATTTTACCAATAACATAACACTTCAATACTTTGACACTTTTAACATACTAATAAAATTGTGTTTGTCATATGTTTTAGGTAATTCAACATAAATTATAGATTTTCCAAAATTCTAGGAGCAAAAGTAAACTTGTATTATACACTCACATATATTTTAATTAAACTCGTCAGTTTTCATTTTCGAATGCCATTGTCGGATTAAATACATAATGTGGAATATTTGGCTAACCTGTATAATATAATCCAACACTTGTTGCATTGATTAGACATTGACATATGAATTTGTTAGTAATATGAAGGAATATTTATTAATATTTTTACAAACTTAAAATAATTAAGTACTAAAACATGTATAGATCGTTAAGTGTCTGTGGGTGTGGGTCGTTTATTTTATTTCTAAAAATCGTACCATATCTCAATATTCAGTAAAAATAAAATAAAATGTAATACATTATAAACGAAACTTAGTAGTTTTCGTTTCCGTAGTATAATATTTTGGACTAGAACTTCGAGAGTGACAAAAATAAGATATATTTCACATAAAAGTTTGAAACTTTAAACAAATTGTAGGTTTTGTACAGTTGAATTCTTCGCATTCCATAAGATAAGATACTCACCTCTTGAGAAATCCACAAATATAAAAGTTGGCACACATCTGCTCCTGTCTCGGCTAGTTATTGTCTTCGCACAGTGCGTTGAAATCCACAAATATTATTTAATTGTTTTCAGTGTATGCTGATCTTCCAGATAAGTAAGTAGTACAAAAACAGCAGCGTGACGAATGTCAATGCCGTAAAGTAATACCCGGCCGCCGACACAGACATAGATATAATGCTTATATTATGATAATATGGCCGTCGGTTTTACCCAACACGGAAGTCAATGACAAAATAGCGTTTCGTTCCACGGTGTCTTTGAACCATGTAATATGATATAAGCTAACACTTATAGAAATAGGATAAAAATCTCAGTGGTATCCCTTTTAGTAATAAATATATAATATACAAATAAGTACAAATATAATATGTATAATAAGTTATCTTGGTAAAAATACATTTTTCTTTAATAGAAAGTGCAAAATGATTCATTACACGCATTTTTCCCATGTTACATTAACCAGAACACGGAATATCAAAACCACTCATTTTTTTAGATTTCTTGATTCCGTTTAGATATTCATAAAATGTATAGGCCATTTATTATAATAAATTGGTAACTTTTTTTGTATGTAATACCATTAGGGTCGTTAAAATTTCTAGGCCCAAAAACGACTGACTCTATAATAAGTAAATAAATAAATAAAAATAAGTAAATAAATAAATAAAAATAAGTTTTAATAATTTCTAGGCACATCTCAACAGATATTTCGTTTATTAATGGCTATCAATGTGTTAATAGTAAAAATAAAAGAATGCTTCTTTTATACTTAGCATTCATTTAACACAAAAACTGATTAGAATACCTTTTAAACAACATATAATCAATAAAGATGATCGCATATAGTGATTAAAATGTCACTTTCGGAAATGGGCATTCTTTTTGTAGGAAGGATATACGAAATGATCTAATACCATCTATTGAAGGCCATGAAGTAATTTTGGCTTTTACTGGGACAAATTGGTGTGATGGACTATCTTACACCACACCACAAAACAACGCTTATACGGGATCCCTATAATCAAAAACGTTTCGTTCTCCGTAATGATCCTTTTCCTTACATAAAAGTTGCTTGTAAAACCAGTCTATATTATAAACCTTCGGCCACTTAAGATGAGTATATGTTAAACAACTTTAAGCGGTTCGTAAGTTGTTAAACATGCATTTTGTTTTACAAAAGAGTTTTTCAAGCACTTTACGTATTGTAAAATGGCACGTAAGGGTAATCGAATTTTTAAGGTTCCGTAGTTACACAACAAGGAACCCTTATAGTTTCGTCATGTCCGTCCGTCCGTCCGTCCGTCCGCGGTTTTACTCAAAGACTCTAGGTGCTACAAATCTGTAATTTGGCATGGTTATAGATATTAATCACGCCTACAAAACTGTGAAGTATATCTAAAAATATTTTATTTGGGTACCTCTCATACTTGTATGAGAGGTACCCAAAATAAAAATGGAGAATGATTTTTTTACCAGTCTATTCTATCGTATGGGGTAAATTATTATATGTAAACGTTTTGGAATTGTCGTAATGATGCATATTTCCTAAAGAATATATCTTCACAGTCAGTTTGATTTCCAATAACATTAGAAATAAGGTATAAAAACAGAAAAGTTATCACATTTTTGATCGACTTTCTCACATTTTAACAGTTCACACACATCACAACAAAATGGAGTAATTTATTTTCACTTTTTTTCTAAATATTTTGTTACTATTTTACAGATAAAATTCACTTTCACATATGACAAATTTAAAATAGCACCATAATAACAGCTATCTTTTGCGGTGTACACGTTTAACCCGAAAGATGTCACTTGGTGACTGTAGTCACCATGGACGGTTGAGTAGTTAGAGAAGTGTGAGGAAATAATTATGGAACCAGATTGAGGTAAAATGCAAGTATTAGGGAAAACTAAAATTGGGCTAGTTTATCAGACTAAAACATATGTATGTACTGTTTATGTAATTGAAGGGTTAAAGTCTGCAATTCTGGGACGCCGAGAAGAAATGAAAGTTGAAAAGAATTTCCAAATATATTTGATGAGTTAGGAGTATTCAAAGGTGAATTCAACATAAAATTATTGGACAATCACCAATATTCCATACAAAGTTCTCCTAGAAATGTTTC
The DNA here is from genome assembly GCA_029286625.1 of Parnassius orleans. Taxonomy (NCBI): domain Eukaryota; kingdom Metazoa; phylum Arthropoda; class Insecta; order Lepidoptera; family Papilionidae; genus Parnassius; species Parnassius orleans. The sequence goes on along the minus strand of JAGSMP010000483.1, from coordinate 384,558 downwards.
TATTCCGTTATTACCTAAAGTTAAAGAAGAGCTTGATAAATTAGAGCGGCTAGGCATTATTAGTCCAATAGAAGAACCTACCGACTTTGTTTCACCAATTGTAATAATTTATAAAAATAATAAGATACATATTTGTGGTGACTACATGGTGGTGAAATTTACAGCGAGCGCTAACCATCTGAACTACCACGGCTCTAAGGAGGAATAACCATTAATAAAAGTAAATGTGTATTTGGGTGGAACAACTTTCATATTTAGGACGTTGGATATCAAAGGAGGGTATTAAAATAGAAACTGAACATATTAAGGCTATAAGTGAATTTAAGAGACCGGGTATCAAAAAGAATTACTGCAATTTTAGGTATTGTGAATTGTGTTAGTAGATTTATCCCACATAAATAAACTATATTGGCCTTTATACTCGCTGTTAAAGGAGAATAATTTACATAAGTGGGATGTATTAAGAAAAGCATTCAAATATATAAAAAGTAGATTAGTAGCGGCACCAACTTTAGCACATTTTGACCCGAATTTAGAAATAGTAGTGTCCGCAGTTAGTAGTTTTTATGGGTTAGGAGCAGTATTGACGCAGAAAGACAAATTGGGAAATAAAGTTGCGGTAGCATATGCTAGTAGGGCTCTCACGGACTCGGAGAAGCACTATGCCCAAATTGAAAAAGAATGTTTAGCACTTGTGTGGGCTATGGAAAAGTTTAAGGATTATGTTGTGGGAATATATATAACATTGGAAACTGACCATAAGCCTTTGATTCAAATCTTACATTCAAAATCAATAGATGAATTAAGTTCCAGACTTCTTCGATTCAGGTTAAAGTTAATGCGTTTTGACTATCATGTCATATATACACCGGGCAAGGATCTAACAGTTGCAGATGCTTTATCAAGACAAACTCACAAATACCTGTAATGTTACTCATAGTAAAACTATAAATAATAATACTTTAATTTTAATGCAGTATCTAGTTTGAATAACTTAGAACAGAATAATTGTAGCATTTGCAAGCAAATCAAAAGCTATACTGTACATGGTTAGCCAAGCAAAAATAAAATTACAGGAGAGTTAAAAAGACTATTATCAGTACAGGTATTGTTTTTAATAGAGGATGACATACTGTAGTATAATTTTAGGGTTGTTATACCAAAATTGTTACAGAAAGAAACCTTATTGCAGATTCATGAAGGGCATATGGGTGTGTCTAAGTGTAGGGAAATGGCTAAACAAACAGTTTGGTGGTTAGGGTTATCTAAGCAAATTCAAGAATTAGTTCAAACATGTCCCAAATGCATAAAATTAAGAACAAATCACAGCGAATAAATGATCATTGAATAGTTGCCTGATCGACCATGACAGAAAATAGACTTAGATCTTTTCAAATACAATAATTTATGGTTTGTGGTTATGATAGATTATTATTCTAGATTTATAGAGATTTTTAATTTAAAGGATATAACAGAGGATAGTATAATTATAAGGTGTAAAGAAGTTTTCTAGATATGGAAACTGTAAGGTCAGACTGTGGTACTCAGTTTAAATCAAAGTTTTTATTATTTGGTAATAAGTATGGGTTTAATTCAATCAATAGTAGTTCATATTTTCCACAAAGTAATGGACAAGCAGAATCTGGGGTTAAAATAGCTAAGGTCCTATTATTAAAAATGAGGATATTCATTTAGCTCTTTTAATTTATAGGAATACCTCATTAGAGTCAGGTTATAGTCCAGCAGAACTTATGTTTAATCGCAAGTTGAAAGACAACTTGCCAATGTTAAAAATTAGGCTAGACAGAACAGTGGATAAAAAAGATTTATGGTACTGTTTCCAAGTTAGGTCCTGAACCTCGTTCATTCCTAATAAACACTGACAGGGATAGTTTCAGGAGGCATCATTTGATTCGGGTTCCTTACACTGCTCAAGGCAATTCCCATAATACTATTATATATGATGATGTAGAAGTCTCTGCCGCAGACTTTTCAGATTCAGAAACGAATAAAAATGTTCAAACTGTGACTACTGAATTAAGAAAATCTGAAAGGTCTGTAAGAAGATCACTCTATCTTAGATATTATATTGAACAGATTTAAGCCCATATGATTTTGTTTAACTTTCTTATTTAGAAAGACAATTATTTTGTAATAACACTTAATTTAACTTATTATCATTGTTTTTACACTTAAATTATAAAACTGCCTAGGTTGGCTTATCTCTTTGTGTTCCATTAGAGAGCTATCCTTATTTTTTGTTAAAGGAAGGATGTTGTACTATCGATATTTATGTAAGTGTTAGTATCAATATTGGGCAGCAAAATTAGTTTAGTGTTATATTAAAAATCTAGGTCTATTGTCTATGTGAATCAATATGTCTATGGGGAGAATTAAAGATGGTGACTAAATGAGAACACGCTGTTTCATTTTTTAATATATAGGAGAGGGGCAAACGAGCATGCGGCTCACCTGATGGTAAGTGACTACCGCCGCCCATGAATAACTGCAACACCAGGGCACCAGAGGAATTGCAGATGCGTTGCCGGCCTTTTAAAGAGGAGTAGGCTCTTTTCTTGAGGGTCCCTAAGTCGTATCGGTCCGGAAAACCGCTGGTGGTAAACTATTCCACAAGGAAGTTTGGCGAGGAAGAAAACATCTTCTAAATCACACAGTGGTGAACCGCCAATCATCCAGATGGTGTGGATGGTATCGGGAGTTCTGCCGCGATGTGCGTTCGTAAAATTTGGCGGCTGGGATTAATCCGAACAATTCCTCAGAGCACTCCCCGTGGTAAATGCGAAAGAAAATGCAAAGATGCAACATCTCTTCGCAGCGCTAATGAATCGAGCCGATCGGAAAGGACTCGGTCGTCGATGATTCGAGCTGCTCTGCGCTGGATGCGGTCAAGGGAAGGAGCTGGCACTGGGGAGCCCCAGCCCAGAGATGGGAACAGTATCCCATGTGAGGCCGAACCTGCGCCTTATAAAGTTGCAGGCGTTGTGCCGGCATGAAATACTGTCCCGCTCTGCTGAGCACGCCAAGCTTTTAGAGGCCAATTTGACCTCTCTTCCAAGTGACCATGAAACTGTACGTCACTCGATATGTCGACGCCGAGGATTCCGATACTGGCTGAGGCAACAAGGGAGTTTCTTGAAACTGAGTAGACACGACAAAGGGGTTCTTTTAGCGGTAAACGCGCAAACTTTTGTCTTCTGAGGATTAAACTGGACTAGATTTAGTCGCCCCTAATCAGAGACTTTGTTCAGCAAAGACTCGACTTCAGACACAAGTTTGTTCCGGTACTCGGCGACGTTTTCCCGAGAAATATTGGCACGGTCGGTGTATAGAGCATCACCAGTGCTGTCATCCGCATAGCAATGAATGCTATCGGTTCGCAACATATCATTGATATGCAGAAGAAACAGCGTTGGTGATAGCACGCAGCCTTGTGGAACACCAGCGTTAATAGGCTTGTAGTCGGAGCATGCACCGTCTACAACGACCTTGATGCTCCGATCTGCAAGAAAGCTGGTGATCCAATTGTACAATTTCTTGGGAAGCCCATAGGAAGGAGCTTGAAAGAAGCGCTTTGTGCCAAACCCGATCGAAAGTTTCGCAATGTCCAAACTAACGGCTAATGCCTCCCCTTGGACTCTACTGCCTGCGCCCATCTATGAGTCAGGTAGACCATAAGATTACCAGCTGATCGACCCGACGAAAACCGTATTGGCGGTCACTAATCAGCTGGTGATCCTCAAGGTACCGCATGAGCTGGCAGTTTATAACGGACTCCATTATTTTGGAGAACAAGGGGTGATGGCGATAGGCCTGTAGTTGGACGGGTCTGAGCGGTCGCCTTTTAGGATCGGTTGGACAAAGCTGTCTTCCATGATTTCGGGACTACGCCTAGGGAGTAGGAGTACCGTAAAGACGCGTTAGAACCGGTGCCAACTCCGAGCACACGTCCTCAGCACAATTGGGGATTCCGTCAGACCCACTCGACTTGTGGAGATCCAGGAGAGGAGTGCTTTGCGAACCGAGCGCTGTGAGAACCGCACATCCGGCATGGAGCACTCACACCGCGGGATGGTCGGCGGTGTGTTCCCCCGTCATCAAGAGTCGAGTTGGACGCAAAGGAGCCTAAAAGTCGGCTTACTCTTTTGCGGCGTGGCCAGTGAGTCGTCCTCCTGTGCAGAGATGGTAGTGATGGCTTACAGAAATTCCTTGGACAGCCTTAGCGAGAGACCAGAATGCACGGGTTCCCGAAGGAAGGTGAACTAGTATCTCGCCAATTCTGCCTATGTGCTCTGACTTTGCTTTGGCAATAACTCTTTGAAGGACCTGGAGTTGAAGTTATACTTTTTAAGCATGCTGGTATTTACATCCCGAGCGGCCGAAGCCTCAGCCCAGGCCCGATAGCACTCCTGCTTACTGCGTAATGCAGTCTTACAGGAGCGACCAAACCAAGGCTGAGATCTGCCTCCGATGGGTACCACAGATGATGGAATAAATAGTTCCATTCCTGTAGCACCTGTAGCAGTGACAGAGTCGGCAACAGCGCTGGGATCATCCGGCGAGAAGCAAACCCGCCCCATGGGTGGGATGCAAAGAAAGACCGCATTCCGCCCCAATCCGCCGACCTGTAATGCTAAACACGGCGGAAACCTGTAGAACGCAACCGCGAGGGGAGCGTGAGTGGCACCACACTCAGGATGAGACAATGGTCCGAAGAGCCGAGAGGGGCATCGACGGAAACCTGATATCCATCCGGATGAGAGGTTAGCAGAAGGTCCAACAGGTAAGGTGTATGATCCTCCACATCTGGAATCTGTGTAGGCGAAGTAACCAGTTGTGTCAGACCGTATGCCAAGGCAAAGTTATAAACAGATCTCCCCGCATGATCGGTTAAACGTGAACCGAGCCATTCGGCGGTGGGCGTTAAAATCGCCAAGGATCATAATCTCTGCGGATGGGACCTGTTGTAGCAAGGAATCTGTAGCCATTTGGACATGGTCGATGAGTCGGTCTATTTCGGCATTACCGCTATGGGACCTATAGAGGCACCCGTAGACGCGCGGATGGTCGTCGCTATCTACGGCAGCCAAAGGATGGACAGGTCCGAACCTTCAAGACTGCCGAGGCGTCGAGAACAGATGTCCTTTCTGACGTATACGCATACTCAGCCCGGGCACAAAGGCGTGTTCCAATTTGTACCCTGGGTAGGAGAGATACGAAATATCAGCCGGAGAGGACACCTGCGTCTCGGTAGGAAAGAACAAAGGCCTTCGCCGTCGCGAGATGGTGTGGATGGCGTTTAGGTTCGAGTGAAGTCCCTGATGTTGCAGAAATTCACGGATAGCGTGGCAGGTCGCCTTGGTCTTGTTGCTCAGTTTGCCCCGAGCAGTTATTGTTCTGAGCAGAGTTTTGCCCCAGAATACGCGGGGCAGCCTGAGTACCCACGCTCAGGGTGGAGTAGCATGGTCGTGGATGCTCAGAGGGATTCTCCAGGGTGCTGGTACCCTCCTGGGGTAGTCTATTATTTAATTCCGCTACCATGTTGATGGGGGAGGTGGGCCTCCAGTCACCTGCACTCACCAGACGAAACGCAAAAGCAGAGCTTCCACTTCACGCCGGTATTCTGTGAGGTCATGGCCTGCTTCGCTCGAGCCGGCCATACGATGCAACAGCATAAGCTGCTGCGTGGCTCTACCACCGTTGAAATATGAATACTTTAACATGTTTTAAGCATGGGTTATACACAAAACCTTTCCTTAAATCATTCTGTCTATTTATGAAAATCGGAAAACAGATTTGTTTTATACTATGTAGAGATTGATAGCAGTAGTCAGTGAGCGTCATAACCTCTGGACCATTTGAGCAATATCAAATTGCAGTACCTAGGTACTTTTTGTACTAATGTATAAAATTGGTACCTTGTTAAATAAGGAGCAAGAATACAAAGAAAGTGGTCCGTCTTCCTGACGTCAGGACGTCTGGACCAATTAATGTAGTTTAAGTAGTCGCTTTTCTATTACTGACATTTTTTATAGAATAAGATAAATAAACGAGCACACAGTTCACTTGATGGTAAGTGGATGCTGTGGCCCATAGACATCTACCCTTGAGGGCTAAGATGGAATGCATCGTAATAATCTAGTAGAAAGGTATCCGGTTCTCTACTCACCAGCACAGCAGTATTAAGCTGCTATTTCACACACGTATTCTGTGAGGCGTGATCCTACACCGTTTGAGCGGACCCATTTGTGCTACAACCATAATATAGCTGCAGCATGACTCTTACGTATAAAGTGTAAAAAATAATAAAAGCTGCTAAATAAATCTGCAAGAGAATACAATGGATCTTTGACCCTTGTCAACAATTAATCAAACAGACTTACGAAAGATGTCAAACTTTTTGATTTATTTATATTTTCTAGTGCCTTGCAAACTCGACTGACTTTTTTCTGTCTCTTCAGTATTTATCATATAACAGATACGTGCGCGACAATAATTGGTTTTGGAATATTACTAGGTGGTCTCCTTTTCAGCCTAGAAGTCTTTGTAAGTAGTACAATCTCTTACCTATTTCTGCCAACTACCCGTGCTTTTACTGACGTGTTCCGGTCTAAAGGGTATAGCGAACTAGTATATTTACAGGCTGTGAGGCATTTCAGCGAACCAGCTCCAGTAGCATTCTGAGGACATTTGTTGACAGGCTCGTTGTATGTACTTCAAACAATGCTGTATGGTTCATGTGTAATGTCAAATCGTTATTGTCTTAGGTTAAGTAGAAATATATAAATAGGTTTAAGATACTTGTACTTCTAACATATTATGATCCATAATGGTCGAAATATAATTTATTATTATTTCATCTTAGTCCACAGAGGTGACAACGCATCTGTAGCCCGCATTTGTAGCCTCCTTTGTTTGGAGTGGCTACAGGTGTCAATGGCCCAGTAGCCTCTTATCATAAGGTGTACTGTTAGTTCGCTTGTCAATTCAATTTTATAAAATAAAACAAAAAGAGGCCAACATAAGGGTTGTTAAATGCTATTGAATATTCGTATATTATATCTTTTTAAAAGTCTCTTCTTTTAAACCGTTGAGAGGGATCCCTTAAGATATTTTCGAACACAGTGACTACAACATATTCAGAATTCACAACTTTGATTACATGACATTTTAGTTTGATTAGTTTTTTTGACATTTTAATGAATTAATCTATCAAAATTACTACCGAATTGAAGTAAACCTTTATCTAGCGGCTGGTTCAAAGTCAAGGGTGTTACAAATTCACAGATTCTTGCCACGCGTAAAATAGGTTGCACTTGATTTAAATGTCGTTATTTTTAATTACTTTTTTCAGAATTAAAAATAATATACATTAAAAAGTTGAAAAGTTTAATGATTTCTTATATTTACGAATACTTCACATGGAATAAAACTAATTGTACGGATTTTATCGCGTTTAATTTTAACTTTTTAATTCCCGACGTTCCGGACACTTTCCAGCACCCGTATTCACGGGAGGACTGAGGTGTCAGAGGTCCCGATGTCATAGTTAATGAAGGCTACCTTCAACTTTTAATTATTAATTTTAGTCCGATCTACGCAGAACGAGCTTACAGTATCTTGAAGTCTTGCAGTTGTATGCTTGGGTTTGGATTTAATTTTATTAATTATGGGATTTCAAGCAGATGGTAGCAACCAGACATCTCCTCTATGGAAATTAGGATGTTTTTATTTTCAATAGCCTCGCGAATTATCCTTAGTAGTAATCGGTGTTCTTTGCGTTGATTTGTGGTGTATCAAATCTGATATAATGGTTGGGACGATCCTGAATATGCCATACTGCAGACTTCCCGTCTATTTTTCGACCAGTGTCTGTTCTTCACATCGGCGATATGTTCTTTCACGGGTTTTTGTATATCTTTTGTTTGTCCTATGGAAAACCACATTCACAATTAAGCTTGCACTCCTGTATCATGTAAAGGAATACTACACTTGACGGATGCTAAGAACTGGCTAATCTTCTTCGGCGGTTGTAGTATGTTCTTATGGAAGAAACCTGCTTCATGATGTTGCCAATCGTGTCTGTGACTCTTCTGACATATGGTAGTACAGCATGCACACGCTCGACTATGGCCGGTTTCACTCGGTCACTGTGACCGAGGCGCGGGAACCAAAGCTTGTTGTCATGCAAAACATGCTTGACGTGCTTTGTCTTGCAAAACTAACTTAACGGCCAGGTGTTTACTGTCACAGATCCCTTATGCTCTCTGAAATTAAGATTTTTCCACGGTAGCGAACTGTGAAAGGTGGTGGTGAGATTGACCGTTCAAATATCGATTAGTATGGATATTTTTCTATACACAGTATGACTAATGTTATTAGGATTTCAGGCTTCTAATTATATAGTGAATTGAATTTTAGAGTTTATGGATTTAAGGTGGTCTAAGAATGCAGTAAATCTGATAGTAAAATTGTGAATAAGTCGTCTACGTAGCGCTTGTAGAATCTAGGATAAACAGGTGCAGTGAGATGGGCTTTCTTCTCGAAGTCCTGAATGAATATATATTAGCGACAATGGAGATACAGATGAGCTCATCGTCACACCATCTACTTACAATGTAGGTACTGTAATATTTGAAGTTTTGAAAATAGAGTAAAGTAGAATAGAAAAATGAGGGCATCCACAAACACAAATGTGTTGCAGCTTTGTCATTGCTGCTGTCACAAGTCTTGATATTTTACACCTGACGTAAATCCGTGATTACCGTGTAGTGGTGGGGTAAGAATATCCACTATCCTTCCGTGGTGTCGTAAGAGGCGACAGAGAAATAAACCAGGAGATGGGCAGCGGCGTCTGCTGCGGAGCCCTACCTACAGAAATTTCAAAGATTCATCATCATCATCATCATTACGTAAAGCACCCGAAACGTCGGGAATTAAAAATAAGTTAAATTGAACGCGATAAATTCCGTAAAATTTGTTTTGTTCAATTAATATTTACGTCTTAAATTAAATGCAATAAAATGCGTAAAATTATTATTTAATTTACTTTTATAACATAAATGAGTCCTAGGCAAAAACTCAACCTACTGAAATTTCAAAGATTCAAATAATTTAATTTTCCGATTTAAATACACACAGTCTAAAACCGTAATTATAGTGGAATTTACCTGCTCTGTATTATCGCTGCGTTGTTAAGCCACGAAATTATATGCGGCAGAATAGTTCCGCAGGGAGCAGGCATTTGTTAGCCTCAATGTGTGTGATATCTGTCTGAGTCTACAGTAGTGTAATGTTACTAAATTGTTATCGGACATTCTATTCCTATATGTTTATAAATATATGTCATATACGAGTAACTTTCCGACTTGACTTACAAACTGAAATATATTTGACAGTAATATACAAGCTGCCGGCTGGGATATTTGAATCCCAAATAAGAATGCCGTGGGATTAGTCTGACACTGTGGCGACAAACCCGTAATCCGGACAGATTTGAAATGCAATTTTACCTCTAAATTTGAATTTCATGAGCACTGCTTTAAAGTGTGTGTTGACATAAGGTTAAAAGCTATTTTTAGGTTAAATTGTAAAAATAAATATCCTGAAAATTCAAAATTAAAAACATTAAAATTAAAAAGTTAAAATTATTCGCGATAAAATCCGTAAAATTAGTTTTACTCCATATCCTAAAAATTTTATCAAAAGAAAACTAAAAATATATATAAAATATAATATATAAAAGATCTTATAAACGCTTCTGCCGGTGACGCCGGCAGGTACTTCATAATGACATTACAAAATTATGTAACTTTATGCTTTCTGGTAATGTTAATCCAAATTTCATTGCATTCTTATATGGCGCAAGAATATTTGCCTTCAAAAAATGGATAACGGTATACGTCCTATTGCCGTTGGTTCTAAATTTCGACGCTTAACTTCAAAATTAGCATGCAGACACATAATCTCTAACCTTAAGACAAAATTTCAGTCTACTCAACTAGGCTTTGGCACTAGAGGTGGCTGTGAGGCGGCGGTACATTCAGTGCGTACATTTTAACAAACTCTGATGCAGATGTTCTTGTGAAGGTAGACCTAAGGAATGCTCTATCGATAAACTCTAAGATAACTCTATCGATAGGTTAACCGTACTGAAAGAAGTGGCTAACAATAACCCCGAAATGTATCATTACGTTTGGCAATGTTACAGTCAAAATACTAACTTGTATTACGAAAACCATGTTATCGATTCTGCTGTCGGTGTTCAGCAGGGTGACCCACTAGGTCCAGCACTTTCAGTTTGGGAATTCAACCAATTATTTCAAATTTGAAATCCAAGCTGAATGTCTGGTACCTGGACGACGGTACACTGGGAGGTAGAGCAGATGACGTCCTCAGTGATCTTACTTTTTAAAATATTGGTCTTGAACCAAATAGCTTGATGAAATATTTTTCCAATAATTTATCTACTTCTCACAGAGACATTTTAATTGAAAATTTCAATCATATTTCTCCAGGAATAAAAACTGTCAGCACGGAATCACTATACCTGCTAGGTGCCCCGTTGTTTTTCGATAGTATTAAACCTGTTTAAAAACAAAATTTGATCAGTTTTAAACCACGTTGATAAATTGTATAAATTTTACCCCACATTGCTCTTACTATTTTAAAATATTGTTTCCTTGTACCTAGATTTACATACTTACTCCGCTCGAGTCCAGTCTGAAATGTTCGGATATTTTAATAGATATTGATCATAATCTTAAAATAGCTATAGAAAAATTCTAAATTTAACTTTAAATACAACAGCCTGCACTCAAGCTACTTTACCTATAAAATTTGGTGGTATTGGTGTGAGAAATTTTCTAGCGTTGCATTGCCTGCTTTCCTTGCTTCCGTGCATAGTGTCAGTGATTTATGTAAAATTATTTTAAATAAAAATTAGACCTGTGCTTTGCTACGGAGGCAGGGCACACATGGCAAACGCTCTGTCCCACGAAAATGTCTTTCGATAGTATTAAACCTGTTTAAAATCAAAATTTGATCAGTTTTAAACCACGTTGATAAATTGTATAAATTTAACCCCACATTGCTCTTACTATTTTAAAATATTGTTTCCTTGTACCTAGATTTACATACTTACTCCGCTTGAGTCCAGTCTGGAAATGTTCGGATATTTTAATAAATATTGATCATAATCTTAAAATAGCTATAGAAAAATTCTAAATTTAACTTTAAATACAACAGCCTGCACTCAAGCTACTTTACCTATAAAATTTGGTGGTATTGGTGTGAAATTTTCTAGCGTTGCATTGCTGCTTTCCTTGCTTCGTGCATAGTGTCAGTGATTTATGTAAAATTATTTTAAATAAAAATTAGACCTGTGTTTTGCTACGGAGGCAGGGCACACATAACAAACGCTCTGTCCCAGCGAAAATGTCTTTCGATAGTATTAAACCTGTTTAAAAACAAAATTTGATCAGTTTTTAAGCCACGTTGATAAATTGTATAAATTTAACCCCACATTGCTCTTACTATTTTAAAATATTGTTTCCTTGTACCTAGATTTACATACTTACTCCGCTCGAGTCCAGTCTGGAAATGTTCGGATATTTTAATAGATATTGATCATAATCTTAAAATAGCTATAGAAAAATTCTAAATTTAACTTTAAATACAACAGCCTGCACTCAAGCTACTTTACCTATAAAATTTGGTGGTATTGGTGTGAGAAATTTTCTAGCGTTGCATTGCTTGCTTTCCTTGCTTCCGTGCATAGTGTCAGTGATTTATGTAAAATCATTTTAAATAATAAAATAGACCTGTGCTTTGCTACGGAGGCAGGGCACATAACAAACGCTCTGTCCCAGCGAAAATGTTTCACTAGAAGTTAACCAAAAAACAGTGGGATATTACGTTCGTACAGGGCGTGCAGAAAGATTTGTTTCATAATTTCCATAGTGATTAAGATAAGGCACGCCTTCTAGCTGTTTCGACTAAGGAATTTAGTCACTGGTTACACGCTTTACCACCAAGTAATCTCGGCACATTGCTTGATGGGAAAGCTTGCGCATCGCCGTAGGAATCCGACTAGGAGCGGCGATTTGTCAACCCCATCAAAGCCCCTGTGGTAGCAGCGTCGACATGTTTGGGCTCCACGGACTGTCATGTAAGAAATGTGCTGGTAGGTTTTCACGGCACGGTTCTTTGAATCATGTCATCCGAAGGGCTCTTGTCTCTTTAAATGTTCCCTCGGTTTTGGAGCCTTGTGGAATATTTAGAGACGATGGTAAGAGACCCGACGGTATGACATTGGTCCCTGGGAGAGAGGTAAAGCCCTAGTGTGGGATGCTACTTGCGTAGCCACTTTGGCGGCCTCTCATCTCAGGTACCTCTCTTAGAGCCGGGGCGGCATCAGGGCAGCTGAACTTAGTAAGTGGCGCAAATATGAGTCTCTGAGAGTTGACTACATATTTGTGCCATTTGCTGTAGAGACTATCGGTCTGTGGGGTCCACGTGCGGTGAAGTTCCTAAAGGAAATCCATCCGCGGCTAGTCGTTGCTGCTGGTGATAAGAGGGCTGGTTCTTTTCTCGCTCAAAGGCTAAGTATAGCCATTCGGTGGGGAAACGCAGCCAGCGTTTTTGGCACGATACCGCGGGGAGTAGGACTGTATGATAATTAAGTTACTAGTTTTAGTTTTTTAAAATTATAGTTTTTAATATTGTATATAATAAAATATTGTATATACTGTTTTATGAATAAATGTAATACTCTTTGGTTATAAAAGTAAATTTTATTTTATTGTAATAAATATCTACTGGGAGTTTGGCGGGAACTTGAAGTTAGGTACGAGTCCATTACAAAAGAAAAAAATTCTACTGAGAATTTATAGAGATATTCAATAGCTCAATATGACCGTTTAAGATAAAACTACTCAAACTATTATGATAACTAAAGTCTATTGTTTGGATTTACATCTAACATCGATTGTTTATGATATATATAGGTATAAAAGAGTGGCTATTAATCCTAGAAAACTTTATATTTCTAGAAGTAACAGGAGCCTTATATAGTCGTTTACGGTTAGGGTAGGGATTACTTTTATTTATTTATTCATAAAGTACATCAAAAGTAGTACGCATCTGTAGGTAAACAAGTCTTATAAACATGTTCGCGTAAACGCATACCTGTTATAGATGTACACAACATTGGTAATAAGGAAGAAAGTTAAAGGAAAATTTATTCGGTATTTTTTATATGAAACCCTCTCAAACCCCTCGCAAACGGGCACGCTGCTCACCAGATGGTAAGTGACTACCGCTGCCTACGAACAACTGTAACACCAGGAAAATAGCAGAATTATGGAAGCTAAAGAAACTAGACTGAATGTTACTACATTACAACATTTACTTATTACACACTTAAAAGTAGTAGGTTCGAATCCGCCATTAGAAAACTGTCATGAAATACAACTAACACAAGCATTTTTAAACTTACTTGAAGTGGTAAGCGGGAATATAAGTAATGTTAAATGCGTTACCAGTATTTTTTTTAATAGAAATGGATTTTTTATAATACTAAAGTGACAAACCAGTTTACTGTTGACCTAATGGTAAGTGGCTACTGCAGCCCATAGCCACCTGCAAACAACTTCAAAAGAAGACTACAGATGCGTTATCGCATCTGAGGACTAAGACCTAATTCCTAACAGTGTGTAATTATACTGACTTATATATCCTTTGAGATCGGAACACAGCAGTGTACGCACTGTGCTTGGTAGCAGAAATAGATAAGATGGTGGTACCCTTCAGACGAATTCCTAAGCAGAAAAGGATTGCCACCAGTGTTGTTGTAAATACAAACATTAAGTATTTTTCTCGAAATAAGACAATGTGCATGCTTTTAGTTATATTTATTGATATAATATTTGTCACAATTAGTTTTTCTATGTGTACAACTGAAATGTATTTTTATTATAAACGAACTTAAACGAAAGGACTTAAAATGAATTTTAATCATACGAAACGGAGAATGTATAAGTTCGATCTAAATTATTTGGTCTCTTTGGTCCTGCGCCAGATTTCTCTCATGTCGTGTCGGATTACCTTCCCATCGGACTATAAAAGTAAGTCAATAGAGAGTGCACCAGTGCTTGCGCACACACTCGTGCACTTTCTGCGCAGATGGCTAGTCTCCATTGAGACTGGCCGCAGCGACTGACTACTCACTACGCTGTTCTCCGCTTGAGGAGTTAATTCTTCTGTGTTACATTCGATTACAATTCATTAAAGACATTAAAAGAAATGATTATAACGCCATCTATTGAAAACAAAACGACATGAGAGCATGATATTTTCCTGGCTTATAAAATGATAATATCCAAAAACGAGCTGAGATAATGAATATGTGTTTTTTATAGAATGAGAGTGAAAACCGTACACACAGTCCACCTAATGCTAAGTGGATGCTGAGGCCGTATACATTTACATCTTATCTCGATTAAGAATCAAAATGCAGGTGCGTTGTCACCCTGAGGACTAAGATGGAATGCCTCATTTTCAGTAAAAGGGTCTCCGGTTCTCTACACTCACCATACGAAACACAGCAGCATTAAGCTGCTATTTTACGCTGGTATTTTGTGAGTAAAATACGTATACGTTGGTTTACCTGAGTGAAATAAAAAATAATATTTAATAACTGTCAACAGAAATAGTATTCACGATAAGAGCCCTTGTACAAAAAGAAGAGAAGAGTTTGTCTTTAAATTTCAAATTTATTCATATGAATTTGATTTGTTGGAGGGACGATAAAATAAATATACAGCATAGGTGATTCATGAATACAACGTTCAGTTTGATCTATTACGCTACAGAGTGCTTTTAAATTGAGGATTTTGAAAATTGCTCTACGAAACATAAGTAACATCTATTCGAAGATCAAATTTATTATATTCAGAAGGTTAAGTTTAATAATATTAATGTTACTAGTTTAATAACAATGATTTATTCTCGGTTCAACGTACGCACTCTAAGGTCGAACGCAAAAGTGTCAATTATTCTGGCTAAGAATTTGCATAATTCACTGCTTGCACGCATGGGTAATTTTATTGCAATATGAAAGTATAATTGTGTTAATTTGACATATCTATAGCAAAATTCAACTTTCTACAACTCCATAACAATTATCAGCATGCAGGTATTTCTTATAGAATAAAGAGTGACAAGCGAGCTACACACAGTCTACTTGATGGTAAGTGGACCCTGTGGTCCATAGACATCTTCATCTTATCTCGATTAAAAATCAAAATGCGAACGCATTTTCCTCTTTAGAACTTTTATGAAATGCCCTGTTTCCATTTAAAAGGTTTCTGGTTCTCTACACTCACCTTGCGAAACACAGGAGGACAATGATGCTGTTTTAAGCAAGTCTTCTGTGAGCGTAGTTCTTTTCGGTTAAGCCGACTCATTACTGCTTAAACCATAATATAGCTGCAACTTGGCTATACCATGTGTTATATTAATTTTACATATGTATACCGTGTAGGGACGGTGTAAGTATATCCACTGCCCCATACAGTGGGGAAAAAAAATCAGGAGATGGGCAGCAGCGTCTTCCTAATAACGACTAAAATTAAAAAAACTGCGGATGCCAACCCGCTTGCCCAGCGTGGCAACTATGGAAAATATTCCCTATGAGGCAATCTATGGGGGTGTCCTATGTTCAGCAGTGAACTTTAATAGGCTGTAAAGGTAACGATATAGCGCAATTCAATTTTCGAAGGATAAAAACATACCTGTATTTGTATGCGTGTTACCTAAGCATCTGTCAGGTGGACCAGGTGATATCTACAGGATATCTATTTTATATACAATACGTGTGACCTTCATCAGTCATCATTAATGTAGCTCATCAAAGTCCACTGCTAAATGTAGGCCTCCCCCATA
Source organism: Parnassius orleans (assembly GCA_029286625.1). Taxonomy (NCBI): domain Eukaryota; kingdom Metazoa; phylum Arthropoda; class Insecta; order Lepidoptera; family Papilionidae; genus Parnassius; species Parnassius orleans. The sequence goes on along the minus strand of JAGSMP010000483.1, from coordinate 368,595 downwards.
GATTACCTTATAGGTGGGATATTTGCCTTCGTTGCTATGCTTGGCGGGTGGGTTGTAACCGATTTTTTTTATTTCCGTCCGTTTCGTTACGGCCTATTAAAAGTCCATTGCCAAAGATAGGCCTCCTCCACACCTTCATAGGATGGCATATTTGGCATAGCTGCCACGCTTAACAGGCCGTTTTATTATTATTAGTTCTTATTAGGAAGACAATTCTGACCAGCTCTTGGTTTCCTTCTGTTGCCTCTTCAACACCCAACGGACGATATGGGGTAGCGGATATTTTAAATCGCCACTACACATTTTCACTAAAAGTTTCATTATTTTTGAGGTATTATCAGAAAGATGCTGCTACCCATCTCCTGTTTCAGTTTACCTCTGTCACTTACGACATCTACGGAATTATATTAGGTAGACAGCCCATGGACACCTGTAAACAACTTGCAACAAGAACATGAACATCATCATCATTATCATCACCATCATTACAACCTATCACAAGTCTACTGCTGAACATAGTAATCCCCTAAGGAATGGCACAAAGCACGGTTCTAAGCCATCTGCATCCATCGACTGCCTGTATCTCTTATAAGGTCGTCACTCCATCTAGTGGGGGTCGCCCTACACTTCGCCTACCGGTACGAGGCTGCCACTTGAGAACCTTTTTCCCCATCGGTTATCGGTTCCTCGAGCTATATGGCAGGCCCATTGCCACTTCAGCTTACTAATCCGTTGGCTATGTCGGTCGCTCTGGTTCTACTGCGGATATCTCATTCCTAAGTTTATCATGCAGAGAAACCCCAAGCACAGCCCTTCATAGCTCGCTGAGCGACCTTGAGCATCCTCATATGGCCAGTAGTGAAGGAACACGTCTCAGATCCATAATTCGTCACTGATATCCTCATACTTCCCCACATCCTCATCGGAACATCGGAACATCGGAGACATGAACATTTACTCCTAAATATTGTTATGATACAGGATCGTGTACTCGGACTCACGCACATATCTACCTAGCACATTACCGTTCAAATAACAATAATATAGAGGATACCAAAAGAGTTCTTTCGTTACAATCCTTTTATGGTTTTGAAACTCACTTTAAAACGGAAGTATATTAAAAATTAGGTTTAGCAAACGAATTTTAATCTTTTATATCGAACAAAAATAATGAAGTTACGTTAGTGAACATGGGCATTCAGGGGATACAACGAAATAAATGATATACTTACCTATTTTATTTAAACACCAGTGACCTGCCCCGCTTCGCCTGGGTAGATTTTTTTTAATGTGGTGTTAGATTTATGATAATCATCTTAGAACATTTAATTTATCCATTTTCGATCTCTTTAAAAATACAAATTCTCTAAGTATCCGTCACGCTATCCGTGAATTTTTGCAACATCAGGGAACTTCATTCGACCCTTAACGCTGTCCACTACCATCTGGAGACGGCAAAGCCGGCCTTGCTCTTTCTAACCGAGACACAGGTGTCCTCAATCAATCAATCAATTTATTTGTTCGTTTTCATAGGTACCAAGGTTATCAATGTTATAATTTGTTAGTACCTCCGTGAAATGCTTTTACAGCATACGAATGTATATATCCTCACATCATAAACATAAATATAAATAAAACAAATCAAAATACCAGTTAAATATAGTAAACAGAGTCAAAGCAAAATTATTAAATTACATATTTAAATCATTAGTAAATACAAATTCATTGACATTATAATAACATTTATCTATAAGAAAATTATTTAGAGTAGGTACATTTAAATTTTTGCGCATTATAACATTTTATGTGATCTAGTAATTTATTTTATTATTTAGGGGCCATTTCAACAACACTTTTTTTCATAAGGGCAGTTTTACATACATTTGTCTGGATTTTTTGTTTCCGACGACGAAGGTTAGAAGATGGTTGGTTGTACACTCATATCAAAAAGATTCGGATTGCACTTTACAAACATACATGATTCTAATATATAAATACAGGGTAATATTAATATTTTAAGGGATCTAAAATGTGGTATGTAACTTTCTGTAGGCATTATCCCACATATAGCTCGAATACATTGTTTTTGAACTTACATCATTAATTCCCTGTTTGTTGACAGTCACAAATTAGCAGCAAATTATCAGCCTCTCTGGCTGATACTTTGTATCTCTCCTACCCGGGGTACAAATAAGAACACTCCTTTGTGCCTCAGGCTGGGGTTTGCGTATACGTCAGATAGAACATCTGCTTTCGACGCCTCAGCAGTCTTGAAGGTACGGACCTGTCCATTCTATGCCTGCGCGTAGACAGCGACGACCATCCCCGCGTCTACGGGTACCTCTATTGGTCCCGTAGCGGTAATACCGAAACAAAATGACTTATCGACCACGTTCAAATGGCTGCAGACTCCCTATTACAACAGGCCCCTTCCGCAGAGATCGTGATTCTCGGTGATTTTAACGCCCACCACCTGAATGGCTTGGTTTCCGTTTAACCGATCATGTGGGTAGATCTGTTTATGATTTTGCCTTGTTATATGGTCTGACATAGCTGGTTACTTTGCCTACACGGATCCCAGATATGGAGGATCATGCACCTTCTTGTTGGACCTTCTACTGACCTCTCATCCGGACGGATATCAGGTGTCCGTCGATGCCCCTCTTGGCTCCTTGGACCATTGTCTAGTCCGGAGTATGGTGCCACTCAAGCTCGCAGCCGATTGGGACAGGATGCAGTATTTTTTGCATCCTACCCATGGGGGAGGGTTTGCTACTCGCCGGACGATCCCAACAATGGTGCTGATTCTGTCGCTGACGTGGTGCTTCAGGGAATGGAACTTTTTATTCCATCATCTATGGTACCTATCGGAGGCAGAACTCAGCCATGGTTTGGTCGCTCCTGCAAAATTGATATCTCGGGATGAAAATAGCAGCGCTCTCAAAAATAAGTATAATTCCGCCTCCAGGTCCTTCAAAAGTGTCATTGCCAAGGCAAAGTCAGAATCGTCAAGAAACTAGTTCAACTTTCTTCGGGAACTCGTGCATTCTGGTCTCTCACCAAGGCTGTTCAAGGGAACTTCTGTCGGCCATCTCTCCCATCTCTGCACAAGGAGGTTAATTTACTGGCCCATGCCGCAAAGAAGAAAGCTGATCTGCTAGGCTCTCTCTTCGCGTTCAACTCGACTCATGATGACGGGGGGAACACGCCGTCGTTCATCCCGCGGTATGAGTGCTCCATGCAGGATGTGCTGTTTACCCAGATCTCGGTACACAAAACACTCCTCTTCCTCGATGTCAATAAGTCCCGAACACATGGAAGGCAGCTTTGGTGTATCCGATCCCAAAAAAAGGCAACCACTCAGATCCCTCCAACTGCAGGTCTGTCGCCATCACCTACTTGTTCTCCAAAATAATGAAATAATAAACGCCATCATAAGCTGCCAGCTCATGAGGTACCTTGAGGATCACCAGCTGATTAGTGAGCGCCAGTACGGTTTCCGTCGAGCTCACTCAGCTGGTGATTTTCTGGCTTACCTAACTCATAGATGGGCGGAGGCAGTAGAGTCCAAGGGGGAGGTCCTGGCCGTTAGTTTGGACGTTGCGCAGGCCTTTGATCGGGTTTGGCACAAAGCGCTTCTCTCTAAGCTCTTTTCCTATGGACTTCCGAGAAATCGTGCAATTGAATCACTAGTTTTCTTGCAAATCGGAGCATCAAGGTCGTAGTAGACAGTGCATGCTCCGATTACAAGCCCATTAATGCAGATGTTTCCATAGCATAATGTCGAATGGTATTTTGCTATGGGGACACGCGACTGACACTGAAATTATATTTGTTTTACAGAAGAGGGTCATAAGAGCAATCTATGATTTAAAACCTAAAGAGCCGCTCCGACAAAAATTTAAGGAAATTAATACATTAACTTTCAATACCTCTCAATACATTTATGAAAATGTAATGTACGTACACAAAAATAAAAGTAGTTATACAAAAATAAGTGTTATTCATTCTGTAAATACTAGGAACAGACACAAGCTAGTAGTACCAGTTACTCGACTCCACCGAGTCAGTAACTCATTCTTGAGGGCGATGTATACGCATTTACAACAAAATCCCAGAATATATACAAAATTCGACCTGCTCAAAATTCAAAACTTTATTAAACATAGTTTGTATAAGAAGGGTTATTATAATATTAAGGAATTTATGGATGATAATAACCCTGGGATGAGGTGTTCGCTACCAAGCTATTTCTAATTTGTTTGTGTGGTTAATTAATAACACATTATTGTAAGCTGTTATTTTTAAAAAATGTCCTGCTGATGTCTTGCTGGTTCTTCCCAGAACAGAGGTTTTTTCCGAACCAGTGGTAATTAAACAAAAGAGTGACTTTCAATAAGTATTATTTATAATCTATATTGAATAAAAAAGTTTCTGTTTCTGTTTTTGTTCCACAAGGCTGCGTGTTATCACCAACGCTGTTTCTTCTGCATATCAATGATATGTTTCAAGCTGGTAAAATTCATTGTTATGCATGCGACAGCATTTGTGATGCTTCATAAACCGGCCGTGCAAATATTTTTCGGGTAAACGTTGCCGAGTACCGGAATGAACTTGTGTCTAAAGTCGAGTCTTTGTTGTATAAAGTCCCGGATTGGGGGCGACTAAATCTAGTCTAGTTCAATCCGCAAAAGACACAAGTTTGCGCTTTTACCGCTATAAAGAAACCCTTTGTCGTATCTTCTCAGTTTCAAGGCACTCCCCTTGTTGCCTCAGCCAGTATCAGAATTCTCGGTGTCGACATATCGAGTGATGTGCAGTTTCGTGGCCACTTGGGAAAAAAGGCCAAATTGGTGTCTAAAAAGCTTGGCGTGTTCAGCAGAGCGGGACTATATTTCATGCCGGCACACTGCTGCAACTTTACATGGCGCAGGTTCGCCCCACATGAAATACTGTTCCCATCTGGCAGGGGTCCCCAGTACCAGCACGTCTCGAATCGTCGACGAACGGGTTCTTCCCGATTGGCTTGACTCATGGCACTGCGAAGAGATGTTGCATCTCTTTACGTATTTTACCGCATCTACCACGGGAGTGCTCTGAGGAATTGTTGGACTAATTCTAACCGCTCTATTTCACCATCGCACATCGCGACGAAACTGGCGATACCATCCATGCCATCTGGATGATTGGCGGTCCACCACTGTGCGATTTAAAAGAAGTTTTCCTCCTCGCACAACTTCGTTGTGGAATCGACAACCACCAGAAAATTTTCCGGACCGATATTTAGGGACCTTCAAGAAAGAGTCTACCCTTTTCTAAAAGGCACAACGCGTCTGCAATTCTCCTGGTGTTGTAGTTGTTCAGGCGGCGGTAGTCACTTACCATCAGGTCAACAGCATACTCATTTGCCTCCTTTGCTATAAATAGAAAGATTGCGGATAAAATACAGCCTAGATAACTGCTGGCATTTTCTCGGTGACTGGTCGTCGCTTCTGGTGATAAGAGTGCTGATTCTTTTCTCGCTGAAAGAAGTAGTATCCAATCAACAAAGAAACGCAGCCAGTAGGACTTTATAATAATTTCAATATTTCGTTTTAGTTTTTCTGTATTAAAGGTTTTTGATATTGTGTAGATTTAATTTATTGTATATTAACATAATTCACATGAATATGTCTAGCTTTGTTCGAGAAATGATAATAAGTGCAACAATTAAACTATTTCATTAAATATTTCTCTCTATCTGTTCGTCAAGTTTCATTACAACCAGTTCAGCCATTCCAAAGACTAGCCCGGACAGACAGAGACATACAAAAATTTTAGTTATTTCAATATTAAAGACAGACTTATTTATAGGTATAGATAAAACAATAACAAGTAAACAAATAATTTCATATATAAATAATATTTAAGGAAATAATATCTCGTAAATTACAAATAGAGAAAAAAAGGAAAATTTTAAACAAATATTTTTCAACCGACGACTGACTTCATTGAATTTCTTCACTTAATATACTTATTTGTTATTGTACTTATACTTTCAAGGCATCAAATCATTATTTTATGTGTAAAATAATTCACGTTGTTGTTTGATTTATTTGTAAAAATACGCAGACGATAACAAAAATAAATTGCATTTATTTGTCATTTGTATTTATATATTCAAGCATCGTTGAACTGTTTTATTATTTTCTACAAAATACGCAGAGGATAACGAAAATAAATAGCATTTATTTGTCATTTGTATTTATATTCACAAGCATCGTTGAACTGTTTTATTATTTGTAACGAAAGAGATTAAGAGCACCAAAGATATTTTAAGGTATATGTATTTAAATGTCTTTGCTTGTAAGTAACGAATAACGTCAATTCGATACTATTTTAAACCATTTAGTTTTTAATGTACATAAATTTAAATAATTTTACCGTTACCGTTACAGCCTATTAAAGTCTACTTCTAAACATAGCCAGCCCATAGATTGCCTCATAGAGGATTTGCCATAGTTGCTACGCTTGGCAGGCAGGTTGGCAACTGAAGTAATTTTTTATTTTGAGTTGTTATCAGGAAAATGCAGCTGCCCATTTCTGTTTTAATTTCCTCTGTCATCTCTAACGACACCCTAGGGATGATATAAGGATAGTGGATCCTTATACCGCCACTACATGGTAATACTTTTAAATCTCTAATATTAAACATGTATACAATGAAACAGCTAACACTAGATGTTACACAACGTAGAGTCCAGTTCTCCTAATAATGCCTCTTTATGAGGCAAAACATGTATGTATAATAATGTGTGTTTCTTCGAGAAGTGGTTAAATTGGTGTTGGGGTTAGTGATGTTTCGTGATGGCAGTGCTAGAGTACGAAGTCATAGAATAGATGTGGTCTTCAAACTGGGTAATACGTCACTTCATTTTTGATGCTGAAATTATGGTTATAAATAATTTTCTCATATTTAGGGTTTATTAGAGGTAGTTGTAGTGTAGTTGTGGTGTGGTGTAGTGTCGTTTATTATGGTCGTAACTGGACGAACCGATAACCGATGGGAAGATAGGTTCTAGAATGGCAGCCTCGTACCGGTAGGCGTAGTGTAGGGCGGCTCTCACAAGTTGGAGTGACGACCTAGTAAGACATGCAGGAAGTCCATGAATGCAGTAGGCTCAGGGCCGTGATTTGTGGCGTTCTTCTGTGGAGGCCTATGTTCAGTAGTGGACTTGTGAAAGGCTGTAATGATGAAGATGAATGTAGTGGTGGTGTAAGAGAATCTTACCCAATATCATCCGTGGTTTCTTAAGACTCTACTGAAGGAAGTGAAACAGTAGACCGCTGTACCGTCTTCTTGATATAAACTATGGCAAATGTGGGGAATATGAGGAAATCTATAGTAGGAGCCTATGTTCAGCTGTTGAATTTTGATATGCTGTAATTAATGATGATGAATGAAGCCATAATTAAGACGCGCCAATTCGCTCTGGAGGCTGAAACAGTTTGTTGAACCCTTCCTACTTAGGGGCTGTTAACTTTAATAAGTTAGCCGTGGTCAGCACATGGACTAAGGGCTCGCCGTAAAGATCCCCACCGGTATTTCATTCATTCATTCATTACAGGCTATAAAAGTCCCATGCTGACTATAGGCCTTCCCCATAGATAGCCACCACAGTTTTTATATTATTTTGAGTTGTTATTAGGAAGATGCTGCTCATATCCGTTTCCGTTTTCTCCGTCGTCTCTTACGAGACCCAAGGGACGATATGAGGTAGTGGATATTCTTACACCGCCACTAAATGGAAACTCCGCTAAGGACAATAACTGTTCGTGGCAAGCTGAGAAACAAGACCAAGGCGACCCCTGCCACGATATCCGTTGATTTCTGCAACATCAGGGGACTTCACTCGAACCTAAACGCCATCCACTACCATCTCTAGACGGCGAAGCCGCCCTTCCTCTTCCTGACCGCAAAGTAGGTGTCCTTTCCAGCTGATACTTCGTATCTCTCCTACCCGGGGTACAAATTGGAACACTCCTTTGTACCTCGGGCTGGAGTTTGCGAACACTTCAGAGAGGACATCTATTCTCGACGCCTCGGCAGTCTTGAAGGTTTGAACCTATCCATACTTTGGCTACGCGTAGACATCGACGACCATCCGCGCTTCTACATGTGCCACTATAGGTCCCACAGCGGTAATGTCGAAACAGACCGACTCATTGACCACGTCCAAATGGCTAAAGATTCCTTATTACTATCCACCACGCCAAACGGCTCGGTTCACGTTTAACCGATCATGCGGGGAGATCTGTTCATTATTGTACCTTGGCATATGGTCTGATACAACTCGTTACTTCGCCTACGCGGATTCCTGATGTGGAGAATCACCTTCTCTGTTGGATCTTCTGCTGACCTTTCATCCGGACAGATGTCAGGTCTCCGTCGACGCTTCTCTTGGCTCCTCGGACCATTGTCTAGTCCGGAATGTAGTGCCACTCACGCTGAAATCGCGGTTTCATTCTGCAGGCTGCCGCCGTGTTTGGCCCTATAGGTCGGCCGTTTGAGATAGGATGCGGTATTTCTTTGCATCCTACCCTTGGGGGCGGGTTTGCTTCTCGCCGGACGATGCCAACGTTGTTGAGATGTTGCATCCCTTTGCATTTTCTTTCGCATCTACCACGGGGAGTGATCTGAGGAATTGTTCGGATTAATCCCAGCCGCTAAATTTCACGAACGCATATCACGGCAAAACTCCCGATACCATCCACACCATCTGGATGCTTGGCGGTCCACTACTGTACTTTCACAAGGAGTTTTCTTCCGCATACGACCTCTCTGTAGAATGGTTTATCACCAGCGATTTTTCCGGACCGATACGACTTAGGGACCGTCAAGAAAAGAGCTTACTCATTTCTAAAAGGCTGCAACGCACCTGCAATTGCAGTTGTTCATGGATGGCGGTAGTCACTTACCATCAGGTGAGCCCTTTGCTCGTTTGCCCCCTCTTCTATATAAAACAATCATGAATTCTCAAGGTATTACCGCCACAAATAAAATTGTTAATTACAATTTTAAATGCTGTTTCATCACGCTTTCGAAAAAAACTGCGATTCCCAACCCGCTTGCCAAGCGTGGCAACTATGGTAATGTAGTTGCCACGCTTGGCAAGCGGGTTGGCATATATATATATGTTCAGCAGTGGACTTTAATAGGCTTTAACGGTAACGGATCACAAAGATCAGCTGATGATAAGTAGATACTGCGGACCATAGACTTCTACATCTATCATCGCTTACGAATCAAAATCCTAGTGCGTTGTCACTTGTCACCCTTGAGGAATAAGATCGAATACTTCGTTACCAGTAAAAAAGGTCTCCGGTTCTCTACAATCACCATACAAAACACTGTAGAATTATACTGCTATTTCACGCTGTTTTTTTCTTCTGAGAGATATTCCAACAGACGAATGTTAACTATCTTCTCAAGACACTTTGAAAGGATTGTGAGAAACGATATAGGCTTGTAATTATCCGAATGGGAAGCCTATGTTCAGCAGTGGACTTGTAATAAGGTGATAAACGATGAATGAATCGGTACAATTTCAAAACTTTTACAGAATTGTCGAAAGAAATGTAAGAAAAGTAAAAGTAGTGTACGTCCACAGCTGGACACATCTCTTATAATTTCTAACGTCCTATTATTTTAACGGTCCCTGAGATACCACAGCTCCATGAAGAGTTCAAGCGCTAAGCAGAAATGTCGTAGTAGCTCAGAGATAAAGATATGCATTTCTATAATATTACTGCCCTGATACGGAAGAAGGCTAGCCGCCTTCTTCCGTATCAGGCAGTAATATTCAAATAGCCACAAAAGTATGTTTCGAGAAAAATTAAAAAAAAGCGCGAAATTGGTTTTCTTGATAGAGATCACTGAGAAAAAGTTTCAACTATTGGAATGCATGTAAAAAAAGTTACGAATCTTTTATAAATATTTTTGACTGAAATTATTGACATCCTGTTCTGTAAAATCCAAAAATGTAGTTAACGTAAGTATTGAAATATTATATTAGATATTTATCACAATTTAAAAGGCAGTTAAGTATACCCTAACTGCTTTTTATTATAGCACTGACAATAATCATACGCAAAAATGCGGCTAACCTACTTTAACTTTCTTTTGATTTCTGACGCATTCTTTAAATTATACTCTTAGACTACGCTTTATTGCTGTTTTGTGATTTGACGGCCTTATAGTATAGTTTATCAGCAAATAATCAAATTAAATACAAGTGCAACTAAACTAAAAGGTAATTAAATGTACATCGATCTCACGGAACCGCTTTTTTGGTTAGCATGAGCATAGGTACATTATTATTATGTAAGTTTAAAAAGTTGCTGTGTAAAATAAAAATGTGCTTTAGTTTAAAGAATATCAAAATTTTATTTATGCTTAGCACTAACAGCTATTAGGAAAAACAAGACAACGATTTTTATTCTTATAGACCCTGTTTTTTTTTGAAATGTGATGATGTGATGCTCTACTAAACTCTTTTCAATTATAATTCTTCATCTTCTGCCAAATCTGATCTGATGAATCTGTTTTATTTATTGATTTATGATATAGAATGATTTTCATCTTCTTTGGAATCAGAACTGTTTTGCGGCATGTCCACTGACGGCACGTAGTCCTTATCTTTTACAGAATCGTCAGAGTCAAAATCTTCACCGCTTTATTCTTAATAATGGCGCTCTTCTATTGATACTAGAAGACGTACTTTAGACGGCAAGGAGTAACTAATTTTACAGACTTTTACGGACTGATTGTAGATTTCTTCGAATGTGGAGCTATTCAGCGGCATGTTTGATAGTGGCACATAATTTTTACCTTTCCAAGAATCATCGTCATCATTCCAAAAATCTTTATCGGATAATTCAATGTTATGGTGCTCTTTGACATATTCTGAAAGTGGTACTGTGGGCGGCAAGAAGTAATTAATAAATTAATTGTTATCTTCTTCAGATTTGAAGTTCTTCTGGATCATGTTCATCGGTGGCACACAGTTTTTATCTATAGCGATCAATTCATTACAATCATATACATCGCTTACAGATAATACCACTTCTTCAAAACAAAAAAATATTCAAAGAGTTTTATTCGTTTTCAGTTACGCCAATTCATTGTGTATCTTCATTTTCGTGTTGCGAATTATCAAGTTTGAATATCTCACGCAAGTTTTGGAGTCGACAAGATTTTGTAAATTGATTCAGAATCAGTTCCATAGAGGATCTCCAGAGTGGATCTCTTCCATAGAGTATGGTCAAAATAAAAGTGAATCAATTATTAAAAAACGATTAGCCAGTCGTGACCAATGTGCCCACTAATTATGTTTAAATGATGTATGGTCTTCTGCTGCCTCTTTTATTGCCATGCTCACTAACTTCTTGCCTTTGTTACCAAGGCATTATTCAATGTGTAAAATAAAAAAAAAACATGTGTGCAGTTCACACGTGGTAGAAATGAAACCTTCAATTGAAATGAAATATAAAATAAAAATATTTCTCAGCAAATTATTTATTTCATTTGATAATTTTAACCACAAGTGCGGCATAAAATATAAGATAAAAGTTTAATTTAATAGCAAATAAATGTTACAATTCTTATTTTTAAACATGTAGAGCCTAAATTTTAGTGCATTTACTATATCAAAAGAATATTTTCTTCCGACTAAAATTGCTTTGTAAGAGCCACATCTATTTCAATCTACAGGTAAAGTCATTTTATCGAACAAAAATTGATTGACTCTCAGGTTGGTCCATAAATCGGTAAGATATAAAAGCTTGGATTGATAAGAATGGTTTCGATATGATAATTTAATTCAATATAATTAATTTTATTTATTTAATAAGTTTGTAAATTTTTAATTCTTTTTTATATTTACAGTTAAAAGTTATACTAACCATCTTTAAAGCACCGCACATAGAGGAGACCGAGATAATACCAGCTATGCCCCGCGGTTTCACCCACCGTCTGCGCCACGCGACATTACACCCCGCTTATTTTTAGATTCTGATCGGGTGGCTAGGCGTCGTTCACGCACAGAGCCTAGTGTCGAATTATTGTAATTTTTCATTATCTCTTAAACTATGCGTCCAAATAACATGCAATAAAGAGCAAAATTTATCTTCATGAAATTTTCTTGATGATAAAGTTACTTTAATTCGTAAGGATTAATATGTCATGCCTAATAATAACGGTCAAAAATCACTTTTTGATTTTCAATATTTTTTGGCCTTGCATGCATAAAACTCCTTGGCCGCAGCGTATATTAATATTATTTTGTTATGAATATAACGATAATTTTTTACATATTAGAGACGTAGTGAATAAAATATGCCATTAATGACTAAAACTTTTTAATTACTTACTAAATCAGGGTTTTAATATATAAAAGTACCAAAATTTTTTAATATTTATTTGGGTCAAGTACTAATCTGTATGTGGTATGAGGCAATCTCAATGGAGGTGCTAGTTTAGAAAAATATGAACTTAATTTTAAAATGAGTGGAAAATGTCATTGGAAAAATAAGTATAATTATTTTATTTACTTTAAATTCTATTAAATTTCTTCCTCGCAATTTAGATTTGATCTGCAAGCGGCAAAACGATGAGGAAAGTTGAGTTTTAAGTTCCTTTTAATTGGAAAAGACATTTTTTTGGACTGTAAAATAGTTTTCAAAATCGAAGTCTAAGCCAAGGAATATACTCTGACGCACTCTGACAAGAGCTCTGATTGTACTTGCAAATCGAACTCTTCACGCAAGTTTAGCAATCGATGTACGATTTCTAAACTTACTTTAAACGCTTTTAAGCGTAGCACATTGTGTTTGCCGCTTTTAAATATTATTTCAAATATAATTCAATTTCATTCATACACTAAAAGCCGTGACTGCTTTTTGGGAAGTATGTGGTTTTAATTTATTTTTTAATTTACGCTTGATAACAGTTAAGTGTTTTAGTCGTGTTTAGCTTCTACTACTAGTGTTTACCGCTTATTATCGTAAAATTTAACGGCGGCCGCTCCGTCCATTTTATACAAGCATAACAAGTAGCTAGACAAACGGGCTCCACCGCAGGTGCAATGGCGCAGGTGCGCGGTGCACGGGTTGTTTACAAGAATTCTGTCTAGCTACACGTGCAATGGCGCAGGCGTAGTCAAGACCATGCTGACATGCGTGCGTCCTCGCACGCGCTCCATCACAATCTTAGTTATCTGTAGACAGGAAAACATCGTTCGATTATCCTGACAAAACAGCGTCTGATCCGGTCCATAATGACCCATTAGACTTGTGCGACAATCAGTTTTGGTCCGGCAGTAAGCCCTACAAAACTATAATCATCTTTATGCTAGATCGTAATGATTAGTCTGTAGCCTTATCATTGGATCGGCACAAGCCCTGCAATCATTTCTCCCTTTTTAATAGAATTATTGTTTTTCTATTTTCCTTTTTTCAAGTACTGTTTATGATAGTCCACAATCACTATTCACTGTAGCATATCATTGGACCGGCACAAGCCCTGCAATGATAGAAAGAACCATTTTTCTTCCTCTCTTTTTTTTCAATTCAGTATAAAGCAATTACAGTCCGACCATATCGCAAACTTTTCCTGTCACAATCACACAACAGGGACAAAGTGAGGACGTAATGACATGATAACACCAAAGTATGCAAACCAACAGCAACACGACACATCCCAATGCAACCCAGACCAGCCTTCCAGCAACACCATCTTCCTTTCCTGCACTATGTGACGCCTCATAATTATTATTAATAAATAATAATTAAATTAAATATAAAGACATTTGAAAATGTCATAGAAATTATATTTTAAACAATTAGAAATGCATTAATAAGCCTAAATAATATTTTTCATTTCGAATATTCAGTATAGTATACTATAGTATAAAAACGCATAAAATTGTCGTTAAAATTTCTAAATTTATTAAAATTTTGCTTAAAATATTCAAAATGTATTAAATAATACAAGTCGTTTATATTGCAATAATAAAGATAAATAACATATGCAATATATTTGATAAAATGGGTCAAAAATGGCACAAAAGTTCTTGAGGATGTTCTTGTATTACTCGGAAAATTTCTATGTTAATGAGGGTGTTCATGTAATGATTGCTTATATCAAGGGCGTTGCCGGAGACACATACCACGGTTGTACATTATATATGGAGTGGTCGGTTGACCGACTGCTACTAGTACTGTTGCACAATGACTAGTCCTATATTAGGGACTTATCATAGTAAGGTCTATGATACAAAAGCATTAATATAGAAGGTATCTATGATGCATAAGCATTATGATAGCAGAGTTATGACTTGAAGTCCCATATGTATAATAAATATAATAGTACAGTCTATGAAATAAAGCAAATATGTGGAAGGTCTCAAATATGTAAAAGCATTATAATAGAAGAAATGGGACTTGAAAAGTATTATTATAGTGGCGTGTAGATTGCTTCACAGCGTCCGAGACCGAGGTAAACTTGGACTCTCTAACCAATGTGTCCTAGACATATCATCTTAGTACCGGTGGAAAGCAGGTTTGTTGTAGCAATATGACTTGCCGTGGATATCGCACACCTACCGGTTGTGGGCGGCGTCTTAGCGTTATGAAACGTCGGCTATCTTTCAGATTAGGGTGAGTGTGTTTGGTAGTAATTTTAAGTGCAGCAAGCATACTCAACTCCATGTTTTAGTGCAATAGCACTATGATACGTGGAATTTTAGTTAACAACATTATCAATTTTGTTACCAAAGTCGATAGGGATCATGTGCGTGCGTTGTGAGGTGCCATCTGTATGGTGGTTACATTGATGTTTACTGCTACTTGCGGTATTGCGTCTTGTGATGGATCTGCGGGTGTGCTACGCCTGATTCAACGCATCTGGTGGTTCTGATCGATGGAGGTATGCGGGTGGTGATGTCTGCTGGGATTTTATGGGGACCTTGGGATGGTGTAAGCCGACGATAGTCGTATTGATGCTTGTTGCGGTCTGCAGCATTGCGTCTCTGCGATGCTTGTTTGGCAGGTCGCTCAATGGCGGTCTCTGCGTCTTTGTTTGACTCACAACCTAAGTAGCTTTGCCCAAGTCGGGTCCCTTCATTACGGGGCTGCAGACTGTCTGACCTCCATGATGTTTTATATAACAACATAATAATATATCTCTATAAAGTTTCCACCTTGAATGATTAAAGGCAACTTGTTGGTGGGTGAGACAGAAATGATCGAAAATGCATATACTCAACGTCAGTAACACAAACCATTTCTGATGGCGAATTATTACTAATATCTATATGTGGTGGCGCTCACGGAGGGCTTTCTATGGCCAGTGTGCCTATTGTTGCCTAATCCGTGTGACGTACATTCAGTGTGGCTGGATTTGATCGTATTCTGTATAGCGTTTACACGCATTGACATGCGCGACTTCGGTCGATGTTTGTGCTTACTCACTACCAAGGCCAAGTTCTCTTTACTGGTACATCAGTTATTTTGCTGTGGACTATGGTCCAGTTCCCAACTTAACGTCCCTTCGGAGGAGCGCGTTAGTTGGTTGGCACTCACCGCACACGGCGTTTGTGGAGTTGTGTGCCTCCCACATTTTTTTAATGTGGAGAGCAAAGCCGTTGTATCTGATATATTATATAAATATTGTGAGCCTTTTCCAAGCGGGAAGGGATTAATTAATAAGGAATTGACTGTTGTGAACCTGATACAAGTAGAATAGGGACGATTAAATGATCTTAACCTTTTTGAGCTCTGTCTTCGTGAACGAAGTTCTTTAGCTCACAAGGCACTACCAGCAGTTTTCGGCTGCTCTGTTGAATATTCATTCTTCCAAAAGACACCTAAAAGAACTAAGTTACTAAACAAACACAACGTAAATAAGGATCGTAACTAAGACGATCACGCCATAAATTTATTAAACGGCCTATATTTGAATCTTAGAAAGATCAATATATGGTTAATATACTGGTCACGTAAATTTTATATATGTATCTTAAAGATATAAATTCTAAAGAAAAACAAAGTGGGAGGGAGTGCTACCACTAGAAGAATTACTCAGCTAGAGTGATGCAACCTCTCTGTATTTTCTAGACGTGCAGACACCGCCACATCTGACTGCCGCACGTCCTCGTGCGGTTGGCAGTAAACAGCATACGGTCTATCAGTTATTACCACGCGCATGCGCTTTAACTCCGAATATGTTCGTGTTCGACACATCACCTGTTGACATTAGAGTATCGAGGTTGGTAGTTACAATATTACCACTAGAGATGTGTCACTATCGACTGGCTCTAAATTATGACCAATCTCCTTTCCATTAACCGCTTTCACGACACCCTCCTCATCGATAATTGCAGCAGCAACCTCCAACAATCCTGACATCTAACCCGAACCCGTCGACCACACAACATTCAGAGCAAACTGCAACACTGATTAGCACATTAGAACTCAAAAATGCCACATATTATTTTCAACTCATAGCACGTTAAAGTTAATCCTTTATTTTGGTACATCGCTTAAACGTTTCGAACTTCACAAAGTAGCCCATGTAAATCAGTTTTCACATGAGCTATCAAATTGTTAAGTTTCCACTGAATGCAAACTAATACTCATCTAGAAAGCGTCCAATATTTGTTAACATTTACTTAGGTACGTTAAAAAATAATGAAAGTACTTGCGGGTACTTTTATTACAAATCGAACAAAAGGGTTTAACTTTTGGCTTAAAACATTTCACTTTAATTTTTTTTACTATACGCTTTAATGATAAGTTAACGTCGTAAACAGGACAGCAAATTTCATTACGACATTTAAAATAAAAAAAGTCATCAACGCGACATGCATTAGGGTCTTTCACAAACATAATAATTCTCATACTATTCGAAGATTATATGTGGGCAATGACAGGGACTTTATCCACTTCTGATGTAGAAAGATCATGAGAATATAGAGAACTTAAATGGTAAGCTTTATTCCACTTCTGATAAAGGATGCTATTATGATGTATAGAGTCACATGAAAAGGTTTTTAGAATAAAAAGAATCACTTTTATTCAATTTAGTACTACTACCACCGATTCGGGTAAAACCTCTGTCCTGGGAAGAACCAACAAGAAACCCAGCGGGACTTTTCTTTTAAATAAGGTTAATTAACAATATATTACTTAATACAAACTATAAATTGTACCGAGACTAATTTTGTAGTTCAGAATAATAATTAATTCGTTTGCACTAATTAATTATCCAATGTGTCAAGGATGAGCTAGTAACGGATTACGACAGGTGCACCGTTCCACGCCAGAGCAAAGACTGCCTTAACGGCGGCCGCTCCGTCCGTTTTAAACAAGCAAAACACGTAGCTAGACAAACGGGCGCTACCACAGGTGCAATGGCGCAGGTGTGCGGTGCACGTATGCTAACAACAATTCTGTCTAGCTACGCCGACGCTGCCGCACGAGCAATGGCGCAGGCGCCGTCATGGCCATGATGACAAGCGTGCGTCGCCGCACGTGCTCCATCACAGTCTATACATAATATAGCTGAAAACAAATAGGTTGGCTTGACTGGGAAAGGAACACGCTCTCACAGAATAACAGCATAAAACAGCAGCAATGCTGCAGTATTTCGTAAGGTGTGTATATAGAACTTGAGTCTCATTTTACTGGAGACGAGGCATTCCATCTTAGTCTACAGGGTGACAACGCATCTGCATTTTGATTCTTAATCAAGGATAGATGTAGATGTCCTTGGACCACAGTATCCACTTACCATCGGGTGGACTGTGTGCTCGTTTGGTCATCCTTATTATATAAAAAGGGTGGAGACTGGTCGAGCGTCTAGTTGTTCGATGGTGGAAGGAGAGGAAGGTATATTCCAAGTCCCATAGGATAAAATGTGGTTGTGTACTCTTTACGTCACCACCACACGGCAAAATAAGGTCTTGTCTAGAAAATGGACTAGTCTATGAAGTTATTACCAATGCTTATTGAGACATAATTTCAATAGGTCTATATCCAAACAAACGTTCATACATCGTGACAAAACTCGCGATACCATCCACACCATTAGGATTATTGGCAGTCCACGACTGTGCGATTTACAAGAAATTTTCTTCCTCGCACATTTTTTGTGGAATCGACTACCACCAGCGATTTATCCGGACCGATACGGCTTAGGGACCTTCAATAAAATAGTATACTCTTTTTTTAAAGGCCAGCAATACTTTCTCCACCTGCTATTCCCCAGGTGTTGTAGTCGTTCATTAGAGCGTTAATTACTTACCTTCAGGTAAGCTGTATGTTCGTTTGCCCTCACTGCTATAAAAATCTGTCAGTTGTAGGATTACAACTAAGACGTGAAAACTTCTTAGCTTATACACACATCTGTATATATGTATCTGAGCGTGACGGTCACATGAGTTCAGTGCTTTTTCCCCATCCCAAAAGTATCTAAAGAAGTTTTCAAAAATTTAGCAATACCTAAAAAGTATGTTAAAAAGCAGTAGAGGACATAGATAAATGACATTACCGTGCTACAGCTATACAGGCAATAAAACTAGATTTCTAAAATAATGGCCCGGATATTATTGACAGACTCTCAAACTACAATAGAGCTAGCGTTTTGTTTGAATAATGTCTACCAATTTATTTTGTCCTACTTGCATTTGAATAGTTTATTTATTAAAGTTAGTAAAATTACTTTGCCCACATCCGCAAAGTGAAATAAAATTATGTGTCTTACCTTATTTGAAGAGCACCTCCGCCCTCCTCAATTGCGTGCACTATCTTCGTCACCACTAATCCCACTACCACTACTCCCAACACACCCTAGGAAAGACACACCACCGACGACAATACGACACGTGTTCCGGCTCTACACGAGGCATCCTCAGGTGAAGTAGACTCTGCGGTGGCTGACCGATAAGAATATTTTATTTCATTAAGCGGATGTGGGCAAAGTAATTCCTACTAACTTTAATATAATGGATTTCCGCAAAGTAACGCCTGATTCTATTAATTAGTTTATTTATTATTGATTAACCTATTTTGATAAATCAAAGACTGAATGTTACTTGAAGATAAACTTTATGATTTTCATATCGATTCTTTTGAAAAATATTAATAATTTAGACGTGATACGTTCACAAGCAAACAGACAGACAGTCGCAAAATATAAAAAGTACAGACACCTGCAATTTACATTTTTATTATATGTTAATAGATAATCGTATTGTAATTTTTTAAATAAAAATATATAAAAGTTCACTGCTAAACATAGGCCTCCCCCAATAGCCTCGTTGGGTGGATTTTGCCAAAGTTGCTAGGTGTTAGAAAATAGAGAGTGTTCTTGTGTTTGCGTATACACTCGAGCACTAAAATACTGTACTGCGCAGATGGCTAGTTTCCGTTGAGACTGGCCACCGTGACCGACACTCGGTATAGAGGACATTATTATTATTACTATTTCCAAGGTAAGCTCGCATAGTAGGTAAATGACCACTTAAATTGCAATTAACAATTTCATTGGTGCCGGCGTGGTTGGAACCAGAGTGTTTATCCAGAGAGAAAATAGAGGAATTCGTATATTACTAAACACAACCCGGATATCCTCTTACAATAATATTCCATCGACGATTAACTTCGTAACTATTATCACTTCCAATATCATCCCAGCGAAGGTAAGCCTAATAGAAAAACCCAACGGTGCGTGAGTAATGGGAGATCCGAGCGTTTCTATTTGTCAGATGACTACGTCCGGGAAATTATAATGTCATCATTCGTTTTATTTCATTATTCATAGCTTATCATTTCGCACTATGTGAGAAAAAGTCGATAATGGTTTTTAATCGGATGAATTTTTCATATCGATTTAATCTCAGACTATACTAGTGTAAAATAGCGGCTTAATGCAGCTGTATTTTTATGTGAGTGTAGAGAACCGGGACCCTTTTTACTGCAAACGAGACCTTTCGTCTTAGTCCTCAGGGGTGACAAGATCTGAAACTAGTCAACCAACCGCTAAATATACATCTTACAGTCTATTCCTTATGATGATGCCTCGTTTCGTGACAAAACAAGTGTGTAAATAACGTTTAATCTAGTGTAGCAGTGTTGAATTTAGCGGTAGCAGTGTAAGTGTACGAAATCATGGGAGGGAAGGAAGTGCTCTTTTAATTAGGTAAGACGCACCTACGTCTATATACCTACCATGATATATATAAACCATAGTACCGAGATGCTGCAGCAATACATGAGAGCCATACTACGGCTATATAGTTGTAGCACGAATGGGTCGACTCAACCGGGGGAAGACGACGAGTTCGCTTTGCTTCATATGGTGAGTTTAGAGAAACGGCGACCTTTTCTACTGTAAACGAGGCACTTCATCTTAGTTCTTAGGGGTGACAACGTATCTGCATTTTGATTATTAAATGAGGATAGATATAGGTGTATTTACGGGTCATAGCATCCACTTATCATCAAGCAGATTGTGTGTTCATTTATCATCCTATCTTCTTAAAAATATAGAATATATAATCCAATTCTATTGGCATTGGATTGGCACTCACTCTAGTATGAATGATTGCGTAGCCACCTCTTTTAACATATTGACTGAATATATAATTGAGTTGCGAATTGCAATCAATTCTACAAGATTATAGTTTTGTCCCGAAATAATTCTCGCTCTTCTGCACCTCAACAATAAAATTTGTTAGTAGTAGTAGCTCTATATTCAATAATTTTGTACACCAGAAATGGTTCATGTGGTGTTCTATATAACACTGTTTATTACAACTGTAAACACACAATATGCAAATAATAAATGAATCAATGTGATTTGTTAAGTATTTGCAGGACTAGCTGTGTAGTGGTGGTACTCAACCATACCATACCGTGGTTCTCGTAAGAGGTGACAAAGAGAAAAGAAACAGGAGATGAACCGTAGCATTTTCTAATAATAATTCAATATAAAAACCCGCCTACCAAATGTAGAGGCAAATATCCCATGTGACAAACAATGGGACGCATAATGTTTAACAGTGAAATTTTGATAAGCTGTATAAATGAATGAATGAATTAGAATTGGGATTTAGTAAAGCGTAAGTGATTATTGTTCGAAGAACAACCGCGGAAGAGAAGTTCTTGAGTGGCGGCCCCGTATTAGCAAGAACGGTGTCGGGCGTCTCCTAACTAGATAGGATGATTACCTGATTGAACAAACAGGGAGTCAATGGATGTGTTTGTAGCAGTTTTTAGGGAAGGCCTTTGTTCAGCAGTGAATTCTTTTGGGCTATAGTGATGGTGATGATGAATACAAAGGATTTTATCATTAGATATTCGATCAGTACCAGTATCTTTAAAGCTCGTATTGCTTATATAACTACAAAGAAACCGTTACGAAAAACGAAGAAACGCCAGCGTATCCCCAGAGAGGGGCTTAATCTCTTTGGAATATCAAGTCACAACAATCAACCAATAAATAGCAGTTTCAAAGAAATGAGCGTTCCAGAGAACTAAATGAAAGCTTAAAATTAAAAATAGCAACGGCGCTACGTCTCATTTACTTCTTCTGAGGAGAATTAAACCGTTCCAGAGTTAATGAATGGTTTTAACTTAGACGAAGGAATAAAATGCTTCAGTTAAAATGGATGCGGAAAACTAGTGTTTGTTTCTAACGTCATTATCTCGTATGATACAAATCAAGAATTTAAAATAAATAAATATACTGTGGTTGTGCCGTAAGAGAATTCATCGCCCCAATGAGGGCTAATAATCTGCCGTTCACCAGATGTCGCTGGTTAGGACTGAGGTGAAGTTTTCTTTACACTATATCTTTTTATAGAATAAGGGTGACAAACGAGCTTACAGTCCACCTGATGGTAAGTGGATGCCGTGGCCCATAGACATCTACATTTACCCTCAATTAAGAATCAAAATGCAGATGCGTTGTCACCCTGAACACTGAGATGGAATGCTTCGTTTCCAGTAAAAAAGGCTCCGGTTCTCTATACTCACCATACGGAACACAGCAGCATTAAGCTGCTATTTTACGCTGGTATTCTGTGAGAGTGTGGTCCTCTCCCCGGTCGAGCCGACCCATTCGTCCTGCAACCATAATATCGTTGCAGCATGGCTCTACCACGTAAGAATTGAGCAGTTGGGTTTTAAATAAAAGTTTATAGATATCTATAGTACTATGAAAATTTATATAACAATGCCGTAGTGGTTTGTTCTCGTATTTATTGCATATTTTTAACCTTTTTTAATTCCCTTTTAAGAATAATAATAGATTGTTTTATTTATTTCTAATCTAATTAATGAAAATTACCAATATGACAGAAAGAAACATTAACACTTTCATTCTCCTAACAAAATAACTGCCCCACTATGAAATCTGTCAAATATTTCACTTTATTTCTATGTGGTGACGCCCTAGTGGCAGAAAAATTAATTCAGTCCTTGCCCGAAGACATTACAAAAATACCTAATGAGAGACTGTTACCACACCAATCGATCGATTGTCGATCGACGCCATTGATCGACGTCAATCGATGTCGATCGACTGGTGTGGTAGCTTTAGTTGATCGACGGATACTGGTCGATAAAACGTTGTTCAATCATCGATCGACGTCGATCGACAATTATTTGATGTGGGTGTGGGCTCATCATCAGAATCTTTCAAAATGCGGTCGGTGGAGCGGGACAGGTTCTCGAATAATCAAACAGCTCGATTGACGTCGACTAATCCATTCCACCATCGGTCGATTGGTGTAGTAACACCGAGATTGGTACGTGAATACTTTTAAAACAAAACAAGTGGTCAGATCTTGATTAAATTTATATGGAATTATATGCAAACCACCAGCTTTCAAATTAAAAGGAATCATCAAAATTGGTTTACATAGAAAAAGTTATGAGGTAACACCAAAAACATACAGTCGAATTGAATACCTCCTCCTTTTTGAAGTCGGTAAAATTATATATTACTACGCATACCATCTGTTGGATTATGTATTCAGTTGCCACCATTATTCTATAACAAAACCTCTGAACTACCTCGGTTCTCTTGTCCTGCTTAGGATCTTATAATTAATAAAATTATATCAATATCTCTTACCGTGTACTGGTGGTGTAAGTATCCACTACCCATTACCCCATTTTGTCCCTTGGGTGTCGTGAGGCAGCAGGAAATAATTCAGAAATTAGCAGCATCGTCTTCTTTATAACAACTCGATAAAGAAATGCGATTACGAACCCGCCTGCCAGTTGTCCAAGTGTGGTATGGAGGGCAAGGGAGGATCCACGACTTTTTGCCACCAGAGCGGCTTCACTTAGGATTGAGTTGAAATTTTTGACAGATTATATAAAATATTAGGGTTAATATTACTTTATGCAATATAAGT
This sequence comes from Parnassius orleans, assembly GCA_029286625.1. Classification (NCBI taxonomy): domain Eukaryota; kingdom Metazoa; phylum Arthropoda; class Insecta; order Lepidoptera; family Papilionidae; genus Parnassius; species Parnassius orleans. The sequence goes on along the minus strand of JAGSMP010000483.1, from coordinate 345,130 downwards.
TATATTTTATATTAAGTAGATTAAATATTTCTAAAATTAAAAAAAAAGTTTAAAAGATGTAAAAAACATGAACAAAACCACTGAGCCATTGTTTTGGTATAAATAAATATACTTTAGAAACCGAAAAACGCAACTTCTCAATTATGACGCACCGTGTAACAAAAAACTTCACCTCAGTCCCAACTAGCGATATCTGGTGAGCGGAAAATTATTAGCCCTCATTATTGAAAATATTCTGCCTATATGGCAATCTATGGGGAGGCCTATTTTCACCTGTAGACTTTGACGGGCGGGCGGTAATTGATGAACGAATGCAAAATATAATACACGAGTTATTGACGTGAGATCCTCAGGATACTAATATTACGCACAAACCTGAAAATAACTCTAGAGTATAATTGTTTAATAATTTAAGGGGAACTCTTGTATAAATTAAATTTTTCTTTAAAAGTTCATTATGAAAATAGATTATACGGACGGAGTTTGTTCCGATATTAACTTGCCTAATATTTTTGGATTCAACACTGATTATGTCTGTTATTGCCACCGTTCCTTTCTAAGCAGACACTATGATTCCTTGATGAGCGCCAGCGACTTACGAAAGATATTGAAGACATGGATGCGGTATCTGACTTCAAAATAAACTTTAGCTACGTCAGTTGTGTGTGGGTATGCAGATTTTTCTTTTAGATAACTTGATATTTAAGTTTAAATTTTTAAAAATTCTTCATATGTAAGGTGTAAAAATATTTGGCTAAGATAAGATTTTTGTGTTTTATAGAATTAGGGTGACAACCGAGGCATTAGTTCACCTGATGGTAAGTGTATGTGGTCCATGGATATCTTTATCTATTCTCGATTAAGAATCAAATGCAGATGCGTTGTCACCCTGACAACTAAGATGGAATGCCTAGTTTCCAGTAGAATAGTGTCTCTGGTCTCTACAATCGCGAAGCAAACTGAGATCGTGGTCTTCCCAGTTGAGTTGCTTCCACTATAGCTGCAGCATGGCTCTACTAAGTATATATTATGGAGCGCCTTTCCTAAGTTAAAGAGCACCTCCTCTTTCATAATTTCGTATATTATTACTGTCACCGCTAAATTCAACACCGCTACTATTTTAAATTAAATAAAGATATATAACATAAACGTATGTAGTAGAGGATCCGGCATAAAAAAATACCCTAATTCTTTTCCTTGATGAAATAATTTTTTATAATAAAATACAAATAAATACAAATCAGGGTAATTGATAGTATATCTTTTGGAAATATTTATATTTTTTTTTTTTTTTTTTTTATTAAAATTATTTAATTAATTTTACCAGTTACGGTCATTTTCCTTGATAAAATTGGTCTCAATCGAAAAAAAAATATATATAAAAATGCCACAGCATGGTTGACTACCTTTTTCATGCAACAATACCTGTCAACCAGGTGTAAACAGGTAAACTGATATAGTAATTTACCCTCATTCTTTTTCCTAAAAATTAAATGTGTAAATATAGATATTTTTATGCAAATCAATAGTATATGGTTGACTTTTCAAATCGTGGCAATACTATGATTGACACGATTTAACTTTTCAATATTTTTTGTAAGCCGGATCTTAGACTAGTATGAATAAACTTAGAAGCAAGGTAAACAAATGATAATTTAGACCATATTAACTAACATCAGATGTCTTTAAAAAGTATTTACGTACCAATCTCGGTGTTACTACACCAATCGACCGATGGTGGAATGGATTAGTCAACGTCGATCGATAGTTCCTACCACCGATCGACCGATGGCATCAATCGATGCCATCGATCGATGGTAGAATGGATTAGTCGATGTCGATCGAGCTGTTTGATTATTCGAGAACCCGTCCCGCTCCACCGAACGCATTTTGAAAGATACATGATGATCCCACATCCACATCAAATAATTGTCGATCGACGTCTATCGATGATTAAACAAAGTTTTATCGAGCAGTATCCGTCGATCAACAAAGCTACACCAGTCGATCGACATCGATTGACGTCTATCAACAGTGTCAATCGACAATCGATCGATTGGTGTGGTAACACCCTCTCATTAGGTATTTTCTATATCTTCGGGCAAGGACTGAATGGGCATCCATGACTTTTCTGCGCCAGGGCGGCACCACATAGAAATGAGTGATATATTTGAAAGATTTCATTGTGGGGCAGTTGTTTTGTTAGGAAACAAAAGCGTTAATGTTTCTTTCTGTAATATTGGTAATTTTCATTAATTAGATTAGAAATAAATAAACCAAACTATTGATATTCCTAAAAGAGGAATTAAAAAGGTTAAAATATGTAAAATTAAAGAGCAAGCCATTACGGCATTGCTATATAAATTTTCATATTAATATAGATATCTATAAACTTTTATTTAAAACCCAACTGCTCAATTTTACGTGGTAGAGCCATGCTGCAGCGATATTGTGGTTGCCGAATGAAGGTTGGCTGGGTTGGACCACAATCTCAGAATACCAGCGTAAAATAGCAGCTTATAGCTGCTGTGTTCCGTATGGTGAGTGTAGAACCGGAGCCCTTTTTTACTGGAAACGAGACATTCCATCTAAGTCCTCAGGGTAACGCATCTGCATTTTGATTCTTAATTGTGGATAAATGTAGATGTCTATGGGCCACGGTATCCACTTACCATCAGGTCGACTGGGTGCTCGTTTGTCACCCTTATTCTATAAAAAGGACATTGTGTAAAGAAAACTACCTCAGTCCTAACTATTGACATCTGGTGAAGGGCAGATTATTAGCCCTCATTGGGGCGATGAATTCTCTTACGCCACCACACAGTATATTTATTTAATATTTTAAATTCTTGATTTGTATCATACGACATAATAACGATAGAAACAAGTACTAGTTTTCCGCATCCATTTTAACTGAAACATTTTATTCCTTCGTCTAAGTTAAAACCATTCATTAACTCTGGAACAGTTTAATTCTCGTAAAAGAAGTTAATGAGCCGTCGCGCCGTTGCTATTTTTAATTTTATGCTTTCATTTAGTTCTCTGGAACGCTCATTTGTTTGAACCCTATTTATTGGTTAATTGTTATGGCTTGATACTCTAAAGAGATTAAGCCGCTCTCTGGGGTTACGCTGGCATTTCTTCGTTTTCAAAACGGTTTTTCGTAGTTATATAAGCAATACGAGCTTTAAAGATACTGGTACTGATCGAATATCTAATGATAAAATCCTTTGTATTCATCATCACCATCACTATAGCCCAAAAGAATTCACTGCTGAACAAAGGCCTTCCCTAAAAACTGCTACAAACACATCCATTGACTCCTGCATGTTCAATCAGGTCATCATCTTATCTAGTTAGAGACGCCGACACCTCTCTTGTTGGGGCCGCCACTCATGAACTTCTCTTCTTCATGGTTGTTTTTCGAACACATGTCACATAGGGGATATTGCCGTAATTACTACAATTGGTAGGCGGGTTTTTTATATTGAATTATTATTAGAAAAATGCTACATTTCATCTCCTGTTTCTTTTCTCTTTGTCACCTCTTACGAGATACGGTATGGTATGGTTGAGTAACACCACTACACGGCTAGTCCTGAAAATACTTAACAAATGACATTGATTCATTTATTATTTGCATATTGTGTGTTTTACAGTTGTTATAAACAATGTTATATAGAACACCACATTAACAATTTCTAGTGTACAAAATTATTGAATATAGAGCTACTACTACTAACAAATTTTATTGTTGAGGTGCAGAAGAGCGAGAATTATCTCGGGACAAAACTATAATCTTGTAGAATTGATTGCAATTCGCAACTCAATTATATATTCAGTCAATATGTTAAAAGAGGTGGCTACGCAATAATTCATACTAGAGTGAATGCCAATCCAATGCCAATAGGACTGGATTATATATTCTATATTTTTTTAAGAATATAGGATGATAAATGAACACACAATCTGCTTGATGATAAGTGGATGCTATGACCCGTAAATACACCTATATCTATCCTCATTTAATAATCAAAATGCAGATACGTTGTCACCCCTAAGAACTAAGATGAAGTGCCTCGTTTACAGTAGAAAAGGTCGCCGTTTCTCTAAACTCACCATATGAAGCAAAGTGAACTCGTCGTCTTCCCCCGGTTGAGTCGACCCATTCGTGCTACAACTATATAGCCGTAGTATGGCTCTCATGTATTGCTGCAGCATCTCGGTACTATGGTTTATATATATCGTGGTTACTACCACGATATATAGACGTAGGTACGTCTTACCTAATTAAAAAGCACTTCCTTCCCTCCCATGATTTCGTACACTATCACTGCCACTGCTAAATTCAACACTGCTACACTAGATTAAACGTTAATTACACACTTGTTTTGTCACGAAATGAGGCATCATCATAAGAATAGACTGCAAGATGTATATTTAGCGGTTGGTTGGCTAGTTTCAGATCTTGTCACCCTGAGGACTAAGACGAAAGGCCTCGTTTGCAGTAAAAGGGCCCGGTTCTCTACTCATACAAAAATACACATTGCATTAGCTGCTATTTTACACTAGTATAGTCTGAGATTAAATCGATATGAAAAATTCATCCGATTAAAACCATAATCGACTTTTTTTCACATAGTGCGAAATATAAGCTATGAATAATGAAATAAAACGAATGATGACGTTATAATTTCCCGGACGCAGTCATTTGACAAATAGAAACGCTCGGATCTCCCATTACTCACGCACCGTCGGGTTTTTCTATTAGGCTTACCTTCGCTGGGATGATATTAGAAGTGATAATAGTTACGAAGTTAATCGTCGATGGAATATTATTGTAAGAGGATATCCGGGTTTCATTTAGTAATATACGTATTCCTCTATTTTCTCTCTGGATAAACACTCTGGTTCCAACCACGCCGGCACCAATGAAATTGTTAATTGCAATTTAAGTGGTCATTTACCTACTATGCGAGCTTACCTTGGAAATAGTAATAATAATAATGTCGTCTATACCAAGTGTCGGTCACGGTGGCCAGTCTCAACAGAAACTAGCCATCTGCAGTACAGTATTATAGTGCCGAGTGTATACGCAAACACAAGAACACTCTATTTTCTAACACCTAGCAGCTTTGGTAAAATCCACCCATTGCGGCTATTGGAGGAGCCTATGTTTAGCAGTGAACTTTTATATATATTTTATTTAAAAAAATTACAATACGATTATCTATTTACTTATAATAAAATGTAAATTGCAGGTGTCTGAACTTTTTATATTTTTGCGACTGTCTGTCTGTTTGTATGTGAACGTATCACGTCTAAATTATTAATATTTTTCAAAAGAGTCGATATGAAAATCATAAAGTTTATCTTCAAGTAACATTCAATCTTTGATTTATCAAAATCGGTTAATCAATAATAAATAAACTAATTAATAGAATCAGGCGTTACTTTGCGGAAATCCATTATATTAAAGTTAGTAAGAATTACTTTGCCCATCCGCTTAATGAAATAAAATATTCTTAGCGGTCAGCCACCGCAGAGTCTACTTCACCTGAGGATGTCTCGTGTAGAGCGGAACACGTATCGTATTATCGTCGGTGGTGTGTCTTTCCTAGGGTGTGTTGGGAGTAGTGGTAGTGGGATTAGTGGTGACGGGGATAGTGCACGCAATTGAGGGAGGGCGGGAGGTGCTCTTCAAATAAGGTAAGACACATAATTTTATTTCACTCTGCGGATGTGGGCAAAGTAATTTTTAATTACTTTAATAAATAAACGATTCAAATGTAAGTAGGACAAAAAAAATTGGTAGACATTATTTAAACAAAAGCGCTAGCTCTATTGTAGTTTGAGAGTCTGTCAATAATATCCGGGCCATTATTTTAGGAAATCTAGTTTTATTGCCTGTATGCCTGTAGCACGGTAATGTTATTTATCTTTGTCTCTTTCTTTCCTTGACTGCTTTTTTAACATACTATTTCATGCATTGATAAATTTTTCGAAAACTTCTTTAGGTACGTTGGGCACTTTTGGGATGGGGAAAACGCACTGAACTCACGTGACATTCACGCTCAGATACATATACACAGATGTGTATGTAAGCTAAGAAGTTTTCACTTCTTAAGTGTAATACTACAACTGACAGTTTTTTTTATATAGCAGTGAGAGCAAACGAACATGCGGCTCACCTGAAGTTAAGTAATTAACGCCGCCCATGAACAATAACAACACCAGGAATTCAGGTGCGTTGCTGGCCTTTAAAAAAGTAGGCTCTTTTCTATAAGCCGTATCGGTCCGGATAAATCGCTGGTGGTAGTCGATTCCACAAAGAAATATTGCGAGGAAGAATACTTTTTGTAAATCGCACAGTGGTGGACTGCTAATCATCCAGATGGTGTGGATGGTATCGCGAGTTTTGTCGCAATGTATGAATGTATGTTTGGATATAGATCTATAGAAATAATGTCTCAATAGGCATTGGTGATAACTTCAAATACTAGTCCATTTTTCAGACAAAACCTTATTTTGCCGTGTGGTGGCGACGTAAGAGAGTACTCAACCACATTTCATCCTCTGGGACTTGGAACATACCTCGCTTTCCCTTTCACCATCGAACAACTAGACGCTCGGCCAGTCTCCCCCTTTTTTAAATAATAAAGGTGACCAAACGAGCACACAGTCTACCTGATGGTAAGTGGATACTCTGGTCCAAGGACATCTACATCTATCCTCGATTATGCATCATAATGCAGATGCGTTGTCACCTCTGAAGACTAAGATGGAATGCTTCGTCTCCAGTAAGTCTCAAGTTCTCTACACTCACAATACGAAATACAGCAGCATTAAGCTGCTGTTTTATGCTGTTATTCTGTGAGAGCGTTTTCCTTTTCCAGTCAAGCCGACCCAGTTTGTTTTCAGATATATTACGTCTGCAGGCATACATAATATAGCTGAAGTATGGCTTTACCGCGTATAAATAATATGAAAGATATATTTTATATGTTAAATCACTGTAGACCTTTTATATTGGTAACTAGCTGTGTTTGGCATGTGTTGCAAGGTCTTCTTTGTCAGAAAAATTTGCAGGCGCACATACAACAACTGACCAAAGTTTCATTATAATCGAATAAGTGGTGTAAAACGCATACAGGCCAACAAAATGAACTTTTATTACACAAGCGATCCGCCCCGGGTTTGCACGGGTAATTTCTAGATCCCGACAACAGAGCCACCTACCGGGTACAATTGTGAATCATCCAGGGACCCACTCGAACTCACACGAAATATTTCATCAAAATCGGACCAGGCATTTTCGAGTTTTGTGAGACTAACGGATAGCAATCGATTTATATATAGACATTACGTATCTATTATAGAAACGCAGTTTTGCTAAGTATTGCAGAGGCAACGCAACGGCAAATTTTTGATCGAAAACAGGGTATGGTAAAGCTAAAATGACTTTCAATAAGTATCCTTGTAATCTATAAATGGAATAAAATGATTCTATTCTATTCTGTAACAGATGTAGGTGTCACACTGTCCACCTGCTTGTGAGTAATTGTGCCCGAGTGTTTAATTGTAAATAAGTCGGGTTCTTTCCTTTTAATATATTATAAGTACTTGTGTTCTACTGTTACAAGGCAAATAACCCATCTTAAACAAAGTCCTCAACAAAAACTAGCCATAAAGTCTCAACAGAGACTAGCTATCTGCGCAATACAAGATTATAGTGCATGGTATGCCAAGCATATTACTTACTCTCATCGGCAATCCGACACGTAACAAGACGTACGCTGTCATTCCTGCGCCCGATCTCTGTCCATCTTGAATATGGAAAAATTGTCATCATTCTGTGTCCTAGCTTTTAGAATTTAATCTACCTTTGGAATTACATTATGCCCGTGTATGCCATTGTGTTTTGTTTTCCTTCAGCTCAGGCAACGTAGTAATCCGTGCTTAAAATTTGCATCCGACCGTACGAAATGCTTGCTCAAGTACTTACAAATGCATATTATAGGATAATAATTTTGTTTTTATAAAATTGACGTAACTAAAGAACTACAATCCACCTGCTGGTAAGTAGTTACTGCAACTAACTTCAATTAAAGAAGGCTGCAGATGCGTTGTCACCTCTAAGTACTAAGATGAAATTCCTTACAGCCCGTAATTACATCAGCTCTACATACCTTTCACACCGCAACATAGCAGTGCACGCATTGCTTTTTAGCAGAAATGAAATTCCCAGAATGGTTTTCCCAGAGCTGCGATGAACCTTGTGAGGCTTGCAGGATCTGAATTGCAGGAGACAATTCTCGGTAATGAATGGTAGAACCCCTACGGTTTCTTGAGGATAATGACAAAGGCTTGAAGTTGTAGTTTTCGAAGGTTGTTTGCTTGCGTATTCAGATCACGTCGGGGTCATGAATTTGGCCGTGGAAGGGAAATGGGAGATCTCCCTCCGGGCAAGGTCAAGGCCAACACCCCATGTGATAGTTTGGAGCTATTCTATATATACTGAAGTAATTCGAAACTTTGATAGCGCGATTTAGGCTTCGGTGCGTTTTGCTTGTGGCGCGGCGATAGCGCTGCCACAATAAAATGCCTCGTTACCAGTAAAAAGCATCTCCACTTCACGTCACTCACCATAGAACGAAACAGCAGCAATATACTAATTCATATTACACGCTGGTAGGTACTCTGTGCGAGAGTGGTCTTTCCCCGGTCTGGCCGACTCATTCGTGTTGCAGCCATAATGCGTTGCAGAAAGGCAAAGTTTTTTTTTTATATAGATACATATTCTATAAAATAAAATAAAACTCCATCTGATAATAAGTGGATACTTTGGCCCATAGAAATCTACATTTATTCTCAATTAGGTATCAAAATGCTGATGCGTTGTCATCCCTGAGGACTAAGATGGAATGCCTCGGATCCAGTTAAAAGGGTCTCCGGTTCTCTACACTCCCCATACGAAAACAGCAACATGAAGCTGCTATTTTACGCTGGTATTCTGTAATAGCATAGTCCTTCCACGGTCGAACCGACTCATTCGTACTACGATCATAAAGTAGCTGCAGCGTTGCTCTACAACGTACAAATAATATGAAGCATAATATAGTTATATCACTGCTCGATATGTGTGTTTTTTTTAACTTATTATAAGCCAGTGCTTGACCACATCTGATGGTAAGTTGTGATGTAGCCCTAGATGGTAAGTACACTACCTTAGTATAACAAAAGCCTATTCACTCCTCCTTGAAGACGCCCAGATTGTATTCGGACGGAAAAATAGACGCCGGCAAATTATTGCACTCCTTTATTGTACGCATTACAAAAGACGAAGCAAACAATTTGGTTCTAATGCGTGGAATATCAACAACATAGGGGTGAAGACCCGCCAACCACCTAGTTGTCCGATGGTGAAAAGGAGAGGGAGGAATTAAAGCATGTAATTCCTGCGCACACTCATCGAAATGCATCCTATAGAATACCGAGAGGCTGGCTACTCTGCGTGTTGCAAGTTTTATTTTATCAGAACAAATCGTGAACGCGCGGACAAATAACTAACCAAAGTTTGATAGTTTACAAGAAATCAGTGTTAAATTATAATAAACAAGGACTTTACCTCTACTAAATTAACGTCGCTATGTAAAGCCACGAAATTGTATGCGGCAAAATAATTCTCTAGGGTGCAGACATTTGTTGGCCTTAATTTGTATACGATACTCACCTGAAATTGCACCGTGTACTAATATAACTTCATCTTTACCTTTATCTTTATACTAGCGATCCGCCCCGGCTTTGACGGGACCTATTAATGCGGCGTCATTTAGATTAAAGGTAATGATCATCAAAGAACATTTATTTTATAAATTTTTCGATTTTTTAAAATAATTTTCTTAGTTTTTGGATAAAATATACCCTAGATCACCCCTGATATTACTCTCTATCTGTTTGTAAAGTTTCATTACGATCGGTTCAGCAATTCTGAAGATAAGCCCGGGCAGACAGACATACACACAGACGGACAAAAATTTCAAAAAAGGTTATTCATGTCTTAAGAATTAAAATTATATACGTGTGTTGTTATGTTGTTTTCTTCTAGCTTCTTAGTTACCATTGCGATGCAGTTTCCAATGGTATTGTCAGTGTAGAGAACCGGAAACTCTTTTTACTCGATAATAAGCATTCAATCTTAGACCTCAAGGGTTACAAAGCATCCACTTACCATCAGGTGGGCTATGTGCACGCTTGTCACCCTTATTATAGAATAAGGGTATAAGTAGAAGGTGACAGCCTCTGAAGCCTTTATTTAGGCTAAAGACAGGCATTGAACTTTTATTTACCAGATCATAATTTCAAATAACATCTAAGCCTCTAGGGAGTTATGTTTAATATTTCAGCTTTAGTTTCATCTATTTAGTTTTAAATACAAAAACATTGTATTTGTTAGGTACCTTCACTTTGATTGCTATTGAAGTATTTTATTTATACGCTGTCTATCTTCTAACTAATCCTAAGACCATAAAGATCAGTGCATCACAAAGTGATATTTCGGACGATTATGTTTGTGGCATTCATTTTACGAATGGCTTCACTTTATGAGACCTTAAGTTGCGAGCTTGAGTCCGACAGAAAATGATATTGAAAAACATAATACCTTTCATCTCTTGGATCTTTGACGATTAAAATCCCTTAATTAAATTTCAAGATTTTTTTAAAAATTTATATTCACAATGTTATGATTTAACATTAAAGTAATATGTCATAATAATAATCTCCTCTAGACCGAATTTCACTCACGGCGGCCAGTCTCAAGGACAGGCATATAGTTCCCGAGTGTATGCTCAAGCACAGGTGCACTCTCTATTCCTTCACTCTCATAGTCCATTAAGACGGTAAACCGACACGATCGGAAAGAGATCAAGCGCAAGACTAACGGCTTTGCGTGCTTTCCAAGACATGGGGGTGAAACACCGCTAACTTCTTGACTCCGGGCTGCTATTGATAATTTCCTAACAGAAAAACTCAATAACTGATTTTTGGCCCAACCCGGGGTCGAACCCGGGACTTCATGATCAGACTAACGAAGCATAAGTAATATGTACTACGCACTAAAAAACCAAGTTTCTTTTTGCAACACGCGTTAGTGTTGCTGGCTGAAAGTTAGTTTGTGCCATAAAAAGGCACTCTGTGCTTTCTGCCACGTGCCACGCATTGCTGCACAGATTTTGTACGCTGTGTCTGTTCGGGTACGTAGTACATATTACTTCAATGTGATTTGGAAAGGATTCGTAAGTTGAAGTGGCCAGCCATAGCATAGCTCGACAAACTGACTTTCGATGTGATTAGGAAGAAAAAGTTTCTAGAGTGGCAGGTTTGTATCGGCTAGCAGAGTTTAGTACGGTTCCCACTAAATGGAGAGATGACTTGGCAAGACATACAGGAAGTCGATTGATGCAGGTGGTTTAGAACTGTGCTCAACGGTCCGGCTTAAATTTTATAAAATTTTTAAGAAAACTTTTGATTTCAGAATAAATGTAGATTACGCTGAAATCTTCATGCTATTAGAAGCCTTTTTTAAACTAGTATAGGCATATATTCGAACGTGATAAAGTAGCATGCAGTGCACCTGATGATGACAGGATGTTATTTTACAAATAATATTGCCTCTAAGTGGAAATTTTCTTACGTGGTTGAGCCATACCGCAGCTATATTATGATTATAGCATGAATAGGTCAGCTCGACTGCGGAAGGACCACGCTCTAACAGGGTATCAGCGTTTAAAAGCAGCACAATGCTGTTGTGTTTCGTATTGTGAGTGTAGAGAACCCGAGACCATTTTTACTGGAAATGAGGCATTCCATCTTAGTCCTCTGGGGTGACAAGGCATCTGCATATTGATTTTTAATCGAGGACAGCTAGTTACTATCATATGAATTGTGTGCTCGTTCGTCACCGCTTGTTCTATAAAAAGAAAAAAACTTTACTCGGCGCCTCTCGCCTTAAATTTTGTTGTACGACGGTGACATAAGTTCGATCTCCAGGAACAAGACTGAATTTTTAATTAAATCAGATCATATAATATCAACTAACTTGCATGTTGTATGGGAAATGAAATTTGTTTCAAGAACGTATTAGTCACCCAACACGCAACACATTGAGTTTAGAGGAACTCAAAAATAGAGGAGCTTCTGCCCATATATTTTTTTAATTTATTATAAGCCAGTGTTTAACTACAATTTCACCTCGTGGTAAGTGGTGATTAAGCCCTAGATGGTTAATCGAACTCTTAGCGTAACAAAAGCCTATTCACTCTTTCTTTGAAGATGCTCAGATTATAATCAGACGGAAAGACAGACGCCATTATACTATTCCACTCCTTTGCTGTTTAATAACTTAAATAGTAAAATAAATGTATAATAAAATTAATATTTTATTATATTTGTCAAATTAAACTGAATAAATAACAAAATTAATATTTATAAAATTTAATTTATAAATGCATTTAAATTAAATTGCTCTTCCGGATTTTTTACTTTCCTATGTTAACATTAATTTATGATAATTAAATGCATTTATCAAATGAAATTGAATTTAACACTCTATATTTTAAATATGAAAGTGAAAAGTCCAGAAGCGCAATTTAATTCCAATTAGCGAGAGGATTTCCCTCAGGTACCGAGATTTTCACGCATCACCAAATTCAACGTTTTAAAGTTTCGGATGTCCTAGATAGCTTTTAATTCCAATATTGAAATTAATTACTGCGATCGTGATTCTTTTATTTACGGAGGGTATATGCGAGGCTAGTGCAGTGGCTGATTATCTGACTGTGGCGCTTGTGTTGGCGAGTTTGATCCCCGCATGAACAAGTGTTTGTTTGACCTAAATAATCTTCTATGTCTGGTTGTTTTATCAATGTGCAATTTTTTAAGAATTCTGGTTATAGATAAAACATTGTAAAATTAAACTAGTTTTTACGGATTTTATCGCGAATATTACCTTATTTTATATTCCCGACGCTTCGAGCACTTTACAACACTCATAGTCATGGGGGCACTGAAGTGTTCGACGTCCCAATGTCATTGTTAACCAGGGCTACCTTCAGATTAAAATTAAAATAAGTTAATATACATGATAAAATCCATAAAAATTGGTTTTATATAAATGTGTAGTGTTCACATAAACATAAGAAATCATTACTTCTACAACTCCCTTAACCCAGTGCAAGTAAAATTACATTAAAGAGTATGTTAAGAGTGGTTCACGACCAGCAATTGAATGGTGGAATCTTTCTCACGACTTTCCGAGCTTGCAGTCCACAGACTTAACTAGGCTACTGTCACTTTAGGCTTACATTTTAAACAAATTTAAGTAATGTTGCGTCACATTTTAGGCTTCATTCAGTTTTCCTTTTTACTTTCACATTAAAACTATACTTTTGTTACTAGGAATATATCTGATGTGGGTGTGAAGAATATAATATCACCTTTTATCCAATCACTATTTATTATTTCACTTTATCTTCAACAAAATATTTATTTATCCACCAAAGCAAACCGTGTAAAAGTAAAACTAGCACAAAGTAATAATGTAAGAGAACAATTAAAGACTGACTTAGCATCTGTTATAGAGCATCTACAACGCTGTTATCTGTCAGCATTCGTATATCTAACAAACTAGTTTAGCAGTACGCGCACATCACGTTATATGTTACAATCAGAAGTAACATTGATTTATTTTCCAGTATGGTTTACGTGGTAGAGCCACGCTGCAACTATATTATACTCGTAGTTGTAGCACGACTGGCTCGGCTTGACCGGCGTAGGACTACGCTCTCACAGAATACCAGCGTAAAATAGCAGCTTAATGCTTTGTTTCGTATGATGAGTGTAGAGACGGCTCCGTGGCGCAGTGGCTTATAATTGAGTTGCAGTATTGAGGGCTGCGGGTTCAAATCCGCACGGAACAAATATTTGTACCCTACAAATAATTGTTCGGGATCTGGATGTTTTGCTCGTGCAATGCTTGTACTGCCTCTACGATATAGGAGAAAATCCTAGTGTAGGGGTAACGTTTTTAAAATGAAAATAACGGATTAACTTTTTACTGGAAACGAGGCATTCCACCTTATTCCTCAAAGGCGGCAACGCATTTGCATTTTAATTCTTTATTGAGGATAGATGTAGGTGTCTATGGACCGCAGCATCCACTTATTATCAACTGAACTGTGCGATCATTTGTCATACTTACTTCTATAAAAAATGCAGCTTTGCCTCATATAGGTTATCTGCATTTTGAGTCTCAATTGTAAAGAGATCTACCTATTGGCCACAGCATCCACTTGCCATCAGGTGGTCTTTGTGTTCATCTATTTTTGTATAAATGTCTTAGATCTCTGGAGTCACAATATTATTTTTAACCTTCTATGCTTTTATTTCAGACTTCAGTAACTATTTACACTAGTTCCACTGTAAACTCATTGGTTACTCTATTGTTCTATTAATCTAATATTCTATTGAGTTCCTTCATATTGTTTGAAACTATTATTGTAGCATTTTTCCTCTTTTCATATTTAACAAAACATAATGCAACAAAACCGCTTATTATTAATAATTTAGTGTAAATATTAATTTCAAATTTATAGAAAGGAATAGGACTGACTTTTAACAAACATAGATTATCAATAATAATGTACATAATTTTATAATACTCAATACAAATTTATTCGCTGGAAATAAATATTGCTTTGGTAATTTAAATTTATGAATAAAACAACGCTGTGCAGAGTAATTACAAGATTTAAAATTTTAAAACGAAACAAAGAACCGTTCGTTCGAGAATAAGTAAGTTATTGAAATTATTTTAAAGAGCATTTGATTAAGGACCGAAACGGAGAACAAAATTTAAATCGGTTTTGTACCTCCACTTAAAAAGTAAGCTGCAATCTATTTATATCCCACTACTGGTCACAGGCCTCACCTCGTTTAGGGTTTACCGTTACCGTTACTGTTACAGCTTATTAAAGTCCACAGCTGAACATAGGCCTCCCCATAGAATGTCTCAAAGGGGATATTTTCAATAGTTGCCACGCTTGGCAAGCGGATTGGCATCCGCAATTTATTTTAGTCGTTATTAGAAAGACGCTGGTGCCCATCTTCTGATTTTTTCCTCTGTCGCCTGTTTACGACACCACCGGGATTATATGGGTTAGGATATTCATGCACCGCTCCTACTGTATAAATATGTAAAATTTATATAACACATGGTAGAGCCAAGTTGCAGCTATATTATGGTTGAAGCAGGAATGGGTCGGCTTAACCGGGAAAGGATTACGCTCTCACAGAAGACTTGCTTAAAACAGCATCGTTATTCTCCTGTGTTTTGCGAACATATCTTGCGAGATGATTGTAAAGAACCAGAAACCCTTTTTAAGTGGAAACCAGGCATTTCATAAAAGTTCTAAAGAGGAAGTGCGTCCGCATTTTGATTTATAATCGAAATAAGATGAAGATGTCTATGGACCACAGGGTCCACTTACCATCAAGTAGAGTGTGTGTAGCTCGCTTGTCACTATTTATTTTTTAAGAAATACCTGCATGCTGATAATTGTTATGGAGTTATGGAAAGTTGAATTTTGCTATAGATATGTCAAATTAAGATAAATATACTTTCATATTGCAATAAAATTACCCATGTGTGCAAGCAGTGAATTATGCAAATTCTCAGCCAGAATAATTGACACTTTTGCGTTCGACCTTAGAGTGCGTACGTTGCACCGAGAATAAATCAATGTTAATAAACTAGTAACATTAATATTATTAAACAACCTTCTGAATATAATAAATTTGATCTCTAATAGATGTTACTTATGTTTCGTAGAGCAATTTTCAAAATCCTCAATTTAAAAGCACTCTGTAGCGTAATAGATCAAACTGAACGTTGTTATCATTTTATCATCCTCCAACGAATCAAATTCATTTGAATAAATTTGAAATAAAGACAAACTCTTATCTTGCTTCTGTACCAGGGCTCTTATCGTGAATACTATTTCTGTTAGTTCTGACAGTTATTAATTTTTTTTATTTCACTCAGGTAAACCAACGTATACGTGTTATACTTACAGAATACCAGGTAAAATAGCAGCTTAATAATGCTGTGTTTTGTATGGTGGTGTAGAGAACCGGAGACCCTTTTACTGAAAATGAGGCATTCCATCTTAGTCCTCAGGGTGATAACACACCTGCATTTTGATTCTTAATCGAGATAAGATGTAAATGTCTGTGGACCGCAGCATCCACTTAATATCAGGTGGACTGTATGTACGGTTTTCACTCATTCTATAAAAAAACACACCATATCCATCAATCTCAGCTCGTTTTTGGATATTATCATTTTATTTATGAGAAAAATATCATGCTCTTATGTCGTTTTATGTTCAATACATGGCGTTGTAACCGTCTGTTTTAATATCGAATGTAACACAGAAGAATTAACTATTAGGAACAGCGTAGTGAGTATTGGTCGCTGCGGCCAGT
The DNA here is from genome assembly GCA_029286625.1 of Parnassius orleans. Lineage (NCBI taxonomy): Eukaryota > Metazoa > Arthropoda > Insecta > Lepidoptera > Papilionidae > Parnassius > Parnassius orleans. Next base: position 328,585 of record JAGSMP010000483.1, on the reverse strand, counting down.
CCAGTGCACCAGTGGAGACTAGCCATCTGCACAGAATAGGATATAGTGCACGAGTTTGTGCGCTAGCACTGGTGCGCTCTCTAACAGCTTACTCTTATAGTCCGATGGGATGGTAATTTGACACGACATGAAAGACATCTGGCGTAGGAATTCCGACTTTAAGTGTTTTCCGAGGGGTGAAATACTGCCAACTTCTGACTCCGACTCGCTAAAAGAATTTCTTGACAGAAAAACTCAATTAATAATCATGGCTCAACCAGATGAATTTGGACGATTCGAACCAGGACCACATGATCGGCTCACGACCAGTAGTCCAACGAGGTAGTCAGAGAATTACACAGATAACTAAGTCTAAATACTTTAAATAGAACTTATAAATAATGTATGACATTCTCCGTTTCTTTTGAGTAAAAGTCATTTTAGAATCCCATCGTTTAATACATTTCCAGTTGTTTCCATATAAAAATCAATTATGACAAAAATATTATATATTTAAAAAAAACTTTATTATTTTGAGAAAAAATATTAATGTTTGTATTTATAATAGCACTGGTGGCAAAACTCCTTTTCTGCTTAGGAATTCGTCCGAAGGGTACCTTTTTACCTATTTCTGCCGCCAAGCACAGTGCGTATACTGCTATGTCCTGATCTCAAAGGATATGCAAGTCAGTATAATTACAGGGCAGGGGTGCGAGAAAATCTCCGGGAGAAAAACCGGCGACGAGGTTCGCCACCCGTCACGTTCTGTCTCCCGGAGGGTAAAAGTAATTGTGGAGGCCCGTCTGGCTACGCTGAATGTATGTGGAGCAATGAATGATAAGATGGATGAAGTACGCGAAATGATGAATGATAGAGGAATAAATGTGTTATGTGTATGAGAGAGAAAGAAAGAAATGATGCCACTACATGGCATGTATACCGCTTACTGGTCTGGTGTAGACAAGACCGAGCGGGCATGCCAGAGTCGGTGTCATCCTTTCAGAAATAATGGGTCAATGTGTGATATGAATGTGTAAGCCAAGGCTGCTATGGATACAGAAAGTGGGCTTAAGTAGTTGTTTGTGCTTGGGGTGTACGCCCCAGACATGTCTAAGCCCTTATATCCAAGAGCAGTTTTGGGACATGGTAGATGGTGTTGATGAAATGTAAATGAGAATATTATTATATTAGGAGATTTTAATGGAAGGTTTGGGGTGAAGAGGTCTGGTTATAAAGAGGATATTAGGAACGTTTGGCGATGAAAGTATGCTATAAATAAGAATGGTGAAGACCTCCTCACCGTATGTGTGGAAAAGAATATTTTGTGACGAACACTTTCTTTCGACAAAGAGGATTCACATGTATACTTGGGAAAGAGGTGATGATAGAAGCATGATAGATTTCATAATAGTGGATGAAAGAATGAGGAGCGGTGGTAGATACAAGGTTTACCGGAGGTCCAGCGTTGGGACGGATCATTACTTGTCTTATGCAGAATTAATGGTCTATTCAGACGTTGGCGGCATCGGACATCTGTGTCTACCACTGCGTTTCAGCGTATAAGAATAGAGAGGTTACAAGACGAAGGTGTGAAGAGAAGTATAAATGTAGACTGAGGGAAAATATAAGTGGTTTGAATAAAATATGTATGAATGATTTAGATTTGAAGACTGTATGGAATAATGTTAAGAAAGTTTTGGTGGATGCAGCCACCGATTAATATGGTGTAAGTAAGAGAACGAATGAAAGGAAAAATAATACGTTGTGGTGGGATGATGAGGTACGGATGGAAGTTGAAGCAAAGAAGAGCATGGCTAGATTTACTAACAACCAAAGCTGGTAATTCTGGCGGTATGAATGATGAGATTGAAAGAAAAGGCAGACTTTAGACGTATAAATAAGAAATTAAAACAATTTTTGAAAGGAAAAGCAAGAAAGAAAGGATAAGAATGATAGAAGAATATCTGATAACTTCCAGGCAAATATTAAAATGTTCTGGAAACTCGTAAGAACTACCAGGGGAATTCAAAACCATGAATGAATGCTATACGAGACGATAATGGCTGTATGCTGAATGATGAAGTTTCAATTTAAAAGATGGAATAATACTTTGAAAGCGTGTTTATGAGTGAAGAGTCGTCTGATTTAAGTGAAATAGAAACTCAAAAGAAGTGGAGAGGTAGGAAATAAGTGTAGATGAAATAATGAAAGCAATGAAAAGCATGAAAGCAGGTAAGGCAGCCGGATATGATAGAGTATCACTCGAAAGGCTAAGGGCTGGAGAAGGAGTGGCGACAGGCCTGCTGTACACCTGTTTAATTTATGTTGGGAACTGAAGCGGGTACCGGAAGACTGGTGCAAAGCCGTTATAGTTCCAATATATAAGGAAAAGGATCACAGCAGGACTGTAAAACTACCGTTGTATCAGCTTGCTTAGTATTGTGGGTAAACTGTATGCTAAGGTGTTAATTGAAAGAGTTATGGAAGAAACTTATGGATAAATTTGGGATGTGCAAGCTGGATTTAGAATAGGGATGGGGTGTACGGATCAAGTCTTGTTCATGCATGATTGCGAGAAGTTTTGGCCAAAATCAGAGCTTTTGCGCGTTCATGGACTTGAAAGGCTTATGACAGAGTGGACAGGAATGTGTTATGAAACACTGAACTCATTTGGGTTGAGCGCTGGTTTGATACAGGCATTAAGGTCTCTTTATAGGGACTCTAGTGCTTGTCCGGATCAACAGGGTCTACTTGACAGGTTTGGCATCAAAAAGGTGTCAGACAGGGCTGTGTAGCTTCCCGTGGCTGTTTAACCTATTTATGGATAGTTGTTTGCAAACTTTGAAGTTGAATGTGTGTTCGAGTTGAATGTGGGTTGAGAATGGGTGAGTTAACCGTCAAATGCCTTTTACGCCGATGATCAAGTCATATTGCATCGTCGGCGGCCGAGTCGCAAATGATGGTTACTTTAATGAACTGGTCATTAAAAGAAGGGGTATGAAAGTGAACGCAAGTAAGACGAAAGTTATGGTTTTGAAAGAGAAGTAAGTAAAACGTTATGTGAAATAAGAATAGAAGGGAGATGATTGAGCAAGTGGATGAGTTTGTATATTTGGGATGTTTATTGCAGGGATGGTAGATATGATAAGGATATAGAACGATGAGTGAACGCAGGAAATAGAGTGAATGGGGCTCTACACGCTATTATGAAGAGTCAGAATGTGTCAAAAAGGCACGTTTGGCAATTCATAATGTGTGTTAGTTCCTACTTTAATGTATGGTAGTTAAAGTTGTGTATGGCAGAAGAAGCATGAGAGTAAAATAAATGCTGTAGAAATGCGGTCATTAAGGAGTTTGCTAGGGCTGAATCTGAATTATAGGGTGAGAAATAGTGTGGTTTGCAAGATGACGTTGTGACCAGGATTAAGAAAGGAATGCTTCAGTGGTTTGGTCATGTAGAAAGAATAAACGAGGAAAGAGTGACAAAGCAAATTTATGTTGCAAAATGAACGGCAGAGTCAGAAAGGGACGCCCTAGACGAAGGTTTATGGACCAAATTGGCGTTATATTGAAAAAGGCCAGATTAAGGTGCCTTAACCGACGAGCGTGTATGCGTAGATATATGGATGTAAAGGAGGCGAGAGGTGTGCCAGGATCGTGCCAAATGGAAGTCCGTAGTCTCTGCCTACCGCTCTGGATGAGAGGCGTGAGTGTTTATGTTTATAATTACAGGCTGTAAGGAATTACTTAGTCCTCAGAGGCGATAACGCATCTGTAGTTTTCTGTTTGTGTTTGAAGTTGGTTGCAGATGGCCATGGGCTGCAGTAGCCACTTACCATCAAGTCCACTGTAAAAACGTTTGTCACTTTAGTTTTATAAAAAATCGGTTTCCTTTTATAAGGAATACTAGTAGTAACACTTTTGACATTTTGCTAATATTCCCGCTTACCTCTCCAAGTAAGTTTAAAAATAGTTTACGACAGTAGTTAACCCTAACCATAGAGATAATGTCGCTTCTAAAAATAAATAAAGTTCTTTAGTATTAATAGCCCCACTATCAACTATATATCATAAGCAATCGGTGTTAGATGTAAACCGTAGTGATTATATTCTTTTTGATGTAAACCCAAATAATATCCTTTAGTTATTGTAATAGTTTAAGATATTGTCTTAAACTGTCATATTGACTTTTAATTACCAAATTATTGGAATATTCTATAAATTCCCGGTAGATTTTTTTCTTTTATTATGGACTCGTACCTTAGTTCAAGTTCCCGCCAAAACTCTTCAATAGATATTTATTAGAATAAAAGATTTTACTCACTACAACAAACACTTTTATTTACTTTTTCTTTTTTGAACGATTTAGGGCAGTTATTTCTACAGTTTTACCTATAAATAACTTTGAACCTTAGTTCAACTCGCACTTTCATGCAGCGCTCATGAAATTCAAATTTAGAAGTAAAATTCGCATTTCAAATCGGCCCGGATTACGGGTTTGTCGCCACAGTGTCAGACTAATCCCACGGCATTCTTATTTGGGATTCAAATTTCCTAGCTGGCAGCTTATGTAATCCTGTCAAATATATTTCAGTTTGTAAGTCAAGTCGGAAAGTTAGTAACGACACTATCTGTGCCGACTTTGACTATGCAGGGGCCTTAACACCGAGAAAAAAACAAGTTTTTTCTTTCGCTACTAGTAATCTTTTGGGTTTTTTATACGAAGGGCAAACGAGCATGCGATTCACTTGATGGTAAGTGTCGAAAGCTATGTACATGACTTTCATAATTATCTACTTTCAGCAGTCCACCGCTGGACGTAGACCACTCCCATATATTTTAGTTTGTAAGTCATATCACGATTATTCCTTTGGTGTTTGACTTTGAGCTTGTGAGGTAGCCGTGTCGTCAGTGTCTACGTTTCACTGACGACACGGCTAACACTTACTATAGGTAAGTACGGGACGCACTAGTTTAAGACTATCATCTACAGACTTTGTGGGATGTCCAACGGGAAAACCTCACGGAGTTTCCTAAATCTCAGTTTCCAGTATTCATTATATATATCCAGGTATTTCCAGTTTCCATATACTTTTAATAAAAGTATACAGTGGAACTACCCTCCAGAGAAGACTGGCTGAATGGACAGGTCATCTGTGAGGTCGGTAGCCTTATATGGTATACCGATAGGTCAAAAATGGGCCTCGACGTAGGCTTTGGAATTTATGGGAACGCCTCAAATTCAAACTTAGTATGAATTTGTAGATTCACCTCATATTCCAGGCAGAAATTTTCGCCATACTTCAGTGTGCGGAAATGAATCTGAAAAACACTACGTTAACCATATAATCTATATTAACTCTGATAGTCAAGCAGCACTGCTAGCGCTGAGATCAAACTTAGTGAACTCGTAGCTAGTTGGAGACTGCGTAAACCGTCTAAACGCCCTGGGAGGTAACAACAGGTGGTTTTAAGATGGGTATTGAAGGCAATGACATTGCCGACAAGCTCGCAAGGGCTCAAAGAGTACACAATTTGGACCAGAACCATTTTGTGGAATCTCAAAAAGCCTCGCCCGATTGAGCCTGGAAACTCTTTATCACAATAAATCACTTAAGATCTGGTCTGATACACCAGGCTTAAAACATTCTAAAACCTTAATCCGGACTATTGATCGTAAATTCGTTTCGGAAGCCCTGGGATTAGGTAAAATAAATTGCGAATTATGATAAGAGCCCTGACTGAACACTGTTATCTTAAAAAGCATGTTCATCCTAGGACTAAGCAATTCAAGGATTTGCCAGTTTTGTTCCCTAAAAGAAGAAACGCCTTTACACATCCTAACTGATTTCGGACCCTTAATGCGCAAACGTAGCACTCATCTGGGAAACTATGTACTTCGCCCAGAAGAAGTGAAATTGCTAAGCAACTCCTTCTATTAATTGAGGACATAGGGCTTAGCAGTGAATATAGACATAGCAGATCATAGATCTTTCAGGTTGTAGTGATACTGGTCTCTCTAGACCTGCGTAGCTGCTCGCACATAATAAGAAAAAGATAGTTTAGAGGAAAAAATTTGAAGTCTCAATATACTCTGCAACCACGCTGCGAATTTTAATTTATACTTACTATACTTTACTATATACCATCAGTTTTTTTTAATTAACGCTAATATGTCTCAAAACAAATCAAAGTTAAGCACTAAAATTTTAAACATCATAACATTGTTTACCGATTAATGTTTTCGACTGAAAATCCTATATGTTTATAAATGTATGTCGTATACATACATGTACAGTATGTGCGTGTACATGTAACGATTCTTACAGCGGTACGTGTACAGTGTTACATACACAATTGTTATAGCCTATATTATAAGTCTCAAGTCAGTACTCATAGGGGGTTTACTTGCCATAGTTGCCACACTCGGCAAGCGAGTTGGCAACCGCAGATTTTTTAACCGACTTCAAAAAGGAGCAGGTTCTCAATTCGTGTGTATGTTTTTTTGTATGCATGTTACGCGGTATCTTCGCAGATTGTGAACTAATTTTAATGATTCTTTTTTTTTATTAAATAGGTTATACTTCAAGGGTTGTCCCATATAAATGTGGTGAAAAAGTTGCGCCTTTAAAGGTAGCAAATAAATAACTTCTTTTTTAGCAATTTGAAGTCAGTTTTACTTTTTGTGAAAAGTTATAATTATTTAGTTGTTATAAGGAAGACGCAGTTGACCATCTCCAGGTTTATTTCCCTCTGTTGCCTCTTACGACACCCACGAGACGATATGGGATAGTGTATATTCTTGCACCACCACTACACGGTAATCACGGATTTACGTCAGGCGTAAAATACCGAGAATTGCGACAGCAGCAGCGTTAAAACTGCTACAGACAGTTGTGTTTGTGGATTAACACAATTTTTCAGAACTTCATACTACATTTTTGATGGCTCCGTGGCGCAGTGACTTAGCAATGAGTTAAGGCGCTAAGGGCCTTCGTTTGAAATTTTATAAGGATAAACTTCCTGTCGGGAAAATTTATGTATGTAAACTGCCCCCACGATACAGCAGAAAATCTTAGTGTGGGGGTTCAGGTTTTTTATAATTAAAATTATTATTAAATTTAATTACAGTATACAGAATTGTATATTATAATGTTATATAAATAAATACCCTTAGAAAATACTGCAGTTATAATAATATTTTTATCAAAAGTATTCAGTAGTAGCAATTATACTTGGCCACTTAAATGTCTGCAGACTGTGTCCTCGTTTGTGTGTAAAAAAATTGAGATTTTAAATAAATAAGCGGGGAGCTAACATTTTTTCTCGAAATGCTGTACCTTGCTGAAGGATTAAAATACTTATGACTATCTCGTATATTAATTACAGCCACAAAATTTTATCACCGTACACTGTGGCACAACTATACTAAATTCTATCCACATCATCTTAATGGTTGGCTACCCAACACTAAAGCTAGCTCAGCGAGCTAGGGCGAAGGCCGAAGGGCGAGCGACTTAGAAGTGAGGATATCCGCATTATAACCAGAGTGACCGACATAGCCCAACGGATAAGTAAGCTGTAAGCGAAATGTAGGACAGCCACTAGATGGAGTGACAACCTAGTAAGAGATGTAGGAAATCGATGGTGCAGGTGGCTCAAGACCGTGCTTTGTGGCATTTCTTAAGGGAGGCCTATGTTCAGCAGTGGACTTGTGATTGGCTGTAATAATGACGATAGTGATCTGATAGTGACGATAGTGATAGTAAAATCTACAACCAGAATTTCCCACCACGTATGACCACATGTTGGGTCTTACATTCACCAATTTACCGTTATCCATACGGATAACGGTAAATCGGTGTACAATCGGGTATACACCCGTCCTTACTGTTTTATAAGTTCAATTGAAATAGTATTTCGAAATTTCAACTTTGTCAAAATATATTTTGCGGGGCGCTCTAAAAAATGCTGACAATCTTTGTACCTACCTTTCATAACGTATAAATTCTCTGATATTCCATAAATTTAATCACAAAGTTTCTTTCGAGCTGAGTTACAAAAATAAATAAACTCTGCCTTGCGTCTGTCCGTTTGCCCTCTAATTAGATATTGACAAGGGTCGACGTTCTTTTGAGTTTTAACTAGACTTGATTCGGAGTACTCTTAAAGATTTTTTTAAACTTTTGTCCTTTTCTTTAATAAGGGTTTTACTCATTCTTTTTTATAACGATTTCTTCATTTTCATTCATTTAACGTTTTGAAAAACAACACAACTTTCTAAAGCCAACAAAAAAGCTACTATATAAACTGGGGCTCCCCTACTAGAAACGTGTTTTACGATGGTACCGAACCCTCCATGCGCGAGTCCGACTCGCACTTTGCCGGTTTTATTCACTTCAGTTTTATAAAATAAAACAATATATTTTATATGAACATGAATCGCAGACTTGTTTAATTATGATACCACTAGAACAATTAATTGGTAGAAAATTAATTGTAGCGTCGAATTTCATAAACGATTTTCAACCCGATGTGTGGCTCAGGGAATAACCGCCTGCCTTAAAATACTTATACTACGTGAGCAAACTGGGGTCGATCCCTGATTTATAACTTGCTCGGCGGTTAAAGAAAATAACGTGAGGAAACCTGCATGTCTGGGAAATTAAAAAAACTGACTTGTAAGGTCGCCTCCTTGGCCTTCTTTTGTTTGCAGTTGTAGCAACTATGTATCTTTGGCATCCAGAAGCCACATAAACTGAACGCAGGTACACCGAAATACTTTAAATAAGTGCCATTTTGTGTAGTATAGACTTTCTATACATTAAGTTTTATTTTTATTGAAAATAGTTGCCAAACGAGCACAAATTCCAACTGATGGTAAGTGAATGCTGTTGCCCATAGATGTCCACGTCTATCCTCGATTAAGAATTAAAATGCAGATGCGTTGTCACCCCTGAGGACTAAGATGGAATGCCTCGTTAGCAGTAAAAAGTGTCTCCGGTTGTCTACACTCACCATACGAAACACAACAGCATGAAGCTGCTATTTCACGCTAGTATTCTGTGAGAGCGTGGTCCATCCCCGGTCGAGCAGACCCATTTGTGCTACAACCATAATATAGCTGCAGCATGCTCTACCACGTATTATTCATGTTTTAGTTTCTACCACGTACATTGAATATAAATAAAAGAAGGCTCTATAAAAAGACAACCAAGAAAATTCTAATGAATCTACTTAAAATGTTATTTTTTGAGATATTTTAGCAATCAATATGGACGCTGCGCATTTTTTGTAAATTAACGCTAACGTGATATTTCGCCGATGTATTATTCTGATGCCTTGTGATGGTTACCGTGTAGCGGCTGTGTAAGAATATCCACTACCCCATATCATCCCGTGGGTGACGTAAAAGGCGACAGAGGGAAACAAATCAGGAGATGGGCAGCAGTGTTTTCGCATTTACGCTGAATACCAGCGTATAATAGCAGCTTAACGCTGCTGTGTGTCTTATGGTGAGTGTTGACAACCGCAGACCCTTTTTACTGGAAACCAGGCATTCCATCTTAGCCCTCACGGGTGACAACGCATCTGTATTTTGATTCGTAATCGAGGATAGTTGTAGATGTCTATGGGCCACAGCAACCACTTACCATCAGGTGGACTGTGTGCTCGTTTGTCACCCTTATCCTGTAAAAAATAACAATAATAATAATAACGACTAAAAATAAAAACTGCGGTTGCCAACGCGCTTGCCAAGTGTGGCAACTAAGGTTATTTTCTAGTTGCTTAGGAAGATGCTTCTGCCAATCTCCTGGTTTGTTTTCCTCTGTTGCCTCTTACGACACCCAGATGACCATATGGGGTAGTGGATATTCTTATACTGCCACTACAAGGTTAAGGTAAGGCACATAAATGTTTCTTTACAACATATTCTATTTCTTGTTCTTGGATTGAAAATATGCATTTGTTTTGAATTTCAAATTTGGTTTTCAAGCGCAGTGCCGAGATGCTGAGTTGTCTTTTATCTCAACTTTAACAATTTCACACTCTCACCGTGACAAATATTTACATAAAATATAGCATAGATTACTCCTGGCATTGTTATCTATCCGTTGGTGAAGTTAAATTACAATCGGTTCAGCCATACCAAAGATGAGTCTGAACAGACTGACAGACAAAAAATTCTAATTAATGAAAATCAATAAAGAAATATGAAGTAAAATAAAGAAACAAGTATTAAAAATAAATACAAAGTGTGTATATAAGCGGTGAACGCGTCAAGTATACTATAGTCGAATAGAAAGGCACACGCAGCACACAACTCACACAGGGAAGTAACGAAATGTATAGTATACGCGCACGCACACATGAGGAAATCAAGAGCGTGGCGTAGAGGGGGGTATGACGGCATAATAAAGAGTCATGCCGTTTGCCGTTATGGCATACAGGTCGGTTTTACTGCCAAGGCGCGTATATAGAACATCATTTTACATCACATCAAAATTTTTAAAATGGTTATTAAAATTTATAAATGCTTAGTAGCAAATAACCTCCTGAGCTAAAATAAAAGGCAGTTATTCCGACATTATGAACAGACACCAATCAATTTTATTTATATGTTTTATAGAAGATAATATTTGCCGTTATTGAATTGACTTTGATATTGAATAACTAAAAATCTAGCTATTTAACATATGATTATGAATATATTGTTGGGAATGAGGTTAAAAAAATAAAAGTACCTACCTACCTACTGTCGTTACTAGTCGCACAGGCGGCTACGAGGCATCAGTCTATAATTCTAGAGCCCCACTGTCGTTAATATGCCCGTTGAGGTATTCTACTAGTGTAGGCAAGGAAGGGCGTGTTGCTGAGAGGGCTGCCCTGTGTTACATTGAAATGGGTAGTGATGCTGTTGGTTTGCATACTTTGGTGTTATCATGTAATTGGGGTCCTGATAGTAAGCAGGGCTTGTAACCGAGTAGTGTTCTTTGTTTAAATACTTTTGAGAATAATTTCTAACATCAGAAGTGGCATAATTTCTTACATCAGAAGTGGGATAATTTCTTACAATATTATTACCACGCTCTCACAGAATAACACCGTAAAATAGCAGCTTAATGCTGCTGTTTCGTATGGTGAGTGAAGAGAACCGGAGATACTTTTTACTGGTAACAAGTCGGGGGTGACAACGCAGCTGCATTTTGATTTTTAATTGAGGATAGATATAGGTGTCTATGGATCACAGCATACACTTACCAACAGGTGGACTGTTTGCACGTTTGTCATCTTTTTCTAAAAAAATTACAAATTTAAAATATATTTTAAAGAATTGGTTAAAACCGGCCTACAATCTTGCCACTCGAGAACCTTTCTTCCCATTTGATTATCGGTTCTTCGAGCAATATGGCCGGCACATTGCTATTTCAGCTTTATAATCCGTTAGGCTATGTCGGTTACTCTGGTCCTACTGCGATAATCCTCATTTCTAAATCTATCTCGCTAAGTGACCTTAAGTTTCCTGATATGGCCTTTCCGTGGATGTTGTAACAGGCGACAGAGGGAAACTGAGACAGGAGATGGACAGCAGCATCTTTTTGATAACAGCAAAATTACAATAACAAACTGGGGTTGCCAACCCGCTTGCCAATCGTCAGCTATGGCAAACATAAAAAAATAGGAAAGGGTCTTTGTAATTATATTATTAACATTTGTTCATTGTACTATGTTGTTGGGGTTGCTACGATACCAGATGCTAGGGTAATATCTCGTCATATATTCAAATGGAGTTTAGTATACTAGATGTCCGTGACAAGGGATAATGAGACACCTTCTGCGGTTGACCGATATTTGTTGGATAGTTTGTCATCTAGTTTAGTGCCTTAATTACTAATTTGTTTCAATTTTATTAGTTTTATGTTACTATAACTTACCATACGTTATATTAACCGTTACTGCTTAATCACTGCAAGTTGATTCTATCACTGACTGTGCTTGTTATTCATATAAAGGATAAATCCTGGAGCATCATCGCATATATTTCTATAGCAGATATATTAATGGACTTCTATTAAAATACTTAAAGTGTGTGCAATCAATAGGGGAAAAATGATACTTGGGTGGCAGCCTCATACTTATATATGCAGTGTTGGGCAAACCTCACTAGACGTATGATAAAAAATGCAGGTAGTCTGGATCCAGGTGGCTCAGGTCCGTACTTTGTCGTAATCTATTTGGAAGGCTTATATTCATCAGTAGACTTGTGATGAGCTGTGATGATAATGATTGTGATCAGGAAATTTTAACCTTTGGGGAAAAACGTCTTTTTGTGAGTATCTTGCCACTTTACATGTCTCCTGCAGTAGACCTTGTTGAACACATGACGTATATTTGCTTTCTTTCAAAAACGCTTTGTAAAGACTAATTTTAAATAAAATATTTTTTTCTTTGTCATTCACTTTATCCTCCGTACACATTATGTGTCTTTAAAATTATTCCTTATAGACTATGAATGAATAGACTATGAATAGGCTATGCTAATCCTAAAACTCTCTGTTTTAGGATTAGCATAGCCTATTCATATTCATAGCCATTCGCTTTTTCAAAATATATGGCCGGCCCATTGCCACTTATGCTTACTGATCCGTTGGACTATGTCAGCTTAATTAAATATAATACACCAAATATTTGTTTACCCTTCTACCATTAAATAAATATAATTTAAATTATATAATAAATTTTGTATCATAAATAAGTCCGCCCGCTTTTGTCACATTGAACATATCTAGTATTATTGTAAATATTATTCCAACTAAATAAAATGTTATGAACAAAACCAACCTATTACTTTCAATATAATTGCGGATTATATTTATTTGTGGTACACACGAGCGTGAATGAATATTTTATGAATTCATTTGCATACTTTTGTTAAAATACTTTTTAATACATAACATATATTTTAATAAATATACGAGTGGAAGGAGACGAAGATTTTTCCTATATTATTTTTATTTTCTAACTTACAAGTTAACTTAACTATTGTGAAAATGTGAGTACTACACAGGAATACTAGACTGCCTAACTTACTAACATAATTACTACTGGCGATTTTAACAATTAAACCCTGGATTTTATACTATGTTGAATATTCTTAAGTCGCGTAAGTGAATTGAGTCACGTCTTTAAAGACGTGCTGTTATTTGCTAAGCAGGCGGTGCTGTATGGTAGGTGAACTCCTGATGGCATGCAAGGTCCCGGTAGGTATGTAACTACTGTCCCCTGAACGGGTTCCCGCCTTGTCATGGCGGGGGGCTAGTAGCCGTGGTTTGGTCACCCGCGGTGAACAAAGAGGAACCCTGGCTAGCCTGTGGTGTAGGGCCGGCCTGAGGTGGCCACTCCGAATGGGCTGGGCGAGCCCACTCGGATGTGTGTCGGTGGGCTGCGGCGGAGGTGCCCTCTCCCTACCGCTGCAGCCGAGGTGGAGTCGCGAAGGAAGAGGAGTGTTGGTATGGCGATGCGCCACTCGCCTTATCCTCCGCGACTTGACTGGGCCGCACCGTTGATGCGGTGGTGGTGGGACTGCGGAGGAGAAAAGTGTCGGCATTGCGAGGCGCCGCTCTCCTACCCTCCGCAGCCGAATCTTGGTTGGCGGCGGAGCCATAGACCAGATCCGCCGCTGGGGTTAGGAAGGTGTGCTTCTGAGTGCTCGTTTTTCCTGGTCCCATATTTTCGCGCATCGGACACGGGGCGTCCGTTGCGCTGGTGTAGTTGGAGGCCGTGGAAGGCGCGCCGTGTGTTCTGGTGCGCTTTACCTGAGAAGGAGATGGGGAGGAGTGTTTCTCCCGAGGAGCCATACGAAACAGCAGCAGCTATTTTACGCTGGTATTCTGTGAGAGCGTGGTCCTTCCCGGTCAAATCGACCTATTCGTGCTACCACCATAATATAGATGCAGCTTGGCTCACAACGTTACACTAATAACGAGGCATTCTGGTCTCAGGAGTGACAACGCATCTGCATTTTAATTCGTAAACGAGGATAGATTTAAGTGTCTAGGCACCACACCCATTTTCCATCGTTGGACTATGTGCTCCGTGTAATGGCGGTGTAAGAATATTCACTACCCGTATCATCCTGTAGGTGTCATTAGAGGCAATAGAGGAAACTAATTCAGGAGATGGGCAGCAGCATCTGAATGATGATTCTTTCTGACCAACTCTAAATTATTAAAAGATGCGGTTGCCAACCCGCCTGCTGACCGTGCAACTATGGGAAAATCCTATTTGGATTATCTATGGGTATCTTAGGAGGAGGCATATTATGTTCAGCAGTGGCCTTTGTAAGCTTTAATGGTAGGTTTCACACATTTTGTCAAAGGTATTAAAATAGTCCTTTACAAAAAAATGAATTGTCATGCAACGTCTACTAACTGTCCACGGTGACCGAAGTCCCAAAAAATTATTGCCTTACCTGTCCATCGTGACTACATTCACCAAACGACTTTGTTCCGTTTGAACGTGTACAGCGCTAAAGATGGCTCTTAATAATACAGTAAAAATTAGAGATGCTGTTATTTCAAATTTGTCATCTGTGAGAGTGAATTTTATCTGTGTCATAGTAACAAAATAATAGAACAAAATAATAACAATAGTAACAAAATATTTAGAAAAGTGAAAATGACATTTCGCCATTTTTGTTTGTAGACTGTTAGGCCCGTATTAATAAACGTTACTCAGCTCAAGTAAACGCACTTAAGTACAATCTTGAGGTTATGATCTTATTAATAAACATATTTCAAGATGCGGCTTAGGTTTACGATATCAGCTGAGTGACGCCCTGATTAATAAACGAAACTTGACTCTCAAGTGTGTGTGTACTTAAGATGCTAAAATCTGAGTGTGGGCAGTTCGTGACTTAAAATCGTGATTGTTGACATATAGATTGAAAATATTTTAAGAGAAATTAATTATTACCACGAAATTGAGTACAATAACGATATAATACGGCCTTCGCGATATCGTTTACCTACAATTTAGATAGAGATGCCTCTGATAATTTCAAGTTATCAAGAGAAGTTTCAAAAACGATACAGATTTGGTCAAGAATCAGTAATGTATATTGTAACATTAATAACACTCATTGGTGAAATACAGTAGGTAACAGAGGTCTTCCAATTTCCAGAAATAGCCGTCCTATTAACTTTAAGGTTTTTGCCACAGCATCATTTCAGGTATATATACAGTATTTATATTGTATATTTATTTAAGTTTTAATATATGTATATTTATTTCAATATTTAAATTAATATAGTGTATTAAATTTCAAAGTAGATAATGAGGGCATCCACGATTTGTACGATTTGTAGATAAAATAAATCTGTCATGACTGGGCACATGCTAAAAAATTATGGTTACTAATTACTGATAAAGTGATATTTGTGATATTTGTAGTACTATAATTAATTACCTACCTGGCTAGATACGTATGAACTTGCATTGTATTCTACAGTTATTTTACTCCAGGCCTCATTTTAATACACTATAACCCTATATTTTGTTATAATGCCGAGAAAGCATTTTTCTCAATCGGAATAAATATCTGTTTCATGCTTTCCATTTTGTATAAATTAAATTTCCATGAGACGAAAGTTATGATCAAGATGTTTTCCAGTGTCAAAATGATTAGTCAGTTTTATATTTCACACTGGCGCTTTCGACTTATTTGTACATACTTTAATGCGTTAGGTTATTTGTACATATTGAATTAAGTAGTAAATATTTAGTTCGTATTTAGAAATATATACATAATAGTTTTAACAATTTAAGGTTTTCGAAAGTAGCCGTATCACGTTATCAAGTTGTTTTCAACTTTATAACGTGATACGGTTTTATCAAAATAAAAGTATTCAATAAATCTCACGATATAGTAAAACGAAGCGTGATGAATGATATTATTCTAAACCTCGGTCTATGTGACGTAATCGTTCACGAGATAAAGCCCTGAAGTCACAGAACAGTATTGCTATGTACAGCGTCTTGAGATGGTTTTTGTGTTTATTAATTAGCAATGATCTTGAGATGCTGATATCGTAATGAGGGCGTATCAAATGATTACGCACTCGAGTTCGTCTTTGTGTAACGTTATTTAAAACGGGCTTTAAAGTGTGAGGAACTCGATCAAAAATGTGATAAGTTTTCTGTTTTATATGTTATTTATACTTTTTATTTTTTATTGAATAAGGGTGACAAACGAGCACACAGTTCACCTGATAGTAAGTGGTTTCTGTGGCATATAGACATCTATATCTATATTCGTTTGCAAATTTAAATACAGATGCGTTGTCAGCCGTGAGGATAAGATAAATTTTTTTTTTTTTTATAGGATAGGGTGACAAACGAGCACACAGTCCACCTGATGGTAAGTGGTTGTTGTGACCCATAGACATCTACATCTATCCTCAATAAAGAATCAAAATGCAGATGCGTTTTCAGCCGTGAGGACTAAGATGGAATGCCTCTTTTCCAGTAAAAAGGGTCTTCGGTTCTCTACACTCACCATACGAAACACAGCAGCATTAAGAATATTTTACGCTGGTAATCTGTGAGAGCGTGGTCCTTCCCCGATCAAACCGACCCATTCGTGCTACAACTATACAATTAATACTCGTATAGCTGCAGCATGGCTCTACCACGTAGAAAAAAGGCACTGAATTAACAAAACAGAAGCCTATTCACTCTTGTCTTGAATACACCCTCATTATAATCTAATTTAAAATATTAAGCTCAGAGACCTACTTAAAGAAATAAATATCTCCATTGAACTGTCCACGCCGCGCGAGTGATTCTGCCCCACCTGTCCGCGCATTAAAATGTTTGATAGTAGTCATCTATCAATACCATCAGGTTCGATAGTAGTCAAGCACTGGCATCTAGTAGTTAAAAAATATTAATACTTTGTGGTATGACTTTGCCGGAGTCCCACACTCAAAAAATTATAATAGATAAAAGATATTTAACATACTCTATTCTCTCATCCTTACTCTCTCATTTTTACTACAAATTTAGTGAAAAATAAATCTCTATACATTTTCTCCCCACCCTAATTAATGTTCAGCAATGGACATTTGATTTCGACTTAATAAAGATACTCACTAGGTGGTATTTTTTATATAGAACATGGGTAATAATCGAGCGCACAGTCTACCTGAAGGTAAGTGGATACTGTGGTCCGTAGACATTTTCATCTATCCTCGGTTCAGAATCAAAATACAGATGCGTTTTCACCCCTGAGGACTAAGATGGAATGCCTCTGTTCCAGTAAAGAGGACCTTCGGTTCTCTAAACTAACCATACGAAACACAGCTGCTATTTTACGCTAGTATTCTGCAAGAACGTGGTCCTTCCCCGGTTGAGTCGACCAATTTGTGCTAAAAGCATAATAAAGCCGTAAAGAAACGTTGCCAAAATCAATGGCCGAAATACGACTCAAAACTGAAGGATGAAATCACTTATTGCGTACATGGGCTTGTATCAGTAGTCAGTATTCAGAGACCAGGCATGCCTGGTAAATAATCCGAGATATTCACTAGGACTAGGATACCACCGTGTAGAGGCGGTGTAAGAATATGCACTACCCTACATCATCCAGTGGGTGTCTTAAGAGGCGACAGATGGAAACAAATCAGCAGATGGGCAGAAGCGTCTTCCTAATAACGACCAAAAGTAAAAAAAACTGCGATTGCCAACCCGCTTGCCCAGCGTGGCAACTATGACAAATATCCCTCCTACGAGGCAATCTATGGGGGAGGCCTAGGTAATTGGACTCTTTTTCTACCTAGGACTCCATCTAGGTACCACCCATTTACCTACTTCTTCCGTCAAAACGCAGTATTTGCGATGCTGTGTTCTGGTCCAAAGAACCAGTAAAATGTGAGGCATTTCATATTATTCTTCAGAGGTTTGAACTAATCTGTATCGTCCTGTGTATGAAATTGGTTGCAGGTGTCCATGAACTCCTAGAGCCACTTATCACCAGGTTTTTACGTGGTAGAGCCATGCTGCAGCTATATTATTAGTATAGTTGTAGTACGAATGGGTCGGCTCCATTTTTTATATACCATTCAAGCCGGATCACAGCAGTTCAGTCATTACTTTTTGGCGACAGAAATAGGTATGAAGTTAGTACCTACCCAGACAGTACCTAGTGAATGTCTGTCCCACCACCTAGTGAATGTCTGTCTGTCTGAACGCACATCACACCAAAACCTATAAACAGATTTGAATAAGACTTTTAGTATGGTGATTCTTGGAAGTTTAATCGTTAGAATAAATAAATATTATCATCGCAGTAGCTATTATACTAGATGGGTACTAGGTCTAATTCTCTGGATATATTATATAATGTACAAACTGTTAGCAGACAACAGACTGTTATTCAATGTGTAGTGTTCGCGTAAATATAAGAAATCATTAAAGTAAAAGTAATTATACTCTCTCCTTGTCCGAGACGTTCTTTACAACATGTAGTACGCCGTATTTTATACCAGTACCATCACAGTTATCCAAGCTCTTAAAAAAAAATTCGGAACGGCAGAATATATGCACAACACTTTATCCCCCTGTACGTCAAATGCAATGTCATTACGTTTTTTTGTGCCAGCCGTTACGGTGTGTTTTTATAATTTTTTTTATAAAAATCAAATATGTTGTGTAATATTAAATGTTTTGTATCCAAAACCTACCACAACTGTATTTATTACATGCTTGCAAGGTAATATTGGGTTATACTTTGGAAAAAGAAGATATTCACAATGGAGCAAAACTGATTAAAGGTAAACAAGAATCATCTTGTTTCGGAGGTACGTGTAAAATCAAAAAAATCACTTGTTAATAAAGTCAGATTCACTGTGTATCGAAACACTTAATAACAAGTATGATTAATTATCAATGAAAATCCACTATTAAGCTTTAATAACATAACCTCGTCACTCGTATAATATGAAATAATAAATAGGTATTTCCAACCAATAAATGTAGGTTGAGATATATATATATATATATATATATATATATATATATATATATATATATATATATATATATATATATATATATATATAGAGATACGTTGAGAAAATGGAGTGATATATTTAATATGTTTTTCTTACTCGTGTTCAATTCGTCTTTGAGCATTAGTTGGCAGTCGCCATTTATCATAGTCATCGGGCAAATTTGCACATGCAGGTGATTTTGGGACAGTATTGGGCAAATAGTAAAAGGAAATTATGGAAAAATACTTATACACATAAGTGTGATATGAATAGCTACTCTATATTTGTGCATAAGCCATTTAGGTTGATATCAGTAATATAAGGTTAATAATGTTGTGTTTTTAACTATTATGTACATAATAATGTATATGGAAGGTAATATATTATATTCAGTTGCAAATTTCTGATCTTAGATGGTAGTGAATAATATTGCAAATAATAAAATTATTAAAAGCATAAAGTTTTTGATATAAAAATGGACACTTCTCAACTGGGGGAAAGAAGCCATTGGAACTGAGACAATTTTTTGGGTTTTAGTCCTTCATTGTGAGGAAATTACATATATTATTATTGGATATGATCGTTTATGATTTGTATTATTATTGGATATGAAAGTAATATATGCTTATAAAATTGAAAATTATAGAACACAATACAAAACCTTTAAAACAAAACAATAATATAGATATTTTGAATAATACTTACTACAAATAAGTAATACTTATGGTGTACAATTTTACTCATAGTTGATAAAACCACTGTTTTATACATTGACAAGATAGAGAAGGTTCTCTTTCATTAATTATTGACGATCAAATTCTATGAATTAAATGAAAAATATTGAAAATTATATATCGATCTGACATTGAGCCAAGTAAACAAAGAATAGTCATAAGAATTCTTTCAAGTGTATTCAACAAGATCATAAAACGGTGTCAAAACTAAAAATTGATCAAATTGTACCGAGAAATAATAATACTATTACACAGAATAATCGTTTTCTGCAGGTATGACCCAGAAACCATGGCAGTTGTATTAGATTGGGGGTGATTCTTCTATGCATTTCCACTAGTTGTTATGCTGTTAATATGCTGTCAAAAAATTAAGTTAATAGAACCATAGCATGTTAAATAAAAGATTCGAATTATTCATTTTGCATAAAATAACAAATTATTAACACCACTTTACAGAGAATCATACACTACTATTTCACATGTTACTATCACCTCATAGGCATCTCACACATATCATAAGTACTATTAGTGAAGCATTTTGTAAAAGTATGGCAATCCAAAATTCATACTCATACATAGTGAACTCTCGTTTGTCAAATACTATAAATTATAAAATTATTATTTCTCTATAGTACCAATTTTGCAGTAAGTGTAATGTAATTCCTTACTAGGCTTTTGTGATTTTTTACTTTGGATTTTGTTATAAACATAGACTTAATAAGATAGTTTTATATTATTAACATCAAAATGTTGCAATAAAGATTTGAGATTACAAAATTTACAAAACTAGTAATGCTTAGCTGTGATGAGTCACAGGTCATAAAATTTATTAAATATTGTCCTTCATAAATATTACATTTATTCCAAGTGGAGTTCAGAGGTATAGTTAAGATATAAGGTAGAATTTCACTTCAACAGCGATTGCAGGAAAAATAAATGAGAGAAGCTTAAACCTTTCCTGTGAATAATTAATAGAAAACATAACACAAGATATTGATAAATTTAACATTAACTCACAAAACCCATTTAGAATAGAAAAGCATTTCAAGTTATAAGATGTTAAATTAAAATTTACTTAAATTAAACGGAACAGATATTCCAGATTATTGTGTTTTTTTTCACAATTATATTTATTCTACGGGGCACTTCTGCTGCAATCAAGGTGGCCTTACGTGTATATGGAATTGTTATAAAATAAAGATATTTATTTTATGTTATTAAATCAAATATGTAATATACATATAATACCTTCCAATTTTTTTATATAAAATAAGGGGATGAGTCGCTCGCGTCCGTAGGCTTCGACCACCTAACCCTAGGCCCACCCTACACGTGTCCCCGGTGGTGCTAAACGAGCGACAAAGCCGAAAAGATTAGACTCGGCTCTCGCCGTATGGTAGCGGCCTAAAATCTATCACCCTTAGTCGCACCATGAGCCAACAACAAAAAAATGGCCCTGAGTTCCGGCGCCCTTTAATGGGGCAGGGTAGAAGAATCTCCGGGAGAAAACCGGCGACGAGGTTCGCCACCGTCACGTTCTGTCTCCCGGAGGATCGAAAAGTGGATTGCGGAGGCCCGTCTGGCTACGCTGAATGTATGGAGCAATGAATGATAAGATGGATGAAGTATGCGAAATGATGAATGATAGAGGAATAGATGTGTTATGTGTAAATGAGACGAATGAAAGGGAAAGGATGCCACTGCACATGGCATGTATACCGCTTACTGGTCTGGTGTAGACGAGACCGAGCGGGCATGCCAGGGAGTCGGTGTCATCCTTTCAGAAAGAATGGGTCAATGTGAAAGAGTATGAATGTGTAAGCCCAAGGTTGCTATGGATACGAATGAAAGTGGGCTAAAGAAGTTGTTTGTGCTAGGGGTGTACGCCCCAGACATGTCTAAGCCCACTTATATCCGAGAGCAGTTTTGGGACATGGTAAGGATGGTGTTGATGAAATGTAAGGGAAATGAAAATATTATTACGCTAGTAGATTTTAATGGAAGGGTTGGGGTGAAGAGGTCTGGTTATGAAAGGATATTAGGAACGTTTGGCGACGAAAGTGTAAATGAGAATGGTGAAAACCTCCTCGCCGTATGTGTGGAAAAGAATCTTTTTGTGACGAGCACTTTCTTTCGCCATAAGAGGATTCACATGTATACATGGGAAAGAGGTGATAATAAAAGCATGATAGATTTCATAATTGTGGATGAAAGAATGCGGAGCGCAGTGGTAGATAAGGGTTTACCGGGGTCCAACGTTGGGACGGATCATTACTTGGTCTTATGTCGAATTAATGGTCTATTCAAGCGTTGGCGGCATCGGACATCTGTGTCTACCACTGCGTTACAGCGTATAAGAATAGAGAGGTTACAAGATGAAGATGTGAAAGAGAAGTATAAATGTAGACTGAGGGAGAATATTAGTGGTTTGAATGAAATATGTATGAATGATTTAGACCTGAAGACTGTATGGAATAATGTTAAGAAAGTTTTGGTGGATGCAGCCACCGAAGTATGTGGTGTAAGTAAGAGAACGAATGAAAGGAAAAATAATACGTTGTGGTGGGATGATGAGGTACGGATGGAAGTTGAAGCAAAGAAGAGAGCATGGCTAGATTTACTGGCAACCAAAGCTGGTAATTCTGGCGGTATGAATGATGAGATTGAAAGAAAAAAGGCAGACTTTAGACTTATAAATAAGAGAGTAAAAGAAGTTGTTGAAAGGAAAAGCAAGAAAGAACGGATAAGAATGATGGAAGAATATCAGATAACTTCCAGGCATTAAAATGTTCTGGAAACTCGTAAGAAATGCCAGGAGAAATTAAAAACAGCCAAGAATTAATCCTATACTAGACGAGAATGGCTGTTTGCTGAATGACGAAGTTTTGAGTTTAAAGAGATGAAAGAAATACTTTGAAAGCGTGTTTATGAGTGAAGAGTCGTCTGAATTAAGTGAACTATAAACTCCGAAAGAAGTGGAGAGAGGTAGGGAGATAAGTGTGGATGAAATAATGAAAGCAATGAAAAGCATGAAAGCAGGTAAGGCAGCCGGATATGATAGAGTATCACTCGAAATGCTAAGGGCTGGAGAGGGAGTGGTGGCAGGCCTGCTGTACACCTTGTTTAATTTATGTTGGGAACTGAAGCGGGTACCGGAAGACTGGTGCAAAGCCGTTATAGTCCCAATATATAAGGGAAAAGGCTTGCTTAGCATTGTGGGTAAACTGTATGCTAAGGTGTTAATTGAAAGAGTTATGGAAGAAACTGATGGAAAAATTTGGGATGTGCAAGCTGGATTAAGAAAGGGGATGGGGTGTACGGACCAAGTCTTTTCCATGCGCATTTTTGGCCAAAAACCAGAAAGTTTTTTGTGCGTTCATGGACTTGGAAAAGGCTTATGACAGAGTGGACAGGAATGTGTTATGGCAAACACTGAACTCATTTGGTTTGAGCGCTGGTTTGATACAGGCATTAAGGTCTCTTTATAGGGACTCTAGTGCTTGTGTCAGGATTAACGAGGTCTACTCGGACTGGTTTGGCATCCAAAAAAGTGTCAGACAGGGCTGTGTAGCTGTGCCGTGGCTGTTTAACCTATTTATGGACAGTTATTTGCAAACTTTGAAAGTTGAAGAATGTGGGTTGCCGACGATCAAGTCATATTTGCATCGTCGGTGGCCGAGTTGCAAATGATGGTTACTTTAATGAACTGGTCATTAAAAGAAAGGGATATGAAAGTGAACGCAAGTAAGACGAAATTGATGGTTTTTGAAAGAGAAGAAAGTAAAACGTTATGTGAAATAAGAATAGAAGGGGAGTTGATTGAGTAAGTGGATAAGTTTGTATATTTGGGATGTTTATTTAGCAGCGATGGTAGATATGATAAGGATATAGAACGAGTGAACGCAGGAAATGGAGTGAATGGGGCTCTACACGCTATTGTGAGGAGTCAAAATGTCAAAAAGGCACGTATGGCAATTCATAATGCTGTGTTAGTCCCTACTTTAATGTATGGTAGTGAAAGTTGGGTGTGGCAGAAGAAGCACGAGAGTAGAATAAATGCTGTAGAAATGCGGTCATTAAGGAGTATGCTAGGGCTAAATCTGAATAACAGGGTGAGAAATAATGTGATAAGAGAAGAGTGTGGTTTGCAAGATGATGTTGTGACCAGGATTAAGAAAGGAATGCTTCGGTGGTTTGGTCATGTAGAAAGAATGAACGAAGAAAGAGTGACAAAGCAAATTTATGCTGCAGAAGTGAACGGCAGAGTCGGAAAGGGACGCCTAGACGAAGGTTTATCGACCAAATTGGCGATATTTTAAAATGGGCCAGATTAGGAGTACCCTTAACCGACGTGCGTGTATGCGTAGATATATGGATGTAAAGGAGGCGAGAGAGATGTGCCAGGATCGTGCCAAATGGAAGTCCGTAGTCTCTGCCTACCCTCTGGGTGACAGGCGTGAGTGTTTATGTTTTTTTTGTTTTATAAAATAAGGAAAATTGCAAATTTTTCCATTCATTGGTATTATAATTCGCAACCCTAGCTTCAAACATCTACATGTTGTAAAGAACGTCTCGGACAAGGAGAGTATAATTAAATGGTTAAACGAACTTACCTTAAGTGAAGTTCAACCATAATACACAAGCTCCTTGTCCGAGTTTCTCAATAACCCTCCTGGGTTAGGGTTGCTCATCTAATCCTTGCTTTAAACATAATGACATTGCATTTTACGTACAGGGGGATATAGTGTTGTACATATATTCTGCCGTTCCAAAATTTTTTTTAGGAGCTTGGATAACTGTGATGGTACGGCGTATAAAATACGGCGTACTACATGTTGTAAAGAACGTCTCGGACAAGGAGCTTCGTATAATTATGGTTGAACTTCACTTAAGGTAAGTTCGTTTAACCATTTAATTATATGTCGCACTGAGCAGAGGCATCATTCACGGATTGCAGGATACCCCATACGGGTATTGAATTATCTTACGATGGTAATCATCATCGTCATTACAGCCCGTCACAAGTCCACTGCTGGACATAGGCCTCCACCAAGGAATGCCACAAAGCACGGTCCGGTCATTGACTTCCCGCATGTCTTACCAGGTCGTCACTCCATCTAGTGGGGGGACGCCCTACACTTCGCTTGCCGGTACGAGGCTGCCACTCGAGAACCTTTCTTCCCCATCGGTTGTTGGTTCTTCGCAACTCGCACTGGTTGCATAATCTAGTTTTAAGGTTTTGAGGTATGTCTGATGAGAAGATGTGTCGTAATCTCCCGAACGCTGCCCAGCCGAGTTGAATCCGTCGATTGACCTCTCGGTCAAAGTTGGACTTACCTAGTCGGAGTAGTTGTCCCAGGTAAACAAATTCGTCAACAACTTCGAGCTTAGTGCTCCGAACAACTACCGGCATAGGTGTGACATGGACTTTAAACATGATTTTTGTTTTGTCCTATCCGATGGGAGACATTATTGAGGTCATTGAGCATAGTGCTTAGGTCCTCCAGCGATTCTGCCATAAGGACTATATCGTCGGCAAATCGAAGGAGAGTGATGTACTCGCCATTGACGTTAATACCGTATACTTTCCAGTCCAGTAGCTTGAAAACATCTTCCAACGCAGCGGTGAAGAGTTTCGGGGATATTACGTCACCCTGTCTTACACCTCTCTGCAGTTGGACAGGTTTCGTACTCTGGTTCTGTACTCGGATAGCCATCGTAGACCTACTGTATAAACACTTCAGCACTTCGATATACCGACAGTCCAATTGGCACCGTTGAAGGGACTGCAGCACCGCCAATTTCGACGGAATCAAAGGCTTTCATAGTCCACATACGTAAGACAAAGTGGCAGATTGTACTCTTCGGTCTTCTGTACAATTTGCCGAAGGGTATGTATGTGGTCTATGGTGCTAAAGCTTTTTCGGAAACTGGCTTGTTCGGGAGGCTGGAAGTCGTCGAGTCTGCGTGCGTGACGATTCGTAATGACTCTCGAAAACAGCACGTAGACGCGGCTCAGAAGGGAAGTCGGTCTGTAGATGATATACGATGGTACTCGTAATATGAACCCCAAATTGTTTCATCTGTTTTGGCACCTTGATACACCATCAACATCGACTGTCTGTTAGGTTTCACTTGTATTTAATACTTCTAAAAACTTTATAATGTGCTGCAATAACATAATATTGTAAGAATATTTATGAAAAATTTCACGTCGGACTAGGCTGTATGCTTTGAATAGAAAAACCTTTGCTTTATATGATTTTAAAATGACAATAGCTATTCCTTGGGACATCAAATACGTACTCGTTATATGTATATTCAATAGGAGCATAATATATTATCTGTCTCTGATAAGGGATAATGCCTTTACGGTCGACCGATACATGTTTGATAAGTCCGCTTCTAGTTACGCGCATTAATGATCACCAATTTTAATCACGTAGACAATTTTCCGAATTTCTATAAAGTTGACTGAATAGTTTTATTTTCGAAAAGCGTATTAAGCTGTTTTAACCTATAATATATTATTTAAAGTAACAAAATGAAATAATTCCAGGTTGTGAGGCATTTTCCTTCACAAAATGATAGATTATTTGTCCCTATGACAGAGAATTCGGTATGTGATTTTACGAACGAAGTAGGTATATTAGTGCTTAAGCATATGCTGTTATATATAGTGCTCGAATAAATTTCACGAAGTTGCAAAAACGATTGCAAATCATGAGGTTCATGATTTGCAATCGCGTTACAATCACTATCAACTTAACGCTGCTGTGTTTCATATGGTGAGTGTAGAGAACCGAGACCCTTTTACTGGAAACGAGCCATTCCAACTTAGTCCTCAAGGGTGATAACGCATCTGCAATTTGATTCGTAATCGAGTAAAGATGTAGATGCCTATGGGCTACAGCAAACACTTACCATCAGGTGGACTGTGTGCTCGTTTTTCACCCTTATCCTATAAAAAAATTAGGTCCCGGATTTGAATCCCCGGGACGGGATGAAATCAGTTATTGAGGTTTTCTGTCAAGAAGTTCTTAGTAGCAGCCCGGAGTCAGGATTTGGCGATGTTTCATTCACCCCTGTACCTCAAAAATCACGTAAAGCCGTTGCCCCTGCGCCTGATCCCATCGGACTATGAAAGTTAGGGAAACGAGAGTGCACTTGTGCTTGCGCAATTCCTCGGGCTCTATATACACTTTCAGACTGGCCACCGTGATCGAAATTGGTCTGGAGGACTTTATTATTATTATTTGATTTACGAGTACATCGCACGACCGGATGTCAAAGGTAACTTTCGCTCGGCGAAATCGGGCGAAAACTTAAAAAAAACATTGCATATTGAGCTATATTAAGATATAGATACTTCATTATTAAAGTTACTGTTACCAAATAGATGTATATAAGTACAACGTTGCAAATCCGTCTGGGTAGTCACCATCCACCTACCAATTTCTGCCAATCAGCTGTTTGTGCATAGCTGTGTTCCGGTTTAAATGGTATAGAGAGCCAGTATAGTTATATATGTGATCCATGCCATCTTAGTCTTCAGTGGTGACAACATATGTAGCCTCCTTTGTTTGAAGGTGAACTGTAAGTTTGTTTGTCACTTTAATTATATAAATAAAATTTACAGAGAACAAAAATCCCCTTAATAAAATGAGACACAGTGGAACATACGTATCATAAGAGATAATATGTTTGTAATTATGTACGCAGCTGTAAACTTTAATGCTATTTCAGTTAAAAGCCAGAGGAATATTATAAAGGGTTCAATGGTGTCGCGGTCACCGCACCGCGTAAGCATTTATTGGGTATATTAAAATGAAGATGCGTTACAGTTTAATTTAAAATAAATGCGTTGATTTTTTTTATATTATAACAATGTCCTCCTGACCGACTTTTGTTCACGGTGGTCAGTTTAAATCGAGACTAGCTATCTTCGCAGAACAGGATTGTAGTGCATGAATGTATGCGCAAATACAAAAGCACTATCTATTCCCTCACTCTCATAGTCCAATGGGACGGTAATCCGATACGACCGAAAAGCGATCAGGTGCAGAACCAACGGCTTTACGTGCTTTCCGAGGCATGGAGGTAAAACACCGGCTACTTCCTGACTTCGGACTACTACTGAGTAGTTCTTGATAGAAAAACCCAATAACTGATATTGGATCGACCCGTGATTCTAACCTGAGATCTCATGATTAGCAATCGTGTTTACGACCACTAGACCAACAAGGCAGTTTTATATAAGAGGGGACAAACGAGCACATGAATAACTGCAACACCACGGGAATTTTGCATTTTGCAAGCGTTGCTGGCCTTTTAAGAACTTTCTCTTTTCTTGAAGGTTCCTAAGTCGTACCGGTCTGGAAAAATCGTCGGTGGTAAACGATACCACAAAGAAGTAGTATGAAAAAGAAAACTCCTAGTATGAGTTTCCCTCTGTCGCCTCTTACGACACCCAAGGGGCGATATGGAGTAGTTGATATTCTTACACTGCCTCTGCACGATTTCTTGTTATATTCTAAAACAAGAGAACAATTAAAAATCGTTTTAATTTTAAAATTTACCAAAATGTTTTCTGGATTTTTTGTTTTACTATTCTAAGCCAGCAACTTTTATCCCAACTGATGATAAGTGGTGTTGCAGCCAAAGATGGTGAAGTTCACTGACTTAACAAAAGCCTATTCACTCTTGCCTTGAAGACACCCACATTGTAATCGGATGGAAAGACAGATGCTAGTTAGCAACTTATTTGTCTCTATTGCTGTACGTATGATGACCGAGCATAGTTATGTAAACCTTTATGACCGGAGTATACTCCACTTTGGCTGCTCATTATATCAATTAAATTTTAATGTTTATATCGTATGGTGACGACGTAATAGAATCCATTCATCTATTACATCCCTGGGTGTCGT
Source organism: Parnassius orleans (assembly GCA_029286625.1). Taxonomy (NCBI): domain Eukaryota; kingdom Metazoa; phylum Arthropoda; class Insecta; order Lepidoptera; family Papilionidae; genus Parnassius; species Parnassius orleans. The sequence continues at coordinate 299,890 of JAGSMP010000483.1, read as the reverse complement.
ATGAGGCGTCTATGGGGAATGGAAGAAAGATTTTATGGCTTCCCATAAATGGCGATATAACCATATCGTTTACGTCAAGTAAAATACTGAGACCTGAGAATGACAGCAGTGTCAAAAGTGCATGACATCTGGTACTGCGATCATCAACAGATCGCCTGAATAGCGTGACAATTAAAATAAATCCTTCCTACAAAGGGAGAGGCCCATGTTCAGCGGTGGACATGTTTTATATCTGTATATAAATTTTTTACGTGAGCCATGCTACAGCTATATTATGGTTGTAGCACGAATGGGTCGCTCGACCAGGAAGGACCACCCTATCAGACATTACCAGCGTAAAATAGCAGTTAATGCTACTGTGATTCGTATGGTGAGTGAAGAACCGGACACTGGAAACGAGGCATTCCATTGTAGTCCTCAGGGTGACAACGCATTTGCATGTTGATTCATAATCGAAGATAAATGGAGATGTCTATGGGTCACAGCATCCACTTACCATCAGGTGGATTATGTGCTCGTTTGTCACCCCATTCTATAAAAAAGCCTATTAAAGTCCACTACTGAACATAGGCCTCCCCCATAGATTGCCTCATAGGGTGGGGTATTTGCCATCATTGCCACGCTTGGTATGCGGATTGGCAAATGCAGTTTTTTTTATTTTAAGTCGATATTAGGAACTCGCTGCTGCCATCTCTTATATTGTTTCCCCCTGTCACCTCTTACAACGCTCACGGGATGATATGGAATAGTGGATATTCTTACACCGCCAATACGTGGTAAAGGTTATTACAAGTGCATTTTAATTAAAAAATATATGAATAATAAAATAATTTAAAGATAAAATTAAAGTAATAAAAAAATGAAAAAGCTTAGTGTGAGTGTCACAAGTGAAACTTCGTCTCCTGAAAATTAACTAAAAACAACAGCATGTACTTTGTATATTTACCATATATAGCTGAGTTTATCTTCATTGTAAAGTGGTTGTGAAATAAAGTTAATCAGTTTAAGGGAAATTCCTTAAAATCTATATGTAGGTACAGCCGATGCACGTTGCAATCGTAAGTAATGGATATGAGGCATTGTCCTTTACTGCTGGCTGTATAAGAAAACTTAAGGTCATTTAGCGAACTATGGAGAGAGAGCTCGAATTTCTCGGCGGAATAGAATTCGTAGCGAAGATATCCGCAGTAGAACCAGATTTAACGACCTAGCCGAAAGGATCATCAAGCAGAAGTGTTAATAGGCTGGCCATGTAACTCGAAGAACAGAGCCTACTTGTTTTTAAAAGACCAGCAACGCACTTGTGATTACGTTAGTATTGCAGTTAATCGGCAACGGTAGTCACTTGCAATCAGGTGAGAAAAAAAAACTGATAAATAATGGAGAAGAAAGATGCTTGAGTGGCAACCTCATACCGGTAAGCGAAGTGTGAAGGTCAACCGCAAGATGGAGTGTCAACCTGGTAAAACACGCAGGGTTCAGGCTTTTGACATTCCTTGAGGTAGTTTATATTCAGTAGTGGACTTTTTACGGGCCCTAATGAGGGTGAATTAGTTTCACAGCATCTGGCGCTGCTCTTCAAGGAGGCTTACTACTTCTCCTTCTTTGTTTTCGTCATCATCGTTTTTGTTTAAGCCTTTCTAAGTTCATTAGTGAAAAATTGATTCTATTTTCTTAAAGAGTTGACCTAACACGTAGGAAAGCCGAGCTGCATTATCAATCAGTGCGTTTTAGATATTTTTTTATAAAACTATAGTGAGTAACGAACTCACAGTCCAGTTAATAGCAAGTGGAAACTGTTTGTAATCCCTGGATACCCGCCGCCAACTTCAAATAAAGAAGGCCACAGATGCGTTGTCACCTCTGAGGACTAAGATTGAATGCCTCACAGTCTCTAATTATACTGGCTCTCTACATTCTTTAGCCCGGATTTCAGCAGTGCACTGCGATTTGGCAACAAAAATAGGTAAGAGGATGGTATCGACCCAGATGTTACTAAAGGCAAAATAAAGTCCTAACATAGTTGAATTTTGATGAATTTGGTATTTTGTGATAGTTTCTTCACCATCAACATCGTCACCACCAAAATGGGTCGTTAAAGTTTCGTTAGTCGCAGTACATTGCTGTGTTTGCAAGCAAGGTTTAAATTAGGTGAACTAGGCCCAATGGTTGAAACAGTAATTAGAAAACCCAACTGCGTAAAAAATATTATCGAAAAAGAAATTTACACACTATGTCACTTCCACTAGTAAGATGAATCTAACGACGGCCCATATGTAGCCAACAGAGCATTTTATAGAAATAGGCATACATACATACTGTGACGGCTCATAATTATTATTATTAATAAATAATTATTAGATTCAATATAGAGACATATAAAATATCATATATATATATAAAAATTAGAACAATTAATATGCGTTAATAAGCATAAAGTTAAAATATATTCATTTCGAATATTAAGTATTATAGTATAGTAAAGGCTTAATATTGTCTTTAAAAACCTTTAAATTTATTAAAACTGTGCTAAAAATATACTAAATGGAATAAATAATAGAAGTAAAAGACGATTATGTTGCAATAATAAAGGTAAATAACATTTGTAATATAATTGAAAAATGGGTCAAAAATTTTCTAAGTTAATGAGGGTGTTCTTGTATTACTGGAGGGTGATCATGTAATGATTGCTTATATGAGGGAGTTGCCGGAGACACATACCCATGGGTGTACATATGGATGGGGTGGTCGGGTGACCGACTGCTAATAGTACTGTTGCACAATGTATAGTCCTATATTAGGGACTTAAGATAGTAAGGTCTATGGAACAAAAGCATTAATATAGAAGGCATCTATGATGCATAAGCATATGATAGCAGAGTTATGACTTGAAGTCCCACATGTAAAAGACATATAATAGTAAGGTCTATGAAATAGAACAAATATGTGGAAGATCTCAAATATGTAAAAGCATTATATTGGAAGTAATGGGACTTGAAAAGTTATTATAGTGGCGTGTAGATTGCTTCACAGCGTCCTAGACCGAGGTAAACTTGGACTCGCTAACCGATGTGTCCTAGACATATCATCTTAGTGCCGGTGGTAAGCGGGTTAGTTGTAGCAATACGACTTGCCGTGGTCATCGCACACCCTACCGTTTGTGGGCGGCGTCTTAGCGCATAGCGTTATGATACGTCGGCTATCTTTCGGATAAGGGTGTTTGTTTTACATGTGAGTCGTGTGCCTCCCACATTTTTAAATGTGGGAGAGCGAAGCCCTTGTATTTGGTATTTGATATAAATATTTTGAGCCTTTTCCAAGCGGGAAGGGATTAATTAATAAGGAATTGACTGATTGTGAACCTGATACAAGTGGAGTAGGGACGATTTAATGTTCTTAACCTTTTTTGAGCCCTGTTTTCGTGAACGGGGTTCTTTAGCTTATAAGGCACTACTAACAGCTTTCGACTGTTCTAGTGAATATTCATTCTTCCAAGAGACACCTAAAAGAACTTAGTTACTATACAAACACAACGTAAATAAGGGTCCGAATTAAGACGATCACGCCATAAATTTATTAAACGGCCTATATTTAAACCTTTAGAAAGATCAATATATGGTTAATATACTGGTCATGTAAATTTGATATATTTTTATATATCTTATAGAAAAAGAACGAGAAGGGGGGGGGGTGTTACAATACATACATTAACTCTAATAATACATTACCCTTCTTCTGGGGCAGTCAGGTAAAAAGCTGGTACATTCTCCCTTAAACTTTGTGCTGTTTAAAAATTATTTTGGAAGATAAGCCAACGTGTCCCCCAGGAGGAATCTAACTTTTTTGAAGCAACTATCGTAACAATGAACTAATAAAAGAGCAGCACAACAAGCGGACGCTTCAGAAAACTAAATGGAAGCATTAAATTAAAAATTGCGATGGCGGGACTTTTCCTTAAATTCTTCTAACGAAACTAATGGATGGAACTGTTAATGAATGGATTTAAATTTGAGAAAACAGGTGACATTAAACAAAGATGGATGCGAGTGTAAATCCTTCTTTTTCTTAGTCTAAGGAGGTTTAGACCAAAAAGGAAGATTCTCGGCAGCCTCGTACCGGTAAACGAATGTAGGGCGACCACCATTCACCTCCACCAAATGGAGTGACGATTTTAAATGACATAAAAAAATACGTAGTAGTCAGTAAACCGTGTATGCATTGTATGAATATCCGCTACCCTATATCGTCTCGTGGGAGGCGAAAAAAAACAAACCCGTAGATGGGCAGCAGCGTCTTCCTTATAACAACTAAAAAATTAAAAAATGCGGTTGCCTACCCGCCTGCTGAGCTTGGCAACTATGACAAATATTCTATGGGAGCCCTATGTTCAACAGTGGACTTTCCACAGAATGTACGGGTAAAAGTACACAAAGTATACCTGTTTATATGGCTTATACATAAGTTTCGTTAAATGCTCATATAAACTGGATCAATTATTCTGTATACCGCTGTAATATCGTAAATTTGATCCAACTTCCCGCTAACACAATATACTCGTATAAGGGACAAGAGAGGATTGTTTTAATCGATACCTTGTTCCAGCTTCACTGCGGAACTGCATCGTTAGTTACCCTCTCAGTGTTGAATCGGCTTGTCATAAATCGATTAGTAACAGGAACGACGAATGTAAAATGCATGAAACATTGATAGAAGAATGATTTACATTTAAGTTCTAAATTATATAACATAAACAATTTGCATACATATTGCATGCGAAGTGAGGTAACAGTTGATACTTTTTATTGTCATCTATAACTTTTGTACAGAAAGTTAAAAAAGTTAAAGTTACAGCCTATATACGACCCACTCCTGGGCACAGGACCACCCTCATTTCTGAGACGGTTTTAGGGCAAGTAAATATCCGCCACGCTGCCCCAATGCGTGTTCGCGAACTTCATGTCTTCGAAATATTTTTTTCTTATTTCTCATCATACATTCCCATGATGTTTTCCTCACCGCCGAGCACGTGGTAACAACACTTAAAATTACAATTAACAATTTCATTGGGTCATTCCATTCCATCGCACCCGGATTACTTGCGTACTGTGAAATTTAAAGCCAGTGCTTAGCCCCTGAGCTACCACAGCTCTGATGTACAGAGTAATGCAATTAATAAATTATTATTATTATTATTGGAACGAAGTTCTTTATCACACGGTACGAATTTGGCGGATGGGGGCTAGGCGAGAAAAGTGTAAGATTTTTCCGTCACGACCCTTCTGACGTAGTGTAGACGGCCTTGGCGGCTATAAGGAAGCGAGATGGAATAATATCTATCTCCCTCGCACTTTTTCTTAACTTGCCATGAAAGAAATATTATTTTATTTTAAATGACGCTTCATTTTAATAGACGCTAGTAATTCATTTATTAATCATTATAAAAAAAAAATATTACGAAAGGAACTTCATTCCAACCGAGTGTTCCACGACACTTACGCATGTTTTTATTTCTACAACATGTAACAAAATTCTGTGATTTCCGTTAAGTGCGTTATCAGAATCATTATTCAAACGTATAGAAATATTTTTTGCTCAGAATACTACTATTAAAAATTTTAATTTAATTAAAATCATTTTTATTTGCAAATTGTATGTGGTTGCCTCTAACTGACACGAGCATCGATAAAGGGGCGGTCTTTGACAATCCTCTTACTCCCCGGATAATGCAGAGGTAATAAAACCACATATAATTTTCAAATTTTTTTATTAAATAAAAATTTTTAATGTTCAAGTTTTTGAAAAAGTTATTTTTTTACGTGTGTACACTGATTCTGATAACGCACTTAACGGGAACCACAGGATTTTTGTTACATATTATATATCTTTCGTGCTTTTACGGGCGTTAGCAGTAAAAAGCATGAATTTTATGAGTTAGTGTGTTCTGGGATTATTATTGTTATAATCAAAACATAAACATAAAATAGGTTTAGCAGGCGTAGTAGGTTTAGAAATGTAAGGTTTGGAGACGTGAGGACAACCGCAGTTTTTATCAGGAAGACCTTGCACACATCTCATACTTCAGTTTCCTTTTGTCGCCTCTTACGATGTTCAGGATATGGAGTACTGGAATCTCTGCCAATACAAACTTTATAAAAATGCATTTAATTAGATTCTCTACCTCATAAATCATAAATGATCAAGTTTTGTATTCTTCATCATCATCATCATCATCATTACAGCCCTTCACAAGTCCACTGCTGAACATAGGCCTCCACCATAGATTGCCTCATATGGGGAATATTTGCCGTAGTTGCCACGCTTGGCAAGCGGGTTGGCAACCACAGTTTTTTATTTTTATTCGTTATTAGGAAGATGATGCTGCCCATCTCCTGATTTGTTTCCCTTTGTTGCCTCTTACGACAACCACGGGATGATATGGGGTAGTGGATATTCATTCACCGCCACTACACGATAGGTATATTATTCAAGCATATAACCAATGTCAATTTAAAACAAAGCAATACTTGTCCGGATACAAACTGCGGAGAACTAGTTTGATCTAAATTTAACAGCCCCGTGACATACTGGGGGAAATGTAGAAAAACTATTCACTTATTTGATGAGTTGCGTTCAAATAGTGTTTTCAAAGCTAGTATTCAGTTATCATTAATATTTTGTCTTTTATATTGGATATAAAATCATTTAAACATCATCATTCCAGCCCTTCACAAGTCCACTGCTGAACATAGGCCTCCACCAAGGAATGCCACAAAGCACGGTCCGGTCATTGACTTCCCGCATGTCTTACCAGGTCGTCACTCCATCTAGTGGGGGGACGCCCTACACTTCGCTTGCCGGTACGAGGCTGCCACTCGAGAACCTTTCTTCCCCATCGGTTGTTGGTTCTTCGCAACTCGCACTGGTTGCATAATCTAGTTTTAAGGTTTTGAGGTATGTCTGATGAGAAGATGTGTCGTAATCTCCCGAACGCTGCCCAGCCGAGTTGAATCCGTCGATTGACCTCTCGGTCAAAGTTGGACTTACCTAGTCGGAGTAGTTGTCCCAGGTAAACAAATTCGTCAACAACTTCGAGCTTAGTGCTCCCAACAACTACCGGCATAGTGTGACATGGACCTTAAACATGATTTTTGTTTTGTCTATCCGATGGGAGACACTATTGAGGTCATTGAGCATAGTGCTTAGGTCCTCCAGCGATTCTGCCATAAGGACTATATCGTTGGCAAATCGAAGGAGAGTGATGTACTCGCCATTGACGTTAATACCGTATACTTTCCAGTCCAGTAGCTTGAAAACATCTTCCAACGCAGCGGTGAAGAGTTTCGGGGATATTACGTCACCCTGTCTTACACCTCTCTGCAGTTGGACAGGTTTCGTACTCTGGTTCTGTACTCGGATAGCCATCGTAGACCTACTGTACAAACACTTCAGCACTTCGATATACCGACAGTCCAATTGGCACCGTTGAAGGGACTGCAGCACCGCCCGAATTTCGACGGAATCAAAGGCTTTCTCATAGTCCACATACGTAAGACAAAGTGGCAGATTGTACTCTTCGGTCTTCTGTACAATTTGCCGAAGGGTATGTATGTGGTCTATGGTGCTAAAGCTTTTTCGGAAACTGGCTTGTTCGGGAGGCTGGAAGTCGTCGAGTCTGCGTGCGTGACGATTCGTAATGACTCTCGAAAACAGCACGTAGACGCGGCTCAGAAGGGAAGTCGGTCTGTAGATGATATACGATGGTACTCGTAATATGAACCCCAAATTGTTTCATCTGTTTTGGCACCTTGATACACCATCAACATCGACTGTCTGTTAGGTTTCACTTGTATTTAATACTTCTAAAAACTTTATAATGTGCTGCAATAACATAATATTGTAAGAATATTTATGAAAAAATTTCACGTCGGACTAGGCTGTATGCTTTGAATAGAAAAAACCCTTTGCTTTTATATGATTTTAAAAATGACAATTGCTATTCCTTGGGACATCAAATACGTACTCGTTATATATTCAATAGGAGCATAATATATTATCTGTCTCTGATAAGGGATAATGACACACCTTTTACGGTCGACCGATACATGTTTGATAAGTCCGCTTCTAGTTACGCGCATTAATGATCACCAATTTTAATCACGTAGACAATTTTCCCAAATTTCTATAAAGTTGACTGAATAGTTTTATTTTCGAAAAGCGTATTAAGCTATTTTTAACCTATAATATATTATTTAAAGTAACAAAATGAAATAATTCCAGGTTGTGAGGCATTTTCCTTCCCAAAATTATAGATTATTTGTCCCTATGATAGAGAATTCGGTATGTGATTTTACGAACGAAGTAGGTATATTAGTGCTTAAGCATATGCTGTTATATATAGTGCTCGAATAAATTTCACGAAGTTGCAAAAACACGATTGCAAATCGTGAAGTTCATGATTTGCAATCGCGTTTACAATCACTATCAACTTAACGCTGCTGTGTTTCATATGGTGAGTGTAGAGAACCGGAGACCCTTTTTACTGGAAACGAGCCATTCCAACTTAGTCCTCAAGGGTGATAACGCATCTGCATTTTGATTCGTAATCGAGTAAAGATGTAGATGCCTATGGGCCACAGCAAACACTTACCATCAGGTGGATTGTGTGCTCGTTTGTCACCCTTATCCTATAAAAAAATTAGGTCCCGGATTTGAATCCCCGGGACGGGCTGAAATCAGTTATTGAGGTTTTCTGTCAAGAAGTTCTTAATAGCAGCCCGGAGTCAGGAATTTGGGGATGTTTCATTCACCCCTGTGCCTCAAAAATCACGTAAAACCGTTGGCCCTGCGCCTGATCCCATCGGACTATGAGAGTTAGGGAAACGAGAGTGCACTTGTGCGTGCGCATTCCTCGGGCACTATATACACGTTCAGACTGGCCACTGTGATCGAAATTGGTCTGGAGGACTTTATTATTATTTGATTTACGAGTACATCGCACGACCGGGTGTCGAAGGTAACTTGCGCTCGGCGAAATCAAGCAACGCTTGTTAAACTTAAAAACATTGCATATTGAGCTATATTAAGATATAGATACTTCATTATTAAAGTTACTGTTACCAAATAGATGTATATAAGTACAACGTTGCAAATCCGTCTGGGTAGTCACCATCCACCTACCAATTTCTGCCAATCAGCTGTTTGTGCATAGCTGTGTTCCGGTTTAAATGGTATAGAGAGCCAGTATAGTTATATATGTGATCCATGCCATCTTAGTCTTCAGTGGTGACAACATATGTAGCCTTCTTTGTTTGAAGGTGGACTGTAAGTTTATTTGTCACTTTAATCATATAAATAAAATTTACAGAGAACAAAAATCCCCTTAATAAAATGAGACAAAATGGAACATACGTATCGTAAGAGATAATATGTTAGTAATTATGTACGCGGCTGTAAACTATATGGCTATCTCAGTTGTAAAAACCAGAGGAATATTATAAAGAGTTCAATGGCGTCGCGGTCACCGCACCGCGTAAGCATTTATTGGGTATATTAAAATGAAGACGCGTTACAGTTTAATTTAAAATAAATGCGTTGATTTTTTTTATATAATAACAATGTCCTCCAGACTGACTTTTGGTCACGGTGGTCAGTTTCAATCGAGACTAGCTATCTTCGCAGAACAGGATCATAGTGCATGAATGTATGCACAAATACCAAATCACTATCTATTCCCTCACTCTCATAGTCCAATGGGACGGTAATCCGATACGACCGAAGAGCGATCAGGCGCAGAACCAACGGCTTTACGTTCTTTCCGAGGCATGGAGGTAAAACATCGCCACTTCCTGATTTCGGACTGCTACTGAGTATTTCTTGACAGAAAAACCAATAACTGATATTGGACCGACCCGTGATTCTAACCTGAGACCTCATGATTGGCAATCGCATTTACGACCACTAGACCAATAACGCAATTTTATATAAGAGGGAACAAACGAGCACATCAATAACTGCAACACCACGGGAATTTTGCATTTTGCAAGCGTCGCTGGCCTTTTAAGAACTTTCTCTTTTCTTGAAGGTTCCTAAGTCGTACCGGTCCGGAAAAATCGTCAGTGGTAAACGATACCACAAAGAAGTAGTATGAAAAAGAAAACTCCTAGTATGAGTTTCCCTCTGTCGCCTCTTACGACACCCAAGGGGCGATATGGAGTAGTTGATATTCTTACACTGCCTCTGCACGATTTCTTGTTATATTCTAAAAGAAGAGAACAATTAAAAATCGTTTTAATTTTAAAATTTACCAAAATGTTTTCTGGATTTTTTGTTTTACTATTCTAAGCCAGCGCTTAACTTTTATCCCAACTGATGATAAGTGGTGTTGCAGCCGAAGATGGTGAAGTTCACTGACTTAACAAAAGCCTATTCACTCTTGCCTTAAAGACACGCACATTGTAATCGGATGGAAAGACATATGCTGGAAACTTATTTGTCTCTATTGCTGTACGTATGATGACCGAGCATAGTTATGTAAACCTTTATGACCGGAGTATACTCCACTTTGGCTGCTCATTATATCAATTAAATTTTAATGTTTATATCGTATGGTGACGACGTAATAGAATCCATTCATCTATTACATCCCTGGGTGTCGTATGAGGCGTCTATGGGGAATGGAAGAAAGATTTTATGGCTTCCCATAAATGGCGATATAACCATATCGTTTACGTCAAGTAAAATACTGAGACCTGAGAATGACAGCAGTGTCAAAAGTGCATGACATCTGGTACTGCGATCATCAACAGATCGCCTGAATAGCGTGACAATTAAAATAAATCCTTCCTACAAAGGGAGAGCCCATGTTCAGCGGTGGACATGTTTTATATCTGTATATAAATTTTTTACGTAGAGCCATGCTACAGCTATATTATGGTTGTAGCACGAATGGGTCGGCTCGACCAGGGAAGGACCACCCTATCAGAGATTACCAGCGTAAAATAGCAGTTAATGCTACTGTGATTCGTATGGTGAGTGAAGAGAACCGGAGACTGGAAACGAGGCATTCCATTGTAGTCCTCAGGGTGACAAAGCATTTGCATGTTGATTCATTATCGAAGATAAATGGAATGTCTATGGGTCACAGCATCCACTTACCATCAGGTGGATTATGTGCTCGTTTGTCACCCCATTCTATAAAAAAGCCTATTAAAGTCCACTACTGAACATAGGCCTCCCCCATAGATTGCCTCATAGGGTGGGGTATTTGCCATCATTGCCACGCTTGGTATGCGGATTGGCAAATGCAGTTTTTTTTATTTTAAGTCGATATTAGGAACTCGCTGCTGCCATCTCTTATATTGTTTCCCCCTGTCACCTCTTACAACGCTCACGGGATGATATGGAATAGTGGATATTCTTACACCGCCAATACGTGGTAAAGGTTATTACAAGTGCATTTTAATTAAAAAATATATGAATAATAAAATAATTTAAAGATAAAATTAAAGTAATAAAAAAATGAAAAAGCTTAGTGTGAGTGTCACAAGTGAAACTTTGTCTCCTGAAAATTAACTAAAAACAACAGCATGTACTTTGTATATTTACCATATATAGCTGAGTTTATCTTCATTGTAAAGTGGTTGTGAAATAAAGTTAATCAGTTTAAGGGAAATTCCTTAAAATCTATGTGTACAACCGATGCACGTTGCAATCGTAAGTAATGAATATGAGACGTTGTCCTTCCTGCTGGCTGTATAAGAAAACTTAAGGTCATTTAGCGAACTATGGAGAGAGAGCTCGAATTTCTCGGCGGAATAGAATTCGTAGCGAAGATATCCGCAGTAGAACCAGATTTAACGACCTAGCCGAAAGGATCATCAAGCAGAAGTGTTAGTAGGCTGGCCATGTAACTCGAAGAACAGAGCCTACTTGTTTTTAAAAGACCAGCAACGCACTTGTGATTACGTTAGTATTGCAGTTAATCGGCAACGGTAGTCACTTGCAATCAGGTGAGAAAAAAAAACTGATAAATAATGGAGAAGAAAGATGCTTGAGTGGCAACCTCATACCGGTTAGCGAAGTGTGAAGGTCAACCGCAAGATGGAGTGTCAACCTGGTAAAACACGCAGGGTTCAGGCTTTTGACATTCCTTGGGGTAGGTTATATTCCGCAGTGGACTTTTTACGGGCCATAATGAGGGTGAATTAGTTTCACAGCATCTGGCGCTGCTCTTCAAGGAGGCTTACTACTTCTCCTTCTTTGTTTTCGTCATCATCGTTTTTGTTTAAGCCTTTCTAAGTTCATTAGTGAAAAATTGATTCTATTTTCTTAAAGAGTTGACCTAACACGTAGGAAAGCCGAGCTGCATTATCAATCAGTGCGTTTTAGATATTTTTTTATAAAACTATAGTGAGTAACGAACTCACAGTCCAGTTAATAGCAAGTGGAAACTGTTTGTAATCCCTGGATACCCGCCGCCAACTTCAAATAAAGAAGGCCACAGATGCGTTGTCACCTCTGAGGACTAAGATTGAATGCCTCACAGTCTCTAATTATATCTCTACATTCTTTAGCCTGGATTTCAGCAGTGCACTGCGATTTGGCAACAAAAATAGGTAAGAGGATGGTATCGACCCAGATGTTACTAAAGGCAAAATAAAGTCCTAACATAGTTGAATTTTGATGAATTTGGTATTTTGTGATAGTTTCTTCACCATCAACATCGTCACCACCAAAATGGGTCGTTAAAGTTTCGTTAGTCACAGTAGATTGCTGTGTTCGCAAGTAAGGTTTAAATTAGGTGAACTAGGCCCAATGGTTGAAACAGTAATTGAAAACCCGACTGCGTAAAAAATATTATCGAAAAAGAAATTTACACACTATGTCACTTCCACTAGTAAGATGAATCTAACGACAGCCCATATGTAGCCAACAGAGCATTTCATAGCAATAGGCATACATACATACTGTGACGGCTCATAATTATTATTATTAATAAATAATAATTAAATTCAATATAGAGACATTTAAAATATCATATATATATAATAATTAGAACAATTAATATGCGTTAATAAGCATAAAGTTAAAATATATTCATTTCAAATATTAAGTATTATAGTATAGTAAAGGCTTAATATTGTCTTTAAAAACCTTTAAATTTATTAAAACTGTGCTAAAATATACTAAATGGAATAAATAATAGAAGTAAAAGACGATTATGTTGCAATAATAAAGGTAAATAACATTTGTAATATAATTGAAAAATGGGTCAAAAATTTTTCTAAGTTAATGAGGGTGTTCTTGTATTACTGGAGGGTGATCATGTAATGATTGCTTATATGAGGGAGTTGCCGGAGACACATACCCATGGGTGTACATATGGATGGGGTGGTCGGGTGACCGACTGCTAATAGTACTGTTGCACAATGTACAGTCCTATATTAGGGACTTAAGATAGTAAGGTCTATGGAACAAAAGCATTAATATAGAAGGTCTCTATGATGCATAAGCATTATGATGCAGAGTTATGACTTGAAGTCCCATATGCATAAGACATATAATAGTAAGGTCTATGAAATAAAGCAAATATGTGGAAGATCTCAAATATGTAAAAGCATTATATTGGAAGTAATGGGACTTGAAAAGGATTATTATAGTGGCGTGTAGATTGCTTCACAGCGTCCGAGACCGAGGTAAACTTGGACTCGCTAACCGATGTGTCCTAGACATATCATCTTAGTGCCGGTGGTAAGCGGGTTTGTTGTAGCAATACGACTTGCCCGTGGACATCGCACACCCCTACCGGTTGTGGGCGGCGTCTTAGCGCATAGCGTTATGATACGTCGGCTATCTTTCGGATTAGGGTGAGTGTGTTTGGCACACACGGCGTGTGTGGAGTCAGTGCCTCCCACATTTTTAAATGTGGGAGGCGAAACCTTGTATTTGGTATTTGATATAAATATTGTGAGCCTTTTCCAAGCGGAAGGGATTAATTAATAAGGCATTGACTGATTGTGAACCTGATACAAGTGGAGTAGGACGATTTAATGTTCTTAACCTTTTTGAGCCCTGTTTTCGTGAACGGGGTTCTTTAGCTTATAAGGCACTACTAACAGCTTTCGACTGTTCTAGTGAATATTCATTCTTCCAAGAGACACCTAAAAGAACTTAGTTACTATACAAACACAACGTAAATTAGGGTCCGAATTAAGACGATTACGCCATAAATTTATTAAACGGCCTATATTTAAACCTTTAGAAAGATCAATATACGGTTAATATACTGGTCATGTAAATTTGATATATTTTTATATATCTTATAGAAAAGAACGAGAAGGGGGGGGGGTGTTACAATACATACATTAACTCTAATAATACATTACCCTTCTTCTGGGGCAGTCAGGTAAAAGCTGGTACATTAGTACATAAAAGCTGGTACATTCTCCCTTAAACTTTGTGCTGTTTAAAAATTATTTTGGAAGATAAGCCAACGTGTCCCCCAGGAGGAATCTAACTTTTTTGAAGCAACTATCGTAACAATGAACTAATAAAAGAGCAGCACAACAAGCGGACGCTTCAGAAAACTAAATGGAAGCATTAAATTAAAAATTGCGATGGCGGGACTTTTCCTTAAATTCTTCTAACGAAACTAATGGATGGAACTGTTAATGAATGGATTTAAATTTGAGAAAACAGGTGACATTAAACAAAGATCTAAGGAGGGTTTAGGCTAAAAAAGGAAGATTCTCGGGTGGCAGCCTCGTACCAGTAAACGAATGTAGGGCGACCACCATTCACCTCCACCAAATGGAGTGACGAGTTTAAATGACATAAAAGAAAATAAATCACGTAGTAGTCAGTAAACCGTGTATGCAGTGTATGAATATCCGCTACCCTATATCGTCTCGTGGGAGGCGAAAGAGGGAAACAAACCAGGAGATGGGCAGCAGCGTCTTCCTTATAACAACTAAAAAATAAAAAAATGCGGTTGCCTACCCGCCTGCTGAGCTTGACAACTATGACAAATATTCTATGGGAGCCCTACGTTCAACAGTGGACTTTCCACAGAATGTACGGGTAAATGTACACAAAGTATACCTGTTTATATGGCTTATACATAAGTTTCTCTAAATCTAATAAAAAATAATAAAAAAAAAATCTCTAGTTAAATGCTCATATAAACTGGATCAATTATTCTGTATACCGCTGTAATATCGTAAATTTGATCCAACTTCCCGCTAACACAATATATAAGGGACAAGAGAGGATTGTTTCAATCGATACCTTGTTCCAGCTTCACTGCGGAACTGCATCGTTAGTTACCCTCTCAGTGTTGAATCGGCTTGTCATAAATCGATTAGTAACAGGAACGACGAATGTAAAATGCATGAAACTTTGATAGAAGAATGATTTACATTTTAGTTCTAAATTATATAACATAAACACATTGCATATACATATTGCATGCGAAGTGAGGTAACATTGATACTTTTTTATTGTCATCTATAACTATTGTACAGAAAGTTAAAAAAAGTTAAAGTTACAGCCTATATACGACCCACTCATGGGCACAGGCCTACCCTCATTTCTGAGAGGGTTTTAGGGCATGTAAATATCCGCCACGCTGCCCCAATGCGTGTTCGCGTACTTCACATGTCTTCGAAATATTTTTTTTTCTTATTTCTCACCATACATTCCCCACGATGTTTTCCCTCACCGCCGAGCACGTGGTAAATCAGCATTTAAAATTACAATTAACAATTTCATTGGGTCATTCCATTTCATCGCACCCGGATTACTTGCGTACTGTGAAATTTAAAGCCAGTGCTTAGCCCCTGAGCTACCACAGCTCTGATGTACAGAGTAATGCAATTAATAAATTATTATTATTATTATTGGAACGAAGTTCTTTATCACACGGTACGAATTTGGCGGATGGGGGCTAGGCGAGGAAAAGTAAGAATTTTCCGTCACGACCCCTTCTGACGTAGTGTAGACGGCCTTGGCGGCTATAAGGAAGCGAGATGGAATAATATCTATCTCCCTCGCACTTTTTCTTAACTTGCCATGAAAGAAATATTATTTTATTTTAAATGACGCTTCATTTTAATAGACGCTAGTAATTCATTTATTAATCATTATAAAAAAAAAATATTACGAAAGGAACTTCGTTCCAACCGAGTGTTCCACGACACTTACGTATGTTTTTTTTATTTCTACAACATGTAACAAAAACTCTGTGAATTCCGTTAAGTGCATAATCAGTATTCAAACGTATAGAAATATTTTTTTTGCTCATAAAACTACCATTAAATTTTTTAATTCAATTAAAATCATTTTTATTTGCAAATTGTATGTTAACTCTGACACGAGCATCGATAAAGGGGTCTTTGACGATCCTCTTACTCCCTGGATAATGCAGAGGTAATAAAACCACATACAATTTGCAAATTTTTATTAAATAAAAATTTTTAATGTTCAAGTTTTTGAAAAAAGTTATTTTTCTTTACGTTTGAACACTGACTCTGATAACGCACTTAACGGGAACCTCAGGTTTTTGTTACATGTTGTATATCTTTTTCGTGCTTTTACGGGCGTTAGCAGTAAAAAGCATATGAATTTTATGAGTTAGTGTGTTCTGGGATTATTATTGTTATAATCAAAACATAAACATAAAATAGGTTTAGCAGGCGTAGTAGGTTTAGAAATGTAAGGTTTGGAGACGTGAGGACAACCGCAGTTTTTATCAGGAAGACCTTGCTACACATCTCATACTTCAGTTTCCTTTTGTCGCCTCTTACGATGTTCAGGATATGGAGTACTGGAATCTCTACTGCCAATACAAACTTTATAAAAATGCATTTAATTAGATTCTCTACCTCATAAATCATAAATGATCAAGTTTTGTATTCTTCATCATCATCTTCATCATCATCATCATTACAGCCCTTCACAAATCCACTGCTGAACATAGGCCTCCACCATAGATTGCCTCATATGGGGAATATTTGCCGTAGTTTCAAGCTTGCAAGCGGGTTGGCAACCACAGTTTTTATTTTATTCGTTATTAGGAAGATGCTGATTTGTTTCCTTTGTCGCCTCTACGACAACCACGGGATGATATGGCGTAGTGGATATTCATTCACCGCCACTACACGATAAGTATATTATTCAAGCATATAACCAATGTCAATTTAAAACAAAGCAATACTTGTCCGGATACAAACTGCGGAGAACTAGTTTGATCTAAATTTAACAGCCCCGTGACATACTGGGGGAAATGTAGAAAAACTATTCACTTATTTGATGAGTTGCGTTCAAATAGTGTTTTCAAAGCTAGTATTCAGTTATCATTAATATTTTGTCTTTTTATATTGGAAATAAAATCATTTAAAACTCATCCTTCCAGCCCTTCACAAGTCCACTGCTGAACATAGGCCTCCCCCAAGGAATGCCACAAAGCAAGGTCCTGAGCCATCTGCATCCATCGACTTACTGCATATCTTACGAGGTCGTCACTCCATGGATAGAAAATAAAAAGTATCAAGAAATGTAAGTGCATAAATTAATCAATAGTGTCATAAATTTGATAAAATGCTATATATCGATCGAGTCGACCCATTCATGATATAACCATAATATACCTGCAGCATGGTTCTACCGCGTATAGAATGCATATCATTTTAAAGAAAATTTAATGTAGGTTTTGGGATTACCTGTTAATTTTCAGAAGTCTTTCATATTCGGAAATATACTGAGCCTCTGGATTATTGTTATGGTCAGTTTATGGGTTGGATTATTTCTGCACGACATAGTCCAGTTAATACGTAATGATGTGATTTATTTTAAACACATTGAAAAGTCAAGTGACAATAAACGTTTGTCGTATAAAGTTCAGCGATTAATACGATGTAATCAAAAGCGACAAGTTTCATTAGACAAAAGAACTTTGAGCGGTTTTTAAGTATTCTAGTTCCGTCTTCTAGATTTCAATAAATTCTTTTTATCTACATTTTATTCTAAATAAGCAGTACGAGGGTGATCCAAAAGTAATGATAATGAAAATAAAACACAGTAATTAAAGTTAAAATAATAATTTATTTTTCTACATAGTCTCCTAACAAATCAATACATTTAGTCCATCTTTTTTCTAAACCCAGAATTCCCTTTGAAAAAAATTCTTTGTCTTGACCCTCCCAAAACGCTTCAACAGCGGCCATTACTTCGCTATCGTCTTCGAATTTCTTGCCTCGGAGGCGTTCCTTGAGCCGAGGAAAGAGGTAGAAATCACTAGGAGCTAGATCTGGCGAATAGGGAGGGTGTTCGAGCAGTTCGAATCCCGTTTCTTGAATGGCAGCCATCGCAACTGCGGCTTTTGTGAGCCGGTGCGTTGTCTTGTGAAACAACTCCAGCTCGCAGTTTGCCGCATCTTTTTCCTTAATGGCCTCCCGTAATCTTCTTATTTGGTCTGCGTAGTAAGAGCCCGTAATAGTGGCTCCTTTTCAAATATTCCACCATAATTATGCCTTGAGCGTCCCAAAAACAGATGCCATAACCTTCCCGCCGAACTTGAAACTTTGAATTTCTTTGGCGTCGGTGAGGAGGTCCGCTTCAAGTCATCGATTGTTGTTTCGTTTCAGGATCAAAATGGTGGATCCAGGTCTCGTCCATAGTTACAAAACGGAACAAAAAATTTTCTTGATCTGCTTGGAACTTTTCGAGATTGACCCTCGAAATGTCAACTCGATTTTTCTTTTGCTCGTCGGTTAACATTCTAGGTACCCAACGCGCAGAGACCTTTTTCATATGCAAATCGTTCGCAAGGATTCTTTGAACGCTGCCATATGAGATCCCTGTGAACTCAGCTACATGCCTGATGGTCACTCTTCGATCTGCCAACATAACATCTTCGACTTTTTTCACGTTGTCTTCAGTGAGGGACGTGGATGGGCGTCCTTCGCGATGTTCATCTTCAGTGGATGTTCTGCCCAGTTTAAACTCCTTGGCCCAGCGTGCAACTGTAGAATATGGAGGAACAGAGTCCCCCAATGTTTCCACTAAGTCACTGTGTATGTCTTTTGAAGACATTTTTGAAGATGTTGTGATCAGGATTAAGAACAGATTAATACAACGGTGGTTTGGTCATGTAGAAAGAATGAATGTGGAAAGTGTGACAAAGCAAATTTATGTTGTAGAAGTGAATGACATAGTTGACAAAGGATGTCCTTGACGGAAGTTTATCGATCAAATTGGCGACATATTCAAGATAGTCCAAATTAAGAGTACCCTTAACCGTCGAGCTGTTTAGGTATATGGACGTGAAGGGGTGTATCGAATGGGAGTGCGTAGTCTCTGCTTACCTCAGGGTGAAAGGCGTGAGGGTTTACTTTATGTTCTTTGGTATATAGGCCGTATATAGACCGTATAATGGCATAATATATTGAATTTTTTTTAATAATTTAATAAACATAAACTGTATAATAAGGGTTATTATAATATAAACGAATACATGGTTGATAATAACCCCTGGGAATGAGGTGGTCGCTCGAAGCTGTTTCTTATATACATTTTATAAGTAGTTTGTACAACCTCTATATTATTTTTAAATTTTCAAACCAGTGATAAAAGTAAAAATGACTTTCAGTAAGAATTACTTGTCATCTATTTTGAATAAAAATTATTCTATTATATTCTGTTCTAATAGATGGAATACGCAATGAAACAGACGCGTTATAAAAGGGCACTATCGATATCTCAAAAATTTTGGACGAAAATATTCATGTCATTTGGTTGTTAGCAGCATTGATGACCATAAACAAACCCACAATAATGACAGCTTCCGGAAGCCATTATTTTTGTTTAATTTTTGGCATGTGCTTCAATACTTGATTTTGTAAAAATAACGTAAATTTGCAAAATGTTTCAAAATTCGATAATAACTTGTGCTACAATTGTCATCGTATTTGTTGTGATATATTCTTCAAAAATATTGGTAAATCAATTGGGCATGCCCTACGCGCATTAAAAATTACGTATAACATGATTATACGGAATTTTTAAATAGTTAAATACACACAAGTTTTCACTAATAACCTTATTATACTTCAAAAATAAAGTTTGGAAAATCCAAAAGTGCACGACTCATAATGCTCATATGATCATTATCTCATCATTCAGGTCATTCCATAAAGTCCAAGACGTATTTAAGTATAAATATTACATCCTACTTACTTTAAGTACGTACTACTATTATTTATTCTGTGCTTTCAAAATATTGTAATAAAATCTCTGATTATTATTATACTCAAGTATGTAAAAATTTGGTTTTCGAATATTGTATTTGTACAGCGATCTTTAGAGCCGCTGCAAACAACCGATACAGTGTCCACTCACGACGGCGATTGACGCCGAACTAACTAAGTGACGCAGTCTCTATTTAGTAAAAATAAATTCACACAAGGCGGCTAAAACACCAAATATATCGACATTTCGCAGCCGAAAAAATTAATTATAACTAAACTAAAATAAATTAAACTGCCATTTATATTCAATAGCTTCCCACACGATAGATGAAGAGTTTTAAAAGAGATTGAGTTGAACAATTGATATTTTCAAAAGTTATCGTGTTTATGAAGCCATGCGGATTTGATAAATCCACACCATAAGCCACTAAAACCCTTTTGTATGTAAAATTGCAATTAATCGATTTAAAGAAAATATTAATAAATTCAACATATCTTTCTGACAATGTGCTTTTATATCACTTATATATACAATATGATTGCTAGATACGATTTCATGCGACAAAACGTTGGAATCTTAATTTTAGGTTCTAGTAGAGCATACCTGCGCGCTAGCGCTTACGGCATGCAATACATGGAACGGTGAGGTATAATCTTATCAATACTTATTATTTGGAATTTGGTTAGAAATTTTTGGAACGAAGTTCTTTATCGGACGGTATGGAAAGTGTAAGATTTTTCCGTCACAAACCCTTCTGACGTAGTGTAGACGGCCTTGGCGGTTATAGGAAGCGAGATGGAATAATATCCATCTCTCTCGCACTTTTTCTTATTTTGCCATGAAAGAAATATTATTTTATTTTAAATGACGCTTCATTTTAATATCGTTAGTAATTTATTTAACTGTTTGTATTTGTTAATCAATAATATAATACGTTTATCAATAAAATAATATACTACGGAAAGAACTTCTGTTCCAAACGAGTGTTCCACAACAATCACGCATGTTTTTTTTAAAAGTTCAATTCAATGTGTCAATGCCTGTTCGATTTATTACTCCTGTATACCTCGTCTCTTAAATTGGTTTTGTTTGTTCATCAGACGAAATTGTAATGGAGCATATAAGATATCGAAATCATATTTGGCGGATATCGTTAAAAAGCTGAAGAGTCCTTAACTGCGTTCACTCATGATCCCAATATTGGAAATAGAAGATTTTTTTTTCAGGAACAAGAGGAACTATTAGCCGAGTATTTAAAAGATTTTAAAAGATGTGCTATGGGCTCACTATAATCCAGGTGAAGGAGCTTGCTTACCAATTTGCACCTGAAAATAAGATAACACATGAAAATTGGATTGATCGACAAAAGACTACAAAGGATTGGTTTCGTGGTTTTATGAAAAGAATCCATCATTATCAGTACGTAAACCAAAAATACTTTTTATCCATTGATACATCTTTTAACCAAGAAAATGTTTGTAAGTCTTACGAAAATCTTGCAAATATATTGAAACAGAAACAGAAACTTTTTATTCAATATAGATTATGAATAATACTTATTGAAAGTCATTCTTATGTTTAAGTCCCTACTGGTTAAAAAAAATATAACAGCTTACAATCATGTATGTTACAAAGTTAGCAACACAAAACAAATTAGAAATAGCCTAGAAGCGATCACATCATTCCCAGGGGTTATTATTATCCATAAACCCTTTTATACATACAAACTTAGATTAATAAGGTTTTTGAATTTCGAACAGGTCGAATTTTGTATATTTTCTGGGATTTTGTTATGAAAGCGTATATATCGCCCCAAGTATGAATTACTGACTAGGTGGAGTCGAGTAACTGGTACTACTAACTTGTGTCTGTTCCTAGTATTTACATTATGAATATCACTTATTTTTGTAAAACTACTTTTATTTTGTGTATGTACATTACATTTTCATAAATGTATTGAGGAGTCGGAGCGACTCTAGATTTTAAATCGTAGATTAATTTTATGGCCCTCTTTTGCAATTGAATTAAAAGATAATTGAACCTCATCATCATCATCATTACAGCCCTTCACAAGTCCACTGCTGAACATAGGCCTCCCCACGGAATGCCACACAGCACGGTCCCGAGCCACCTGCATCCATTTACTTCCTGCATGTCTTACCAGGTCGCCAAGCCCTACACTTCGCCTGCCGGTACGAGGCTGCCACTCAAGAACCTTTCTTCCCCATCGGTTGTCGGTTCTTCGAGCTATATGGCCGGCCCATTGCCACTTCAGCTTACTAATCCTTTGGGCTATGTCGGTTACTCTGGTTCTACTGCGCATATCCTCATTTCTAAGTTTATCACGCAGAGAAACCCCTAGCATAGCCCTCTCCATAGCTCGCTGAGCGACCTTGAGCTTCCTCATACGGCCAGCAGTGAAGGACCACGTCTCAGTTCCGTATGTCATCACTGGCAACACGCACTGGTTGTACAATTTAGTTTTAAGGTTTTGAGGTATGTCTGACGAGAAGATGGGTCGTAATCACCCGAACGCTGCCCAGCCGAGTTGAATCCGTCGATTGACCTCTCGGTTGAAGTTGGACTTACCTAGTCAGACTATTTGTCCCAGGTAAACATATTCGTCAACAACTTCGAGCTTAGTGCTCCCAACAACTACCGGATAGGTGTGACATGGACATTAAACATGATTTTGTTTTGTCCATGTTCATCTTGAGACCTATCCGTTGGGAGGCACTATTGAGGTCATTGAGCATAGTGCTTAGGTCCTCCAGCGATTCTGCCATAAGGACTATATCGTCGGCAAATCGAAGTGAGTGATGTAATCGCCATTTAAGTTAATACCGTATACTTTCCAGTCCAGTAGCTTGAAAACGTCTTCCAATGCAGCGGTGAAGAGTTTCGGGATATTACGTCACCCTTTCTTACACCTCTGCAGTTGGATAGGTTTCATACTCTGGTTCTGTACTCGGATAGCCATCGTAGCCCTACTGTACAAATACTTCAGCACCTCGATATACCGAAAGTCCACTTGGCACCGCTGAAGGGACTGCAGCACCGTCCAAATTTCGACGGAATCAAAGGCTTTCTCATAGTCCACATACGCAAGGCAAAGTGGCAGATTGTACTCGTCGGTCTTCTGTACAATTTGCCGAAGGGTATGTATGTGGTCTATGGTGCTAAAGCCTTTTCGGAAACCGGCTTGTTCGGGAGGCTGGAAATCGTCGAGTCTGCATGCGAGACTCGTAATGACTCGAAAACAGCACGTAGACGCGGCTCAGAAGGGAAATCGATCTGTAGTTCTTCAAGAGAGCGTTGTCGCCTTTCTTGAAGAACAAGACCACCGCACTTCTGCTCCACGCCTCCGGTGTAATGCCACCATGGAGGACGGAATTAAAGAGCTTCTGAAGGACTTCAAGTACCGATTTTCCACCCGGTTTCAGAAGCTCCGCTGTAATTCCATCCTCGCCTGGGGCCTTGCCGTTTTTAAGGTGCTGGAGAGCCATTCTAATCTCGCTCAGACTGACGTCCAGGATATCATCGGAATAGTGTCGGATAAGATATGCTCTTGGATCGTTACTCACATTTGCGTGTAGCTCCAACGATGACGTGTACAGCTGCCCATAGAACCTC
Organism: Parnassius orleans; assembly: GCA_029286625.1. Lineage (NCBI taxonomy): Eukaryota > Metazoa > Arthropoda > Insecta > Lepidoptera > Papilionidae > Parnassius > Parnassius orleans. The sequence goes on along the minus strand of JAGSMP010000483.1, from coordinate 276,013 downwards.
TCAATCTCGCTCAAAATCTCAGGTGTCCCGGAAACGATGCTGCCACACTCGGTCTTCAGCTTCGAAAGTTAGCTCTTTCTGGCAGACAGATCTCTGGCAAAGACTTTGGAGCCCTGGTTTCGCTCGATCGCTTCTTTAATACGAGCTGTATTGAAGTTGCGCAGGTTCCGCCTCATGCATCTGGAGATCTGTCTATTTAGTGGCCTGTATGCTGTCAAATCTGCTGAAGACTGCAGCTTCATTTCCGGTCTAACAGCCATGAGATTAAGAGTGTGATTGGAGAGTTTTGTGTTCTTCTGCGACGGGTCTTACAGAACTTAGCTCCGACCGCATGGACAGTTTCCACAAGCTTGTCATTCATATTGTCCACTTCATTGCAAACTTCTAGGCACTGAAAACGATTTTGTAACTCGAGCTGAAAGTTTTCGGGACTTTGGATTAGAGCACGAGGGGACGGAGCGTTGACTTCATTAGACGTGACCCTCCAACTTAACGTTTAGGTTCAGTGTGCCTCTCCCATTCGGTGATCGCTGCCAGTTTTCACCCTCGCGATCACTGAGACATCACTGAACAGTTGTCGTCTGGTCGTCATAATGAAGTCAATCTCATTTTTACCGAACCGTCGGGGCTCGACCAGGTCCACTTTCTGTGGGGCCGCTTTTGGAAGAAAGAGTTTATCATAAAGAGTCCTCTTTCTCCATGAAGTCGGCCAGCTGCTGGCCTGGGTTCCGTTGCTATTCCGTATTCCCCTACTTTCAGCTCACCGCTCTCTCTTGTGCCTAGTTTTGCGTTGAAGTCTCCCATTAACACTGTATAGTGGGTTTTGGAGAATGCATGGCTCTAGAGATATCCTCATACATTTCCTCCATCTCCTCATCAGGGTGTGCCGAGGTTGGTGCGTAAACCTGTATGACCTTCAGCGAATACCGTTTGGTGATTCTGAGTATAAGGTACGCAACCCTCGTCGACACACTCCCGATCTTTACAACGTTGTTAACGAGAGACTTGTGGACGATAAATCCGACACCTCCTTGGGACAGATGGTCGCCTCCCGGTGATAGAATAAGTTGCCGGATTCGAGGATTACCGTGTCCTCCCCTCTTCGGACCTCGGATAGTCCTATTATATTCCAGCGTAACTTATCTATCTCTTCTTCCAGCTCAGGATCTTCTCGTCAGTCCTCAGGGTGCTTGCGTTATATGTTGCCAGGTCGAGTCGTCGTAGGTGGCAAACGAACCTCCACCGGAGATTCTTAGCACCCTGCCCCGCCGTTACCATGGTCGCCACCCTAGCCACGAATAGCGGGGCCGCCGGGGACTGGGGCCATTTATTTGTGTCGTCGCTCATGGGGGTATATTGCCATAGTTGCCACGCTTGGCGAGCGGGTTGGCAACCGCAGTTTTTATTGTTTTTGGCTTTTATCAGAAGATGCTGCTGCCCAGTTTCCTTTGTCGCCTCTTACGACACCCCGGAAGATATGGGGTAGTGGGTATTCTTACCCGCCACTACACAGGTAATACGGGTAATTGAACCTCAAATGATATGGAACATTGACGAAACTGGATGTTTGACAGTGACCAACCCACCAAAAGTAGTTTCAACACGAGGGTGTGAACAAGTTGGACAGGTGACATCGGCAAGAGAGGACAGTTAATTACTATGCTTGGACTCATTAATGCTTCAGTGCACCGTACCTCCGGTATTTGTATTTCCACAGTTCATTTCAAGGAATTCATATTACAAGGCGGTCCAAAAGGTCACAGGGCTTAGCCAACCCAAGTGGTTGGATAACAGAAGAGAGTTTCTACAAGGGCATGATACACCTCATCAAATTAGTGAAGCCATCTGAGGAGAACCCTGTTTAATACTATGTGACAATCATTCTAGCCACATAACAATCGACGTTGTCACGTTGGCTAAAAATAACCATATAACAATTTTAACGTTCCCAACTCACTGTAGCCATCACTTCTAACCGCTGGATGTTTCTGTTTTGGACCTTTTAAAGCTCGGTATAGGGAGGCCATGAATGCATGGATGTTATCTTATCCCAGAAAGACAGTATCGATTTATAAAGTGGCTCAATTTGCCAACACCGCGTATACTGCCGCATTTTATATGGAAAATGCTATCGCAGGATTTCAGAAAACTAGTATTCATCTATTTAACAGAAATACAATTAGTGAGGATCATTTTTGATATGCTTTGTCACTGGCAGACCTGCAGCTAAGCTCCATAATGCTGAAGTATCAACTGATAATGCTCCTGAAACTTCTGCTGAAATACCATCTACTGTCGATGCTCCTGAAACGTCTGTTGCTATCTCTTCTAGCTTTACTCAAAAATAAAGCTTTTTAATTATTAATTTATTTTAATTTTTATTATTTGTTGTTATAGCGGAAATAATACACATTCTGTGAAAATTTCAACTGTCTACATATTACGGATCATGAGATACATCCCGCTGACAGACAGACGGACGGATGGACGAACAGCGGAGGCTTATTAATAGTGTCCCGTTGGTTACCCTTCAGTTACGGAAGCCTAAAAAGACATTAAATAATTAGAAACTTAATGTTATAATAAATCAAAAATAAAGTTTTCATCTTTTGATTCTTTTTTGAACTTTCTTTTTAGCTGAATGTTTTCAATTAATGTATCCTTCTTAGGCGTCAGTTATATCCGTGCTCTTCATCTTTCTAGGTTGGTTCTGAGTTATATTTCTAAGCAATGCCTTTGGATATGGTCGGTAACATTCAGGAGATAAAACCAAGGTTGATTTATTCGATTCTAAGTCCCTTTTATTATTAGTAGGTGTTTACATTATTATTAATTTCAGAATCAAATGCTTCTTGTTTCATAAAATGGAAAATAGCGAGTTAAAATAATTCAAAACGGTTGACCCTGCAGGTCATCCCTAGAATTTAAAGTTAATGTTCTATTTAATTTATTACATGTAATCTATTTAATTTATTTTTGTTTTCTTACTTTTATTTTTGAAAATTTTTGAAATAGCTCGACCGATTTACTTGAAAATCTAATCAGCTCGAAGTCTCAATGAACACTTTCACTGAACACCACGCACGCACGCACGAATGCTCGCACTCACGCACGTACGCACGCACATATACACGGCCGGACGTCTAGCTGGGAATAGTCGGAATAGCTTCTGGACCTCAAAACGTGGAGATCTGATGAAAACTTGCATTTTCAAAATCGGACCGACATCTATAACTTCCTACTTTTGAAAATTATGTTCTAAACTATATTATTAGTTATTTCTCAAAATAAATTAAATTTTCCTAAAAAGCGACGTGTTACTAATAGAACAATACTTCTCAATTCCTTATGGGCAGATAACGAGTTTCTAAGTATTTAACTACAGTATGTAATACTACTAAATTCACAAACTGTAGTTATAGCAAATCAGGTTTTCCATGTATATTTATTAGCATATTATTATCTGTTTCCTTTTTTTAAAAGTCACTTCGCTATTTAAGTAAGTTGTGGTTACCTGTAAGAAGATGAACACATAGCATGTAGTCACAGTGTTGATTTATATTTTTAGTATTGTGTATCATCTGTTGGTGATCCAAATAAAGAGGAAAAGAGAAAAAAAAAACAAATTTTAATGTCCGTTTCATAGCGTATCTCCTCATCTGACTTGGCTATCTCGTTCCATTTTGAATGTTGTTCTGTGTTGACCCCCCATAGTAATATATTAATTATATGTTTATATCGAACACCGACTAAAATAAAACGGCATTATGATTATTTTTTTCAAAAACTAGAATTATTGTTATATAAATGTAATCATAAATATTCAAAAAAGAAGATTTTAATAGCCGGGGATACAAACATTAATACGCTGGTAAATGATAATGTAACGACTACATTTACAGATATTATTAAAACGCTTAAGTTTTATCTGCATATTACAAGACCAACTAGAGGACAGTCCTGCATTGATCATGTTATTAGTAACATACCAAATGCCACTGCGATAATTCTTCCGCTTTCGTTATCAGATCATGAAACTTCTCAAATGTTACGGTTTACCGTAAACAAAAAGAAGGTCCTACCAAAAATTGTTTTTTCTTTCAAAAGAAGTAATTCTCAAGAAAACATGTTTCAGGCTTATCTAGAATATTTATCGTTTTCTGAAGTATTTTTTAAACTGACCTAAATTTAGCTTTTAATAAATTTTATGAACTACTCCATCTGTTTTACAAACTTTGCTTTCCGAAAATAAAAATTAAATCTAACATTAGATCACATATGAACTGGATTTCAAAAGGTATTAAAAAAAGTTGTTCTACGACAAAAATATTACGTTACAAATATTACATAAAAAACAAATCATAATAAAGTTTTATATAGTGATTATAAGCTTTTAAGAAGATGTATAAATTACGCAAAAAAAAACATAGTAATAATAAGTTTATACTAAATAGCAAAAATATCGTAAAATCAACCTGGAAAATTATTAAAAAGAACTAGGGCATACAGCAACAGATAAACATTTAGAATTAATAAAACACATTAACTGTTTAATAAGTGAACCTATAAAAATTGCCGAGGCTTTTACTAATTACTATATTAATTTGACAAATAAAATAAATAATAAAATTTTACACAGTAATACAAAAAATAAACTTCAAAATTCAATTTATCTAACACCGGTTGATGAATATGATATAAGTAAGATAATAATGACATTAAATACTACAAATTCAGGAGGTTATGATGGCATATGTACAAAGCTTATCAAAGCGTGCAAAATCAAATTAGTAAGGTGCTAGTCTATTTAGTTAATTTGTCAATGGATTCTGGCACCTTTCCAGAAAAATTAAAGGCACCTGTTGTAAAACCCTTATATAAAAAAGGAGAAAAATCATTAATGGAAAATTACCGTCCAGTGACATTGGTACCTATATTATCAAAATTTTTTTGAAAAAGTCATGCACAAAAGGTTATGAATTTCTTAAATAAATTTAACAGAATAAATCCAACTCAGTATGGATTTCAAAATCAAAATCCATCACACTAGCCACTTTTAAATTAATAAAAATATCTTACAAAATATTAATGACGGACTATATACTACTGTTGTATTTTTGACATGTCAAAAGCTTTTGACTTGTATCGCATGATCAGCTTTTGTACAAACTAGATCAAAACGGAATTAGAGGCTCACCATATTACTGGATGAAGTCATACTTACAAAACAGACATCAATGTGTTGAGGTGCTGAAACTTGACAATAAACATGTAAATCGAAGTTATAGACCAAAATTTAAAAATAATGCGTTTTGCGTACCTCAGGGTAGTGTACTAGGTCCACTTTTATTCTTGATATATTTAAACGATTTACCTGAGATTACTCAATATAGAAGCAGTTTATTTGCAGATGACGACTCAGTAATAGTCACAACAAATAAAAATATGCCACTGATGAAACATATTTTTGAAATTAATGAAACAATCTTTCAAATAACTCAATGGCTAAGTGATAATAATTTAACAATGAACTTAAGTAAAACGCAATATTATATAAATTTCAATAATATAAATAATAATTTAATAAATATTAATTATAATGGACAAACTCTTTGTAGTGCCACTAACGTGACATTCTTAGGTATAATTATTGACAAAGAATTAAGATGGAAACAACAAGTTTGTAAAATATGTAATAAAGTAAACAGGTTCACATATGCGCTTTATAGACTTGCAAAAGTGGCAACAAAATAAACTGCAATTATGACATAATTTTCATATATTGAGTCGGTAATCCGATACGGGATTATAATTAGGGAAACAGTGCAGAGATCAATATAGTTTTTATTGCACAAAAAATGTGTTCGTGCCATCTATGGTGTTGGTCCAGATGTCTCATGCAGACCTCTATTCCAGACACTGGGGCTCTTACCTTGTTTGTATATATTAGAAGTTTCCTAATTTGTAAAACAACACGGGAAGAGTTTTTATAAACTTAATAATGAAGTGGTATGCATGAATACGAGATACCCGGATAGGATAGTTATTAGCAAAATACAAAAATAAACGCTTTGATAAAATTTGTTACTGGATGGGTAAAATAATATTCAATAAATACCTCAAAAAATCAGAGATCTACCTATACAAAAATAAAAAAGTTATACCAGTGGCTTCTTCAAAATACATTTTACTCGGTAAATGAGTTTTAAATTACTAATGACAACTTTTATAAGACTAGCTGATAATTGACATATTTATTATTAACTGACATGGCATTTAATATTATTTAATATAATTTTCTTTGTTTGTTATTTTTAATTACAATTTTGACATTTTTATATAGGAATGGATTGTTTGTTGTTGTTGAATTAATGATTGATTTTGATATATTAATTTTATAAAACAAAACTTTCAAGGAATAAACAAATTTGCATGTCTCCATTAGGGTCTTAGTATGTAATACATAGTATATAATAGTATCTCATGTAACATACATACTAAAACGCAAATAAATAAATAAATAAGAGAATCTATCACCCCATTTGATACAGTAGATGTCGGGAGTCTTGGAAATTACAGAAAATTTTCGAAAGTTGGCGGTAGCCGCCTCATAATATATGCAAGTATAAGACTGGCGATAGGTTAGGCAAAAGTAAGAGATATCTGATACTGCAAAACCACAATCGGTCAATGGGTCTACTAAAATGAGAGTAGACCATTTTAGAAGACGCGTTGACAAGACGATAAGCCGTTGTGACGTGTATGGGTCATAGCATCCACTTACCATCAGGTGGCCTTACTTATGTGTAACCCTTATTCTCTAAAAAAATATATATATGTTTTCGACCTTAAATGTTTACAAATTAGCAACAGTACACTCAGTAATGAAGTAGACAGTCATTAAACATTACCGTTTGTACCGGGACAAGCATTTCGCTTGGAAAGACTTTCTTTCTAATCCGATTAGCCAAAATTATAGACTACTTGGAACTCTCCCATGTAATTTTGTTTACGTGGCCGAAAGCAGAAAGGTGTGTGTTGGATCTAGTTCAAAATTTTCTGCTTTTGTTGTTCGCAATTTGCTGTTTAAACACAAATACTTACCAAATTTAATATAAATTTATTTTATTTAATCTAATTATTTACATAACATAATATAAAATATTTTATTATATACAATATTAAAAACTATAATTAAAAAAATATAAACTAAAACTAGTAATTTAATTTTCAAACAGTCCTACTCCACGCGGTATCGTGCCAAGAACGTTGGCTGCGTTTCCCCGCTGAATGGTTATACTTAGCCTTTGAGCGAGAAAAGACCCAGCCCTCTTATCACCAGCAGCAACGACCAGCCGCGGATGGAGTTCCTTAAGAACTTCACCGCATGTGGACCCCACGGACCGATAGTCTCTACAGCAAATGGCACAAATATGTAGTCATCTCAGAGACTCATATTTGCGCCACTTACTCAGTTCAGCTGCCTCTGATGCCGCCCCGGCTCTAAACGAGGTACCCTGAGATGAGAGGTCGCCAAAGTGTAAACGCAAGTAGCATCCCACACTAGGCTATATCTCTCCCAAGGGACCAATGTCATACCGTCGGATCTCCTGCCATCGTCTCTAAATATTCCACAAGGCTCTAAAACCGAGGGAACATTTATAGAGACAAGAGCCCTTCGGATGACATCGTTCAAAGAACCGTGCCGTGAAATTAATCAAATTAATCTAATTTGAAGTTGGTTTTCAATTTCTGTATACACTATATCACTGACTTCTATATCACTATATATACTATACTACTGAGTCTTGACACTGACTTTGGAAACTATTATGTGGAACTTTTAGTATGTTTTACTAACCTCAGGTATTTTATGCCAAATCCTCGAGCCATGGAAGCTCAGGAATGTGCAAAGAGCTCGCTTTAAAATTTCGTGTTACTTTTTCGTTGTTATAGGTGGCAGACCAACACGCAGTTTACCTGATAGTAAGTAAAAATGAGGTCGGCCTATATATATATATATATATCTTTGATTAAGAATCAAAATGTGGCTGCGTTGTTTTACCCCTCAGGACTAAAGTTAAAAATAAATTTTTTTAGTTTATTTAATTTATTAATTTATTTCTGAGAAATGGTACTACAATAATAATAACTCTAATTTTAAAATATTATTAACAAATTTTTCAAAAGTTAACATTTAAAAAGAAAAAAAAACTTATGATCAAATCAATAATTCAATATTTTTATTCGTGGTAGAGCCATGCTGCAGCTATAATGATATGGTTGTATCACAAATGAGTCGGCTAGACCGGGGATAGACCATGCTCTTACAGAATACTGGCGTAAAACAGCAGCTTTATGCTACTGTGTTTCATAAAATGAGTGTAGAAAACCGGCCCCTTTACTGGTAACAAGGCATTCCATCTTAGTCCTTAGGGGTGATGACATATCTGCATCTTGATTCCTAATCGAAGGTAGATGTAGGTGCCTTTGCGAAACAGTATCCGCTTACCGTAAGGTAGACGGTGTGCTCGGTTGTCACCCTTATTCTTTAAAATATATACATATAGTGTCACTTTGTACCTAATCTGTTTTAAATGTTTAGTTAGTAACTTTTACCGAATAAAAATCGTCAGAATAAAAATCAGTCAAGGGGCCTCAGAGTTAAAGTGCTTTTTAATTTAATATTTAATACTCTTATATTCTCTGGAAGCTATTAAATAGGACACCAACTCTGCTCTGAAAAAACTCTTACCTGGGCTTGTACCCAGCCTTCTCACCTATACTTTAGAAATATGTAGGCGGGTTCTTTACTTATTACCAATATGGATATTCTCGGACAAGGTTTATCAAAAATTTCTTTAAGCTGAATTGGCCGACCAATCGACCATTCATGACAAATTCAGATACACGGCACTGTGTCAGTTAAGTTCAAGTTCAGAAAAGAAAATGTGACGCACCGGCTGTGTATATTTTATACAAACTATTTCTAGACATACGGCAGTGGGTCAGCCAAGTTCAGAAAAGAAAATGTGACGCACCGGCTGAATATATTTTATACAAACTATTTCTAGACATACGGCAGTGGGTCAGCCAAGTTCAGAAAAGAAAAGGGTGACGTGTATATTTACATGAGTTATTTCGAACTACTTTCGAACCCCCCATAACTCACAAACTATTAAATCTGAATCTCACTTAACTCCATGAATACCTAGAATCCTAAATTTAATGAATAAGTCTAATAAAGACCTTGAGTTATTAAGGTCTGCTAAGTGCCATTTTTACAACTCATTGACCGTGTAGTAGCGGTAAGGATATCCACTACCCCATATCATCCCGTGGGTGTCGTAAGAGGCGATAAAGGGAAATTTAAACAGATGATGGGAAGCGGCATCTTCCTGATAACAATTCAAATTAATAAAAAATGCGGTTGACAACCCGCTCGCCAAGCGTGTCAACTATGGCAAAATCCCCCCTATGAAACAATCTATTGGGGAGGACTATGTTCAGCAGTACTTTAATAGGCTGTAATGGATTAATTCTAAGCCTACTTAGAAGCGGAAGCGTACCTAATACGGTAAATGTTAAAAATCTATCAAATATACAAAAAATGCGCGAACAGTTCTATATTAGACGATCTGTAATAAGAATTTGATTTAACAAAACGTTCTCCGGAAACGCACGGACATTAATAACTTCCCACTTGATATATGACCGAATAATAAAAGGTGTCGAGGATTGTTCTACTTACAAGAGGGATTATTTGAGACGACTTCTCATTGAAATGTGCTTGTGAATATAATATGGTGGTTTGCGGAAAGAAAAAGCCGACTTCAAACAACTAAAACGAATAAAATCATTTTCACATAATAGATTCAGAAGTCAGCGCTAAGATATAGTGTATGACTTCAGAAACACCGGCGGCTGGACGTCACTGCGGGTGACTATTGGGCTGGATTTCAGCGAAGCTTTGACACCTAGACCTCCCCCATAGATTTCCCCAAAGGGGGAAATTTGCCATAAATGTCACGCTTGGCAGGCGGGTTGTAAACCGCAGTTTTTTATTTTTAGTTGTTATCAGGAAGACGTAAGAATGGTGATGTAAGAATATCCACTACCCCATATCATCCCGTGGGTGTCGTAAGAGGTGACAGAAGGAAACAAATCGGGAGATGGGCAACAGCGTCTTCCTAATAATGACTACAAATAAAAAATAAACTGCGGTTGCCTACCCGCTTGCCAAGCGTGTCAACTATGGCAAATATCCTCCTATGAGGCAATCTATGCTCCACATATCCTGTTGAATGCAGTGGACTTTAATAGCCTGTAACGGTAACGGTTACGGTATCTATATCCTAACATACCATTTCAAGACTTCAAGATACTATATAATCGTTCCACATATATCGTACCAATAAAAGCTAAAAGCTGTGTATTGGATTTTTTTCTTTACAAATTCCAAAATTCAAGTTTCCATTACGGCTGGGAAAGACTCGGAGAAGTTTACAGACATTATTCCCTTAAAATACAGGCAAGCTCTGAATTTCGAGAAACTCCTTTACATAGAATGGAAATAAACGAAATCCACTCAAGTCTAGAAGACAAAACGCAAATACTTAAGCGTAAAGTTCTCTATTTTGTGTATATTTTATTCTCGAGTAGTTCCATTGCGTCAGTTCTATACTTTATAGTTACAATGTCGGCGACTCTGTGACTTTCTGGTTTCTTGATCGCTGAGACGCTAGTTCGGGTTCTATAAAAAATATGTTAGTACTACCTTCCCAGGTAAACCAAATAAGGTTGACAAACCGGCACACAATCCACCTGATAGCAAGTGGATGCTGTAGCCCATAGACATTAACATTTATCAATATGCAGATGCATTATCACCCCTGAGGACTAAGATTGAATGCCTAATATCCAGTAAAAGGGGTGTCTAGTTCTCTACACTCTATTTTACGTTGGTATTCTGTGAGAGCGTGGTCTTTCCCGGTCGAGCTGACCCATTCGTGCTACCACGTATAAAATGTTCGGGTAAAATATAGCCTAGTTCCGTTCTGGTATTGGTATCTGTTCGTAAAGTTTCATCACAATTGACAAAATTTTTATAAATGGTTATGGCGTTTAGCGAGCAAATAACCCCCGAGCTTAATAAATTAGTTATTTAGATAATACAGGCAGATACTTCAATTTTAGTTATATGTATAGATTGATGTTTCCGCTGAGTTTCTTGCTGGTTCTTCCTAGGATAGAGGTTGTACTACTAGCTACGCTAGGGATAACGTAACGGGTAAATAAAACGCCTTGATACGTATCCTGAACTAATTTATTAAACAATAATTTAATTTGACCTTATAGCATTACGATACGCAGATAATAGCGTGCAACAAAGTACTACTAGCGCCATCTAGAATTTACAAAATAAAACAAAATTCTTAACATTTAAAACATTACTTTGCTCTTAAACATACCGCCCACCAAGGACATTTAATTAAAATGTCCTTAATTAGCGAATGCCGCCCACCATGCCCCTATTACATTGACAGTGGTGGGTATATTTTACACATACAACAACACATAACAATAAAATTTTAAAATTAAATCTATGACAAATATAAACAATAAAATATAGAAGTAACTAAACAATAACACATGCTGATACAACGGTAAATTGAGACAATAATCTAAAGTTTTTTATATTACTTTTCAACTGGCAATATGCACAATTTTGAGGTTGGTCGTTTCAAAATTGAAGATCTAGTACGCAATGTAACCACACGGGTTATATTGTCCTCGCCCGGATGTTTTGTATAACGCGACCAAGTAACCACTGTCCTGGGGAAGATCATCCTCCTTACTAACACAATGTCACCCAAATTTGGTTCTGCAATTTGACGCGACCATTTATATCGGTGCATTAACATGACCAAATATTCTTGTGACCAACGTTTCCAAAATGATTGCAACAATTTTTGTACTAATTGCCACCTAGACAATGAATTTACGTTACTGAATCATAATTCCTATCGATTGCATTAACTAATGGTTCCCCAACCAAGAAGTGACCTGGAGTCAATGGCAGTGATTCGCTAGGATCGTCTGAATTAACAGTTGTCATTGGTCGAGAGTTGAGGCATGCCTCGATTTGAGTAAGAAGAGTGCTCATCTCTTCAAACGTTAGAGTCGTTTCTCCAATAACACTTCTCAAGTGGTACATTGTAGACATTACACCCGCTTCCCAAAGTCCTCCAAAATTTGGTGCCCGGGGGGGTATAAAGTGCCACTCTGTTCCGTTTTTTTCTAGGTGTTCTGCAATTTCCGGCTGAATGGAACTTAGTTCTCGTAATTCCTTAGATGCGCCTACGAAAGTAGTCCCGTTATCCGACCATAGGTGAGCGCATTTTCCACGTCTGGCTATAAATCTTCGGAAGGCTGCTAAAAAGGCCTGACTAGTCATATCACTAACAACCTCTAGATGTATGGCTCTTGTAACCATACATATAAAAATACAAATATAGCCTTTGTATGCTCGGTGGCCGCGACCCTTGGTCGTTCTGATCTGGATAGGCCCCGCATAGTCCACTCCACTGTTGAGAAATGGCCTCGCAGGTGTGCACCTTACAGATGGTAAATCACCCATGAGCTGATTGTGAGTAGTTGCACTATTTTTTACACATGTAACGCATTTATGGATATGTTGTTTTACCAAAGCCTTAGCTCCTATCACCCAATAAGCTGTCCTTAAATAATTGAGCATCAACTGCTGTCCTCCGTGAAGAGTTTGAATGTGTGCATCTGCAATGATCAATTTAGTGAATGGAGAATCACGAGGTAGAACAATAGGGCGCTTAATGGTATCCTCAATCACTGCATTTCTCAGGCGACCGGCAACTCTAATTATTCCGTTGTCATCCAAATAAGGACCTAATGTTCTTAATTTGCTTCCTTTCTTTTTTATAGGCCTTCCAGATTTTAAGTCTGCGTATTCTTCCGTGAACTCCTCCAGTTGTGCCTTTCTTAGGCAACACTGTAAAGCCTTCTCTATTTCTGTCTTTTGTAAATAGCGATTCTTTACGGACCCTTTGAGAAATTTTCGGCAATAAGCGACAACTCTCAAAAGTTTTGCGAGTGATGAGTACCGCTTAAAAAGTGAGTCTGCTTCACCTTCAGTAACTACCTCCACATATGTTTTTACCGATTCTTCTTCTTTTGTATATAAATTCTCTGGTCTATTATAGGATATATGTTGTTCTTTCAAAAAACTAGGTCCTGAAAACCATAAATCATTTTCCGCCAGTAACGCAGGTGAGACACCCCTGGATGCGCAATCTGCTGGATTTTGCTTGGTGGAGATATGACACCATTGTGATGATTCTAGGGTAGTCAGAATTTCTGACACTCTATTTCCAACAAACGTTTTCCAGCGGCTCGGATGGTTATTGAGCCAGGCCAGAACGATGGTGGAATCAGTCCACGCATGCACCTCGTTCTTAGAAATATTAAATACTTCTGACGTTTCCGCTAAAAGTCGCGCCAACAAAACTGCTCCGCATAGTTCCAGCCTTGGAATGCTCACTTGTTTGACAGGAGCTACTCGTTTTTGCTACCACAAGTGATGTTTTAACTTTATTTGAACTATCGATAATTCGCAAATATATAACTGCTGCGTATGCCAATTTCGATGCATCGCAGAAGCCGTGCATTCTACAGCAAGATCATTATTCTTCGTTCCGAGCCAACGTGGTATTCGCACCTTGGATAATTCATTTAACTCTACCATGTAAGTATCCCATATCATTTTAATTCATTTGAGATCTGTTCATCCCAACTGATTCCTGACAACCACAGCTTTTGAATAAATACTTTTGCTATGATTACACTAGGTGCAACCCAACCTAGTGGATCAAATATTCTCGCAATTTCTGACACTATCTTTCTTTTGTTTCAGGTCCTGTCACCGTGAAAGCTGTACTGCGTACTTATATTCATCTTCAGAGCGGCTCCAGGGTCCTAAAATTTTTATTGTATCATCTGATCTTATTTTGACTTCACTTATTTCATTTTCTAATAGTTTTACTTCTTCTTTATTGTCCTTCATTTTTGTTTTCTTTATTATAGTGTCCTTTCCTTCAAATTGCTCTATGTGTTTCATCAGCCCTTTACTGTTGCTGTTCCATTTCTGCAATTCAAATCCTGCCTGTCCTAACAATTCTTTTAATTGTTTAATAATTACGCAACCTTCTTGAACCGTGTCACAACCTGTCATTAAATCATCCATAGAAGCTGTTCAAGACTTGTTCCGCAGCGATTGGGTACAGAACTCCAGCATCATATACTACCTGATAAAGCGTTCTCACAGCTAGGTAAGGCGCCGATGCAGTTCCAAAGGTGACTGTTAAGAGTTCATAATCCTTTATTTCTTCCAGGATCTTCTCTCCACACAATGCGTTGATACATGTTGGCATCTGTTTCTTACAAGCACTTGGCGACATTTTTTACAATATCTGCCACTAAGGCAATCGGATGGGTTCGCCAGCGTAACATCGTGTGTCTGAGATCTGCTTGTAAGGTAGGTCCTACCATCAATGCATCATTTAATGATACACCAAACTTATTTGGCTCTGAAGCATTGAAGACCACTCTAACCTTTGTGGTGGACTTGTCTTCTCGTACCACGGCATGGTGTGGTAAATAAATAGGTTCGTTAATCCTTGGTTCATGGTTACTTATTGATCTCATGTGCCCTAACTGTAAATATTCCTTTAATACATTATGATATTTTTCCCAGCTCTTGATTCTTACTTAGTCTCGTTTCTAATGACTTTAGTCTCTTTATCGCTATTTCTCTAGAATTGCCATTCTTGCAAAGTAGCTCTTCGTCTCGCAATGGTAATTTTACTATATATCGCCCTTCTGGCGTTCTTTTAGTCGTAGTCTCATAAATTCTTTCACATTTTTCTTCTTCGGTAAGTATTTTCTTTTTATTATAAAATGTACCTTCTTCTATTTCCAGAACCTCTTCAGCATTTCATTTTCCATGACCTGTATGCATAACTTGAAGTTTCATTATAGATGTATTATTTTTCCATTTACATTGTTTATTACCGGAAAGAATCCACCCAAGCGTGGTATTCTGTGCTATCAGGACCCATTTGTGCACTTCTTTATCCCATGCTTTATTATGGTGAAAAATCCGCACCCAATAAAATATCAATCTTATTGGGTACGTTGAACTGTGGGTCGGCTAACGTCAATTGGTTAAGCTCTTCCCAATCTATTGCTTCTATCTTCCTTTCAGGTAGACAGTCGGTGATCTTGCTCAAAACATGCTTCAATTCCACTTTAAAACTAGGATCAACACATGATTGCACTTGGAATCGAACCTTGGATTGAGCGCATAACTTTATTATTTGATAATCCTGAAATCACCCTGACTGCTGGAATTTTCTTCAATTGAAGATATTGAACTATTGCTTCTGTAATGAAGCAGCCTTGAGAACCTTGATCTATAAGGGCTCGTACTAGCTTATGTTCCAGTTTTAGATTCAACTCTTATTAGTGCTGTAGCTAATAAGACCTGCCTGGGCTTAGGGATGTGACCAGTAGAAAGGCAAGCTACTACCGGAACTTCAGATTCCGAAGTGTCAGTGCAACTGGCCGACTGGTTTAAAACAGCAGCCTGGTCCTTTTTCTCCTGATTGTTGGTGGGATGCAATAGTGTGTGATGTCTTTTTTGACATATCCTACACTTTGTTGGTTTTTTGCAATCGTAGGAAAGATGGTTTCGACCCAAACAATTAAAACACATCTTTCTGGTTGACACAAATTCCCGTCTGCTGTCAACATCTTGACTCGAAAACTGTTTGCAGAAACATAATTTATGATTCTGCGAGCAGTATTCACACTTTAAACTAAAAGACTTAGTCGCTAGCAAAACTTTCGTGTTCGGAGAGTGGGTGGCATTATGAGTAAGTATTTTACGCGGTTCAATTGTTTCTAATGCTCTAAAACGATTTTCTATAAATATTTTGAACTTATCAATTGTAGGTAAGGAATCATCACTTGATATAAATAATTCCCACTGCTTACGTGTTTCAGCATCCAGTTTATAGCTTACAAGATAAATGACAATTATATCCCATTTGCTTACATCTATATCTAAATTTTTTAATGCACTTAAACAATCCATTGTGGTATCTAACAATTCTTTTAAGCTGGATGCCGATTCACTATATATCCGTTTTTGACCAAACAATCTTTTTAAAATACAATTAGACAAATACCTTTTGTTATTATATCTCCTTTCTAAAACATCCCAAGATTCTTTATAATTTGTTTCGGTAACTGAGTATGCTGAATCAGTTGAGCCGCCTCACCAGTGAGATGACTCTTTAAATAATGAAGTCGCTGCACATTATCAAGTGATTCATTTTATGGACTAATGACAAAACAAATCTCGGAATGTTGTCCATTCCAGTATTTACCGAGAATGTTGGAATTGTAATTCTGGGTAATTTCACGGCGCATTGTTTATCTAGAAAGGAG
Organism: Parnassius orleans; assembly: GCA_029286625.1. Lineage (NCBI taxonomy): Eukaryota > Metazoa > Arthropoda > Insecta > Lepidoptera > Papilionidae > Parnassius > Parnassius orleans. Next base: position 259,468 of record JAGSMP010000483.1, on the reverse strand, counting down.
TCGAATCACTGTGCTGGCTCCTCTGATGGACATAATTTATTTTTGCAGATTTCATATGAGATTTGTAAACAATGTAAACGTCCTCAGTTTTATCATAAACCTCTAATTTAACATAATCAGATGATAGTAAGTCATCCGGTTTAACATTTTCGTACAACTTTTATGATTATCAATAAAGATTGCCAATTACTGTCTAATATTTCTAACCTCGTCTCTAAATATTCGTACGTTAAACGTTCCTTGGGACATTTTTATAATTACTATAGGCTTTATTAATAACATTTTGTGTTTCCTTTGGAGATTAATAATTTTATCCATTTTAAATCAATATCTCCTTCCCATTTCAAAAGTAAAATTAATTAAGTATATTTAGAAAGAAAGACTTGAAAATGTTACAAGAGTTAATAACCCTTTGGACAAAATCGAGCATTTATACTGCTAGTTTTGAACGTATTTCATTTATTTTAAGTCCCATTCAAAGTTATTAAGTGTATACTGCTATACCCATTGGCAACTTATTCAGAATATTATCATAAGTTTTAAATTAACACAATTACAAATTTAAAATGTGAGATATTTTAATGTTGTTTTTTTTTTTAATTAACACAATTATAAATTTAAATATAGAAGTTATTTTCACTTTATAGTTCCAAATGGCTTGACATACAAATTCAAAAGTACTTACAGTTTTTTTTTTTTTTTCTGCCTCACCACTAAATGATTACACTTTGACACTTTAGCTTTTAACTTGACCACTGGTATTGACTTTCACTTAACACTCACTACTAAAAGCGGTGCCATCTATTTGTGACACTTGTTATTATAATCTTCACTCGTCGCGATTGACAGCCCCGTCCGACGTTGACGTTGAACTCTTGTGTCCTCCCACCACTGTAGCGGTAATGTATCCTGCCTGGCAGAAATAAACACCACCACTAACCAGTGCCTGAACTCCTGCTGCAGCGATCCACCGAGTCCAGGGGTGTGATCCACAACTACTGACCACTGCACTTCACTGACTAGACCTCAGATCCGAACACTTTATCCGGTTCGAATTAAGGACCAATGTACTATAGCTACGCTAGGATAACGTAACGGTAAATAAAACGCCTTGATACGTATCCTGAACTAATTTATTAAACAATAATTTAATTTGACCTTATAGCATTACGATACGCAGATAATAGCGTGCAACAAAGTACTACTAGCGCCATCTAGAATTTACAAAATAAAACAAAATTTTAACATTTAAAACATTACTTTGTTTTAAACAGAGGTTTTTCCGAACCATTTGTAGTTGCTTGAAACGAATTATTTATTTATAAAAAAAATAATCCAGTACTTTATTAACATTACGATTGTTTCCTTTAACCATGTCAAGTAAACATAAAATGAAAGTGTATTTAAGCTCAGAAAAGTGATCAGTATTATTTATTTATTTGACCTTCATTGTAAGACACCTTAATTAAGACAAAGACCTTAAGTAAGACAGGTTACAATGGCGGACTTAATGCTTTATGGCATTTCTTCCAGTCAACTCTAGGAGAAGTATATAAATAAAAGTTGATAGGTGCTAGGTCAGATGGAGTTTTCAATGTAAATAAATTCCAAAATGTTCATAAATTGCTCCATAAAAATCAGTTTGGTTTTATAAAGGATTGCTCGATAACTGATGTTGAGATAATCAAACATATTTTCTGTGCATGGGAGATTTATGATTTGAGGATGTTATGTAAATATTTTGTGATATACATATAACATCCTCATATGCTTTCGACTGTGTTCATTATGAGATATTAATCAGAAACTACATCATTATGGTGTAAAACATAGCGTTAAACTTATTACATCATATCTGAATAATAGAACGCAAACAGTTGTTATTAATGGGAGCAGTTCTTTCGGATCGGTAGTATCTATGAGTGTTTCTCAGGGCTCAATTCTTCGCCCCTTCCTGTTCTTAGTTTATATTAATGACTTACCTTCCTTGGTAGGGAATAACCATGATTTAGTTTCGTTTGCTGTTGATACGTCATTGATTTTCCGGATTAAAAGGCAATTATTAAAATATGAAGAAGTGTTGAGTAATACTATATCAAAATTAGTACACTGGTTTAACGTCAATAACTTGCTTTTAAACGTAAATAAAATGAAATGTATTAAATTTACAACACAAAATGTTAAACAGGTGAATAGCAGTGTGCTTTTTAATGGGGAAGAGATGAGTCTTCTTTTATCCTCTTTTTTTCTCGGAATCACAATCAACGCGAAGCTTCAATGGGGCCTTCATATATTTGCCATTAGACTACTGTCGTAAACCACTCGTAACACAAGCGTTTTCAGCTTACAAGGAGTGGTTAAAGGGAATATAAACATTTCTTATTGGTTTGTGGAATATAAATAATATTAATAGCATTGCTATTATTTGAAAAAGTAATACAGTGTCTGTAATATCTCTGTCTCCTCTTTGTGCGGTGCTTTAAAGATGGATAATATAAATTTTAATTGACAAAATAAACAGTATATAAAATTATCATAGCAATGCACGATTTCATATCTATAGTCTATTTTACGTACCACCTTGAAAGTCAATAAATGTTTGTTCGGTAAAATTAATTCACCTATAGAAGAAGTAGATGGCGCTATTATAAAGCAATTTTACTTGAAAGATTTTTTTTTAATTTTGATTAATTACACTAAAAATTGGGCTAAGCCAACTACTTGTCATATATGTTTAAAAATAACGATTATAAAATAAAATTAAACTAATCTTTAATTTTATGCCGCACTTGTGGTTGAAAATTATCACATTAAATAAATCAATATTAAAATATTATTCATACTCTAGTTACAGTAACCACTAGCCTTAATAAAGAAATAAATAATAATAAGCCACTCCTGTTATTTATTGAAATTGAAAACTTGGAGTCCATTTATGTATTGTCTGTTATGTAATACGTATTATGTAGAAAATGTTAAATAATTTTTAACTTGGTAACAATATTATAATAATAAATAAACCCTATAATTATCCGACGCCTGATCAGAGTATCAGTCTCTTGAAGTTTAATTTTATGACGGTTTCTACTGCTTGTAACCTGCACACATTTTTTTAATGAAATAAGTTAAAATAAAACGTGACAAAATCCGTAAAATGATTTTTATTCAAAGTGTAGTATTCGCTGAAATGTAAGAAATCATTAGATATTTGTTTTACAATTTTCACCAGTCCCGTCCATGATATAGGCTAAATAATTCAAATTTCATATTCACAATTGCTTCCGCAATTCCGCTCACGTGCCTCGCTCGCTCTCGGAGAGGAATCTCGCTACGGCCGAGGCATATCAACATCGCAGTTTCAGTTCTTAAATATTAAGCAAATGGAGGTTAAACGAGTAAGTTGGCTTGTACTCCCAGGAGTCACACTTATCTATCTAATAATTCTACAAACAACTATAAATATACTTCTACGTAATAAATATACTTCTTGGGTGACAAACGGGCACACAGTCCACCTAATGTTAAGTGGGTGCTGTGGCCCATACATTTATCCTCCATTAAGAATCAAAATGCAGATGCGTTGTTATCCCTGACGACTAAGATAGAATGCCTCGAATCCATTAAAAAGGGTCTCCGGTTCGATCGGATCGAGCCGACCCATTCGTTCTACAACCATATAGCAGCGTGGCTCTACTACGTATAAATATATTTATTGATTGAATTGCGACCCGTCCCAGCTTCACCTGGTTATTTAGATTTAAAATCATCAAATACCATTTATTTTATAAATTTTTTAGTTTTTATAAAACTTTTCGCATAAAATATATCTTGGGTCCCCCCGGGCATTGCTCTCTATCTGCTCATTAAATTACATCACAATCGGTTCAGCCATTTCGATGATCAGACAGACAGACATTTTTTTAATGTTTATTTTTATCTTTAGTACCATACACAAACAACCCCTCAGCTTAATAGAAGCCAGTTATTAATTAAGTTAAAAAAAGGTTCATGAGTAGGTATTACATTTAAAAAAATGCTGTAAAATTTACCATGTGTTCGGATTTTCTGCCTAGAACCACACTTTATCGTAGATCTCTTTGCATGAAATAGATTTCATAATCTGGTTCATTATTCGGATGGTTATAAAGACATAAAGATATTTATTCCAACACTTACATCTACCCACATAATAAATTATAATTAAAGAAAAAAAGTGACTTTCCTCAGTTATCGTAGTTCTTTTGTACAAACACTTCAGTACTTTATAACGACATTTAACTTGGCACTGCTGAAGTGACCGTAGCAACGCCCAAATTTCAATGGAATCAAAGGCAAGACAAAGTGGCAGATCGTATTCTCGTGCCTCCTGTACAATTTGCAGAAGGGTGTGTATGTGGTCTATAGCAATAAAGACCTTTCGAAAACCGGCACGTTCGGAAGGCTGGATGTTAAGTCAGTAGATAAAAATATTCTCCCATACATCGGTGTACACCACGATATTCCAACTGCATTAATTATAAAATTATGGTTAGGTCAACGGGAAGTACCCTATAGGTTTTTAGGAGTTTGCTAGTATCAAAATAGGTGACACCAAAGTGTGTATCTTTAGATTGCGTTATCTTAGAAGCCTAAATTTTTACACCTCCAAGCGACCGTATAAAATATTAATTTCAATGTGATAGCAACCAACTCTACCCGTTTCAGAGAGAAGCGGTCTTGACAGATGGGCAGACGGCAAATATATGATCCTGTAAGGATTTTATTTTTCCTTTTGAGGTACGAAACTCTTAAAGTACGTAGGACACTCAATAAGTTTTGAGATATACAAAAAGTATTCTAGATAGTGTTAATATTTATTTTATATCTTTTCAAAATATTCTCCATCATGCTCTATACAAAGTTCCATTCGCCTAAACCAACTCTCTCGGAAATCGCTTCTTCGTAGGCAGCCACGGCTTCTTCGGCGCTTAAAAAAAACTTGCGTTTTATTTTTTCATTGACTCTCCGAAACAAAAAGAAATCACAAGGAGCTAAGTTAGGGCTATAGGGTGGGTGACTTAGACTTTCAACACCAGATTCCTCAATAAATGCTTATGTTCTAAGGGAGGTATGTGAAGAGGCGTTATCGTGATGCAGCATGATTCCCCGAAGCCCGGTCTTTGGTCTTCTCTCCCGCAGAGCTTGAAAATCTTTGGGTAATGCAACTATAGTATACCATTCAGAGTTGACTGACCTACAATTTTCCAGCATTGACGCCGACAAATGTCCGCTCTGCGAAAAAAAACTAGCCACTTTTTGCCGACGTTGCGAGGTCTTTGCGGTTTTGTCGGTAACTGTCCTTCTGAGTAGACCCATACCGATGATTGCCTTTTATTTTCGGTTCATATTGATATATCCATGTGTCGTCACCAGTAACGATTTCTGAAACACGCCTAGATGCCGCGTTTTCAAAACGTAGACGCATTTAATGGCACCAATCCACACGAGTCTGTTTTTCGCTTTCGGAGAGCAAACGAGGGATCCATCGACAACAAAGCTTCCTCACTCCAAGATGTTGATGTAGGATGGTATGAATGCTCCCCGAACTAATGCCTCCAATCTTTTTTGATGTCCGTATATGTGATTCGTGGGTCTTCTCGCACCAACACTTCAGTAGTTCATACATTTTCTGCCGTTACTGCTGTTTGCAGGGCCCCGGTTCTTTGATCATATTTAAGATTAATTTTACTCCTTCGAATTCAGCAAACCACCTAAAAATTGTTGCGCGTGATGGAGCTGAGTCCCCTTATGCTAATTGTAACCGTTGTAAACTTAATTGTTCGGTTAAACCAAATTTAAAATCATAAATATATCATAGCGCGCAAATGTTCACGGTTAAGATACATCGTTTTAAATGAAAAGCGCGGGAAGCGTTGCAGGAAAATTAATAGAACTTTGTTTTTTTTTTAATATTGAGCAATTGGCTTATGGATTTCTATTTTTGAATAAATTTGCTTTTTAGAAACATAACACGGGTGCGTTCCATTTATAAATTTCGAGCATCTCAAAACTTATTGAGTGACCTATGTATAGACTGATAGATAATTGTGACTCAAGAGAGTATAAACCACTTGACTTTGTTATCCTCCAATTACGCAATCAACTCTGTAAATTTAGTTTTGTGTATTATTCGCCAAATATGTGCCTCGACTACTTCATTGGTCTAGTGGTCGTACACGCAATTGCGTATCATGAGGTTCTCGGGTTCGAATCCTGGTTCGGGCCACAATCAGTTATTGGGTTTTCTGTCAAGAAATTCTCAGTTGCAGCCTGAAGTTGGGAAGTTGGTGGTGTTTCACTACCGTGCCTAGGAAATCATGTAAATTTGAAAAAGTTAAACTAAGTTAATTTATAGAATAAGGGTGACAAACGAGCACACAGTCCACCTGACGATACGTGGATGCTGTGGCCCATAGACATCTAGATTTATCCTCAATTATAAATCAAAGGACAGATGCATTGCTACCTCTAAGAACTAAGATGGAATGCCTCTTTCCAGTAAAAAGGGTCACTACACTCACCATATGAATCACAGCACCATTGAGCACATTTTACGCTAGTATTCTGTGGGAGCGTGGCCCTTCCCCGGTTGAACCGACCCATTCGTGCTACTAGCATAATAAATATAGCTGCAGCATGGGCTCATGTAAAAAAACTTTATTAACTTAATTAAAATTGTTTTCCAATTACAATTATTTTGAATTTAACCTTTTAGAGGATAACAGGCACACTGCATTAACAAAATATAACTATTCCGTTGGTTGATGGAAGAAAATAGGCAATCCAATATGAATGAAGCGGCACAGAGGCGTATATCATGGACTCGCGGCAAGACAGACGTGAATGAGATATTAGAATACATTAACATACAACGATACCACAACGTAAGGAACTATTTTGTAAAGTTATCTCGTGTAAGTTGAACTCTATTTAATTTACATGAAATCCAACTGCCGACTGATGGGCGAAGCTTCTAACGATGATAGTGATGATTTATGGCCAAATTATTTTAATTTGATTTGATTTTTTGAAATATCTTTCTTATAGAATATGAGTAACAAACGAGTACAAAGTCCACCTGATGGTAAGTGGATGCTATGGTCCATAGACAACTATATCTGTCATCGATTAAAAATCAAAATGCGGATGCTTTGAACCATTCGTGCTACACCATACTAAAGTTGCAGCGTGACTCTATGTATAAAAATTATCAAGCATTTAAATAATTTACATTATATTTGATCATACATTAACTGTATTTTATTTAACTGTACCTTTGTAATGTTATAACTCAAATTTTTTTCAATTCACCGAAAGATGACTGGGAGAGAATGCTACAATATTATTAAGTCTGCCTATTATACTCTTACATTAAGGTGTTAAAAACATAGAAAAAAATAATGGATGTGGACGTGGACATAATTTAAAATAAAAAAAAATTGTACAACCAAAATTTTGTAAAAAGGAATCATCGAAATCGGTTCACGTAGAAAAAACTTATGAAGTAACACGCATAAAAAAAGAACACAATCGAATTGAGTACTTCAGAGGTACTCAGAGTGGAGGTAACTTACTTCTTCACATTTCCAAAAATATTTTAGCGCTACCTTCTGCGCTTCATGCATATTTTTTTAAAACGTTACACTAGGATATTTTCCTGTATCGTGGAGGCAGTTTACAAACATAAATTGCACAAGGACAAACATCCAGACCCGGAACAATTATTTGTAGTCCATACAAATACTGGTTCCATTTCTATTATATAAAGTATTTTAAAAACCTATTCGCGTGTATTTTTCCGAACATATACTATTTCAAGAAGTAACGATTCTATAGGGTCAAAATCAGATCCATTTTTCCATACATTATTCGAGATCTGATGGACACGGATACCTACAGATAGACATAATCGCGACTACCTACCGAAGTATTGTTTTGCAATGTAATAGTCCCATACTATGGACATATGATAATAAGGTCTATGAAACAAAAGCGTTTTTATAGGTCTCTAAATGCAAAAGCATTATAATAACAGAGTTGGGACTTGAAGTCCACAAACATATAAAAGTGAGGTCTATGAAATAAAACAAATATGGGGAAGTTCTTAGATATGTAAAAGCATTTTATTGATATGAATGGGACTTGAAAATAATTATTATAGTGTCGCTAAGACTTTTTTACCGGGACCGAGGGAATTTTTATTCAACCTGGCCTTAAGCGAACTTTACAACATTGACCTGACAACACGGAATGCTACATATCGTATCGTCGATTCTAATGCATCCAAATAAATAAATAAAATATTGGTTTCGTATTTATAATATTTACGACATCAAAGAATAATACGATACGACAGAAAATCGTATCGTCCCTCTAAAGCGTCTGACCAACATTATGGAGATTAAATTGTATTTTGCTGACACAACTGACGCGTACTGTATTTTAATACTAGTATTGCGTTCGGTAAGCAATTCTTTTGTTTTCGAATCCTCTGGATCAAAGATATATAGTTCTATCATTAAAAGCATATTAATAAAAGCCTTCACTAATTTCTAAGAGGATATTTAGGCAGAGTCTCGCTGCGCTGCCCCAATGTGTATGTATTATAAAAATATATTTCAGTATCTAATAGGACCAAAAAGAATAGCCTATAATATTCCAATGTTGAACATAGAATTTCCTCAAATTTCCTTATAGATTTCACCAGTTACCACGCTTGGCAACCGGATTAGCTAACGCAGTATTTTATAATTTGAGTTGTTATCAGGAACTGAACTGCTGTCCATCTCCTGTTTCAGTTTTCTTCTGTCGCCTCTTGACACCCACGGGACTATATAGGATATATTCTTGCGGTGGATATTCTTACACGTGGCAGTGTGTGAAAAATACACTGCGTGTAAGAATATCCCATTTGCCCATATAATAATATGGGCAGTTTGCTATTATTATTATATGGGCAAACTGCCATAATTATTATCTGTAGTCATTCAGACTTCAGACATGTGTGCTGACATTATATTGCGGGATAGTCTTTGAATACAAAATGATGTTTATGTGATCCCAGTATCATTCCCTTTATGTCGTTAGTGAATTTGTTTAATGCTTATTATTGCAGCAAACATTAATAGCTCATTTTGAGCCTCTGAGAACGTACATGGAATCCCTCGTTACCAGATGAAAAGGGTGTCTGGTTATTTTCACTCGCCATACGAAAAACATCAGCAATATGCTCATATTTTATGCTGATATTGTGAGCGTGGCACTTCCGTGGTCGAGGTAACCTATTCGTTGCAGCGTGTGGCCCCTGATAGTAAGTAGATACTGCTGTTCAAAGACATCTTTATCTATCTTCGAATTAGAAACAAGGTTAAGGTTCTCTTTACTCACCATACGAAACACAGCAGTTATAATTAAGTTCCTATTTTACGCTGGTAATATATGAGAGCGCGGTCCTACCCCGGTTGAGCCAACCCATTTGTAGTTAAAGTTAAAGTTAAATAATATAGTTGCTGTTAATTTTTATAGAATAAGAATGACTAACGAACACACAGTCCACTTCATGACAAGTGGATGCCGTGGCCCATAGACATCTACATCTATCCACGATTAAGAATCAAAATGCAGATGCGTTTATAACCACTGAGGACTAAAATTAAATGTCTTGCTTTCAGTAAGAAGTACCTCCGGTTCTCTATACTCACCAAATGATACCCAGCAGCATTGAGCTGCTATTTTACGCTGGTATTCTGTGAGTGTGGTCCTTCCCCAGTCGAGCCAACCCATTCGTGCTACAGTCATAATATTCTACGCCATGCCTATACCACGTATGAAATGTTGGGGTAAAATATAGCCTAGATCCCTTCTGGCGTTGCTCTCTATCTGTTCGTAAAGTTTCATCACTATCGGTTCAGCCATTCAGCTACAAGCTCTTCATTACAGCTGAAACGTGGCTCTACTAAGTAAAAACTACTTATAATAATAATTAATGTGCTCAGAAGATCTTACGCTATCGACTTAGTGCGTTGACAGTTTTTTAAGCAGCCCATCACTATCGTTTACAAAGAGCCGGTGATTTGTATCTGAAAATGTTTTTCTTGATTCCCTAAAGAGAACAGCCGGCATTATAGTGTCCTTATTGCTTTCGCGCTTAATACTGTTTTCGTTGTGAACGGGTTTTTGTTGGAACATACGTTTGTCTGGGACGTCCGAGTGAATTGAATTATCGTAAATCGTCTCATCCCTTATAAAAGCATTTAATAATTTATAGGGTAATATTTCCTTTGGATGTCTCACAAAGAGTAAATCATCTTTTATTCTAACACAGTATATTGACTTTGTTATTGACATATTTTATTTATTCGTTGATAGTTATGAAAGAAATAATCCAAAATCAATGCCGCTCCCAGGCCTACTCGTGACCCGCGCTTCTGAATCAATCGAATTTGATTACAAATTTGAACCTATCCAAATTCAAGTTAGACCAGAAAACTAGAAACCAGTTCAAATTGGAATTTTTTTGTTGGATATCTTGAGCTATTCTCCGCTAAACATCGCGCGTCGTTGCAAGCAACAAGAATGTTTTTTTTTTCCTATTTCGATCAGATTTTCCTATTTATTAACCAAAACATTGAAGAATTGAATATGAAATTAAAGATAATTTAACAAAAGTTATTATGAATTTGATTTTATTTACAGAATAAGGTTAATGAAAGAGCACACGGTCCACCTGAAATATAAGTGGATGTTGTGGTTCATAGACATCTATCTTCATCTATCTTCAGTTATGTATCAAAATGCAGAAGCGCATTTTGATACATAACTGATGAAATGACAACCCTGAAGACTAAGATGGTGCCTCGTTTCAGTAAAAATGTGAAACGTACGTTTACGCAAGTATTCTGTGTGAGCGTGGTCCTTCCCCGTTCGAGCCGACCCCTTTGGGCTACAATATTAATATAGATGCAGCATGGCTCTACCAGTTATTATAAAAGAACTATATGATGTATAATAAGCCGGATATGCCTAACGGTGTTAATAACGCCTGATGAATGAGAAGGAAATGAGATTGAGAATGCTTGAATTGGTTTGGAAGTAAGCTTTTAAAAACAGGTTCGAAACAAAGTGAGTTCTAATCGATAACAATATCGGATTGGAAATAATTTTCAGGAGTAATCCTTCCGGCCGTAGCTATGACGAAACCTGTCTATTATTGGACTAGATTTTTTATAATTTTACAAAGACAAACGAGTTAACAGACCATCTGATTTAAATGATTACTGCAGCCCACTGACAGTTACAAACAACTTTAAACAAGATGTAGCTTACATATAGAGGGGAAATTGTTCAGAGTTGATAACTATGCCGGTTATTGCTCTTTGAAAGAAGCTCAAAGTCGTTCAGTGGGCTACGTAGACTGCTCAGAGTTTCTCTATGTGATAGACTTCGTACCAAAGAGATTTAAATATAATAATTATTATTAATAATTAAATATATATATTTACTACCACTTAAATGTCTTTGCTTCGTACTGAGTATCCGCAGAAGTACTAAAAAAACCGACATAGCCTAACTGATCAAAAAGCTGAAGTACCGAAAGGCCAGTTTGAAGGACCAAAAATAGGTTCTCGAGTGGTAGCCTCGTACCGATAAGAGAAATTTAGGGCAGGTTTCCACTAGATGGAATGGCGAGCTGGTAAAAGATATAGGAAGTCGATGGATGCATGTCGCTCACGAACGGTCGTGAGTTAAAGTACGGACTTTGTGCCATTCCTTGAAGGAGTATGTTCAGCAGGTGACTTGCGATGGGCTGTAATGATTATGATTATTGTCCTCGGCAGTACTGTTGCTTGGTGGCTGAAATGCTTAAACTATTTATGGTTCGTTAAAGAAGAGATGGATTGAGCTACAGGGCAGTTTTCACATTTCCTACTGCTGAGTACAGGCCTCATCTCATTTTTCAAACGATTTTATGAAAAATAAGCACTCATGAATGCGCGTTGGCGAACTTCAAGTCTTGGAAATATATATTTCAAATCGTGTTTTTGGAGCTTGATATGTTTGTATGTATAAATGTTATGTATTTTCTTTCGCGTTCTTCCAGGCGTCCAAATAATCAGAAATTTGCAGATGTATTAGAAACCGATGACGTAATACTTTCGTGACTATGTCCTAGTATTCTTACTGGTATCATGACAGCTCGTGACCAATGCGTGATGATAACTTTTTTTAACTGAAATTTTATTATTTAATTTATGAAACATGCAGGTATCCTCGTGATGTTTTCCTTCACCGCCGAGGACGTTTAAGAACGTAACTTTAAAAAAAACTACTGTTAAATCCAATTGTGCATTAAAAATAAGCGCATTAAAAAATTACGTATAACATGATTATACGTAAATTTTTTAAAGTAGATTAAAAATACACACAAGTTTTCACTAATAACATTATTATTATTATTCCAATTTTCCGATAATTTTATGTCAAACTTCAATTTAAAAAAAGTTGGGAAAATCCAAAAGTGCACGACTCATAATGCTCATATGATCATCATATCATCATTCAGGTCACTCCATAAAGTCCAAGACGTATTTAAGTATAAATATACTTAAATATATACATCCTACTTGCTTTTAATACGTACGTATATTATTTATTCTGTGCTTTTAAAATATTGTAATAAAAATCTCTGATTATTATAATAATCAAGTATCTATGAAATTTTGTTTTTCGAATATTTTGTATTTGTACAGCGATCTTTTTGAGCCGCTGCAAACAACCGATACAGTATCCACTCACGACGGCGGTTGACCCCGAAGTAAAAAAGTACTCTGTGCGCCGAAGTGATGAAGTGAGTGAGTGAGGCAGTCTATTCAGTAAAATAAATTGTTACAAGGCTGCTGAAACACCGAAAATTTCCAGATTTCTACGCCGAAAAAAATTAATTATAACTAAACAAAAGAAAATTAAACTGCTATTTACATTCCATGGCTTTCCATATGATAGATGAAGAGATTAAAAAATAGATTGCGTTAAACAATTGATATTTTCAAAAGTTATCGTGTTTACCACTCCATGCAGAACTGACAAATCTACACCATAAGCCACTAAAACCACTTTTTTTAATGTGAAAATAGCAATTAATCGATTCAAAAAAATATTAATAAGTTCAATAATTATTTATCTTTCTGACAATGTGCTTTTTATATCATTTTTTGTTCAATATGATTGTTAGATACAATTTTATGTGACAAAACGTTGAAATCTTGATTTTTAGGCGCTACTAGAACATACCTAAGCGCTTTGCGCTTAAAACATGCAAAAGACTATACTGTGAGTCAACAAGTGGTAAAATTAAAAATGTTGTATAACCGACTTCATTATAAATAAAATGAGAACGTCATCAATATAGTCGAAGTCAATTAAATACGCATTATTAAGGATAATTTAAAAACTACCGGTCAAATCTTGATGAAATTTTTATGGGGCCACAAGAATCATCAAAATCGGTTCACCTAGATAAAAGTTCTGAAGTAACACATAAAAGAAAAAAAATACAGTCGAATTGAGTACCTCCTCCTATTTTTGAAGCCGGTTAAAAATTACAATATTCGATAGTTAATTTTATCAATAAAACCTAAGCTAATGCTATTCTCGTTCGTTTCTTACCACCATGGAACATAGCTGACACATACAGGATGTTCCTTTAATTGCTACACGATAGAGTTACGAAAGTAAACCGGTGGGAACAGCAATTTAAACTGAATGAGTCGGGGGGGATGTTATTCTAAAAATTATTTGTAAGTTGGTATTAATTTTAAAATTGTATGGAATGTAATACGGCTAAAATTTTATGAGAAATATTTATATTACAGATAGCTGTTGCAAAATGAAAACAGTTTCAAAATTATATATTTTTGCAACGACTAATTGTGTATTGGATTTCAATAACAAAACTTAAAAAAACCGACTTCAAACAACTAAAACGTATAAAATAATCTCTATATAATTTAATAGCTTCTGAAGTTGATGCTAAAACCGTATCTATTACAGCCTATAAAAGTCCACTGCTGAACATAGGCCTCTTCCATAGATTGCCTCATCGGAACAATTTTGCCATAGTTGCCACGCTAGACAGGCTGGTTGGCAACCGCAGTTTTTTATTATTTTGAGTTGCATTAGTTGGCTAATAACTGGAACTGGGATCATAGCTGCAAAACCTCTGCCACAACAGTCACCAACGCAATCAAGATTATCAATTACACCCAATAATATCTAAATAAAAAGGGGCCGTCCTTGATAAACTCTATATACTAGATGATACCCGAATATCAACTTAGCAACTATAATAAAAGTACTTCTCAATACAGCATTATTTTCTAAACAAGGAGCTACAAAAAATGCTCGCGAAAGTGTAAATATTGGTTCGTTAGAGTCCAGTTCAATTCGAAATGGCAAAGTGCTGCCGTCTCCTTGAGCTGCCGCCAAGCAGAATTGATCCCTTTTACTACGCGCTCAGATTCATTATGGTAATTTTAATACAGAAAAAAAAACAGATGCATTGTCAAATCATTAATTCATTTATTCATTACTACATATTAAATGTCCACTGTTTAAAATAAACCTCCGCCATAGATTGCCTCATTGATATTTACTATAGTTGCCACGCTTGCTAGGCGAGTTAGCAAGCTCAGTTTTTTTATTATTATTTGCCTTCTCTCACTATCAAGTGAAATGTGTGCACGTTTGTCATGCATCTCGTGGTAAACAAAATAGCATAATTAACATGTCTAAAAATAAGAAAAAAAATATTTTGAGAACCTGATATATTATAATTTCTTCTAAATCCCTTCAACGGATGTAGTTGATAGTCAATACACTAGCCTAAATCTGATTATTTGTTTGCTGGTTTCGGATCAAACAGGCAACTACTGTCATGTACAACATTTAGTACATGCGAACCTTTGATTATTGAAAGAAAGTGCAAATTATACCGTAAGGTGTGCACGCTCACGCAATGTTTACACAATAGAATATTGTTTCAAAATAAAAAAATAAACACAGTACATAGAATGTTTTTTGATAAATTATATATTGATCAGAAAATTTTTGTAAAATTGTTGTATTTTTTTTTTTTAAATAAGGGTGACAAACGAGCACAAATCCACCTGACGGTAAGTGGATGCTGTGGCCCGTAGAACATCTGCTTCTTTCCTAAATTACGAATCAAAATGCAGAAGCGTGTCACCTCTGAGGAATAGGATGGGATGCCTCGTATCCAGTAATAAACAAAACCGGCCAAGTGCGAGTCGGACTCGCGCATGAAGGATTACGTACCATCGTAATACACGTTTCTAGTAGGGGAGTCCCTTTTAATTTTTAATTTATTTTCATTTTTATTATTTTTTGTTATAGCGGCAATAGAAATACACATTCTGTGAAAATTTCAACTGTCTACGTATTACGGATCATGAGATACAGCCCGCTGACAGACAGACGGACGGACGGACGGACGGATGGATTGGCAGCGGAGCGTTGGTAATATGGTCCTGTTGAACATCCCTTTGGTTAAGGAAACCTAAAAAGGGTCTCCGATTCTCTACACTCGCCATGCGAAACACAGTAGTATTAACCTCCTATTTTACTCTGGTATTCTGTGAGAACGTGGTACTTGCCCGGTTGAGGCGACCCACTCGTGCTACAACTATAATATAGTTACAGTATGGCTCTACCACGTTCATAAAAATAGAATTTCACATTGGATTGGTGAACAACTGATAAAATACGCGAAAAATTTAGGAGTGAATGTGAATCATGGCAGAGCTGTGCGTCAGTCTCTACAATGCAATTATGTCCTTCAAGAAACCATCTAACTTCGAAAAAGAAGCCGATAGGCGGATTCTGTTGAACTGTGCAATATTCAGGAAGCTTTATCAGGTCACCTATATATATACCGCATAGCCTGAAGACAAAAGTCTTCGATCAGTGCATCCTACCAGTACTTACATATGGTACCAAAACATGAACACGATCTACGCAAGCCGGCTGACAGCAACTGGATGCGTGGAGCCGAGGACCAGATAAGTGGCACGCCTTGGGAGATGCCTATCCAGCAGTTGACTACCGCAGGCTGATGATGATGATGAAAAGTTTGAAATTATTTTATGAGAAGTAAAAAAATCTTGTGATAAAAATGTCCCAACTTTCAGCTCAAAAGTTAACTTTCAATAAAAAGTAAAAGCCTATTTCAAAGAACTGAAAATTCTTATATTCTCTATGTATTTGCATCGACTTCAGAATGTGAAGTTATTTTATATTTTTCAGTTCTTTGAAATCTGATTTTACCGTTACCGTTACAGCCTATTAAAGTCCACTGCTGAACACAGGCCTCCTCCATAGATTGCGTCATAGGGGGGATATTTGCCATAGAGCCACGCTTGGCAAGCGGGTTGGCAACCACAGTTTTTCATTTTAGTCGTTATTAGGCAGACACTGCTGCCCATCTCCTGATTTGTTTCCTTCTGTCGCCTCTTACGACACCCACGGCATGATATGGGGTAGTGGTTATTCTTACACCGCCACTACACGGCAATTAAATCTGATTTTACTTTTTATTAAAAGTTATTTTTTGCCCATTTTGAGTGGAATAAGGAATATTACAGTAAGGGTAGAAGTTTTTCTTCAACTTTATATGCGACCACCGCTAAAGAATAACCTGTTAATTAAAAAAATAATCATCCTAGTCGATTCATAATTGATAAAGATATTGCGGATTATAAAAAAATATAAGTGAAAACATGCAGTCAAATAGCAAATCTTCCTCCTTTTTTTAAAGTCTAACAAAAATCCGAAGTTTACAATAAACCCTACTTTTTACAATAAACCTAAAATAAATAAACGCTTATTTGAGATAGAATACGTATAATACAAAACTAATTATCATGACTCCGTTGACTCTATATTAAATGAATAGTCAGTCTAGCCTATTGTTAACTTGTGACACTTCATTAGTGACCGCCCGAGCAATCAAATTATAGTACCAAATTCAATGAAAATATATTAATAGAATGCTATTTGTGTGGCATTTATGAGGTATTAACATTGATTCATTTAGTACCGTAGGATCTAAACATTTAACTACTGGGTGATACGTGGTGAAGCCACATGCAGCTATATTATGGTTGTAGCACGAATGGGTTGGTTCGACTGGGGGAGGACCACGCTATCACAGAATACCAGTGTAAAATAGCAGCTTAATGTTGCTGTGTTTTTTATGCTTAGTGTTGAGAACCAGAGATCCTTCTTACCGGAAACGAGGTATTCGGTCCTTGTCTACAGGGGTTGACAAAGCATCTACATTTTGATTCTTAATCGAGGAGAGATGTAGAATTCTTTAAGCTACAGCATCTACCTAATGTGTTGTTCACCACACCACACACTTGTTTTTATCCAGCAATCGACTGCCATCTTTGCCTAGTAGTAAGCTCGACTGCTGGTCTTGTGTTCAAATGAGAATCCTAGGTTGGTAAATCAGTTATTGGGTTTTTCTATCAAGAAATTCTAACTAGCAGCCCGGAGTCAGGAAGTTGGCGGTGTTTTACCCGCTTTCTTGGAAAACATTTAAAGCCTAGGATTGTCTATGATTGTTCCATTGGACTATAAGAATGAGGAAATAGAGATACTCGTGCACCATATTCCTGTCCTGCGCAGATTGCTTGTCTCCGTTGAGATTGATATAAGTTCTGTGGTAATAGCATACTATAGCATTGGTCTCCCGTACTTTAAGAATGCAGGGCCGTGTAGTAGCGGCATAAGAGACTAAAATGAAATGAAATAAAACGAAATGAAATTTCCACTGACAAATGTAATTTTTCTTCAAACCTACTACCGCTTCGAAATGAGCTTCCTCTGACCGGATAATTTTTTCTCAGCGATGATAACTCCACAGTTATCTTGTTTTTTGCCTTTTTAGGGTTCCGTACACAAAGCGTAACCAACGGGACACTTTTACTAAGCCTCCGCTGTCCGTCTGTCCGTCCGTCCGTCCGTCTGTCTGTCAGCGGGCTGTATCTCATGATCCGTAATAGGTAGATAGTTGATATTTAGAAAGATGTGTATTTCTGTTGCCGCTATAACAACAATAATAAAAATAAAAATAAAAATAAATTAAAACTTACTTCATGCGCGAGTCCGACTCGCACTTGACTGGTTATTTAATGATAATATTACAATAGCATGGTACTTATTTACAGAATAGAAAAGAATAACAGACCCATCGGTAACTGAAGCATAACTGGATTCAGATAAGGAACCTTAAAAATTTAAAGCTCATCAGTCCATGGCGAAACTAATCAGACCAGTCCCATAAGCAGCACCCGTTCACACACCAAAAGGGGAGTGGACAACCCTCACACAAGACGCCGCCGCAAGCAGAGAACTTCCACCAATCCAGAATCCACTACTTCATATCATCTCATGTGTGTCGTAAGAGACGACAGGGAGAAACTTAATCAGGAGATGGGCAGCAGCAACTTCGTTATGACATCAATTATAAAAATAAAAAAACAGCAGTCGCCTACTCTGAGCCGTGGTAGCTCAGATGGTCAGCGCTCGCTGTAAATTTCACAGTACGCGAGCAAACCGGGTTCGATCCCCGCCGGCACCAATGAAATTGTTAATAGCAATTTTAAGTGCTGATTTACCACGTGCTCGGCGGTAAAGAAAACATCGTGAGAAACGCATATCTGAGAAATTAAAAAAAAATATTTCGAAGACATGTGAAGTACGCCAACACGCATTGGGGCAGCGCGACGGACACTTCCTTGCCCTAAAATCCTCTCAGAAATGAGGGGAGGCCTGTGCTCAGCAGTGGGACGTATATAGGCTGTAACTTTAACTTTAAGTCGCCTACTCGCCCCCCAAGCCTTGTGAAGGACTCTGTTCAGCATTGGACATTTGATAGGCTGTCATGATGATGATTAAAATGAACTTTAAGAATATCAATATCATGGTGGTCATCTGGTGGTAGGACTTCTTTTTTATCTTGGAGTGCGTCTGGATACCACACTCTTACCGGTTTCTGCCAAATAGCAGTACTTGCAATGCTTTGTTCCTGTCTGAAGGGTATAAAGAGCCCGTATAATTAAAGGTTTTGAGGCATTCCATCTTAGTCATCAGGTGACAACGCTCCTATAGCCTTCTTTATTTGAAGTTGACAGCAGATGTCCATGGGCGACAGTAGTCAATTACCATCATTAAAAAACATAGCACCATAATGCTGTGTTTCTATGATGAAAGATGAGAATCGCAGACCTCTTTTTATTTCTTTCCTTTCTTACTGACAACGAGGTATTCCATCTTAGAAATGCAACTTAAATGTAGGTGTCTATGCCACAGTATTCATAGAAGACCACGTCTATCAAGAACCACGCTGCAGCTATGTTCTGTTGGTAGCACAAATAAGTCTGTGAAACCGTAGAAAGACCATGCTCTAACAGAACACCAGCGTAAAAAAGCAGCTTAATGCTGTTGTGTTTCGTATGGTGAGTGTAGAGAACCGGAGAACCTTTTTTACTGGAAACGAGGCATTCTATCTTAGTCCTCACGGCTGATAACGTATCTGCATTTTGATTCGCAAACGATAGATGTATATAGGCCACAGCAACCACTTACCATCAGGTGGACTGTGTGCTCGCTTGTCTCCCTTATTCTATAAAAAAAAATGAACACAGCACTATTAAACTGCTATTTTACGCTGGTATTTTGTGAAAGCGTGTCTTACACCGGTTGAACCGAACTATTCGTGCTACAACCATAATATACATCGTACGTACGTACGTATGTACGTATGTACGTACGTACTGCTTGGTGCTGCTGTGTTTCGTATGGTGAGTCTCTCTACACTCACCATACGAAACACAACAGCACCAAGTCGCTGTTTTACGTTGGTATTCTGTGAGAGCGTGGTCCTTTCCCGGTCGAGCCGACCCATTCGTGCTACAACTATTCAATTAATATAGCTGCAGCATGAATCTACCATGTTTAAATGGTGGATGTAGAGAATCTTATTACTGGAAATGAGGCATTTCTTCTTAGTCATCAAGGCTGAAAATGCAACTGCATTTTGGTTCTTAAATGAAGATATATCCAGACGTCTATGCGCCACAGCATCCACTTACCATCAGGTGGACTGTGTGCTCGTTTGTCACCCAAATTTTGTGTTGAAATGTTTTATGGATTTTACTGTTACAATTGTACCCTGGTTCACAAGGGTTCCCTGCTACAGTAGAGCAAGCACTTCACACTTCCGACGACGATTGCTGTCTTTGTTCTTTTTAACCCACTTCCAAAAGGAGGAGGTACTCAATTCGACTGTATGTTTTTTTAAGTGTGTTACCTCATAACTTTTTTTCTAGGTGAACCAATTTTGATGATTATTTTTTAATTTGAAAGCTGGTGCTTCACTTGTGGTCTTGGTCATTAGTTTTTGAGTTATCCTTAATAATTTATATTGAAGTCGGTTGTACAAAATTTTTAATTTTACCACTTGTGTTACCTCGTTTAAATAATGATTCTTTCTCACTTTTAAGTTAAGAGGTTACCCTATAACTATTTTATGTTTACGATTTAACTGTAGTTCTTTGTTAAAAAAAAACTTTCAACAAAAAGTAAAAGTCAAGTTACTGTGCGTGTAACAAGGTGTGTTGAAAATATAAAACTAGATATATTTAATTAATAAATAAAAAACAAAAAGCTGGATAAATAAAATAAAATAATTCTTATTTAGTCGGATAAGCCTAAAAATAAAGCACACAAAATAACTTATTACCCGACTGCGTAGGGTAATGTGTTTATCAGCTGTATAGACCTAGAGACCAAACGCGAGGGTCGATTTTGATGACTCTTACATCAATTAAATTGTCTTAATCTTGTGTGTGTCACTAAAGACATGACAGTAATCAAAATTCAATATGGTGACAGCCAGACGCCATATTGCTTAAAAAAAATTAAAGTCGACGAACTATGCCAGGTGGGGTATCATTGATTAGGTCTTTGAAAATCCTATTTAGGTTTCTGTAGTCATTTTTCATTTTGAATGACATTTAGGATCTATAACGGTTTGAAGTTGGTTAGGGACCATTCTCGCTTAAATTTTCAAAACTTACAATAAAGCAGTTATAAAGTTCTTTTACAATCGCTTAATGGGCATAATTAGTAATATTTTTACGAAGTCAGGTTTTTTTTAAACAGTATTAACCTTGCTTGTTTGTAAGATTACCTTCATAAAGCACATATGCGATCCAAAGTTAATAAAATTTCAATCCGTATCAGTACATAGGCTGTTTCAATAACCTGATTTATTTTGCGACTCGTTGTCAAAGGGCACAAAGTCGATACACGCGTCTACTTCGCAGCAAACATTTGTTCGTTAGTGTTGATTCTGTTCGTACGACGTAGCTACCACTTACGAGTACATAAAATAACGAACCGTTTCGCTTTAAAATATTAAATCTAGTAGCTTACCCTTACCGTTACAGCTTATGAAAGCCCACTGCTTTTATTTTATTCAAACTAGCTGTTCCCCACGACTTCATCCACGTGCAATTTATAGCGATTGGATTCCATGGGTTTTAATTGTTTTGCGTGGAACCCTAATTATTTTTCTAAAATAAAATAGCCTCAGTTACTCCTTATAACATTAGCTATCTGCCAGTGTAATCTTGTGAAAATTGGTCCAGGCATTTCGTAGACTAGCCGGAACAAACAGACAGACAGACATACAGACAGACAAAAAATTTAAAACTTGTTTTTTTTTGTTATGTACCGTATATCCGTTGTTAACGGATTAGTAAGCTGAAGTGGTAATGGGCCGGCCATATTGCTCGGAGAAACGACAACTGATGGGGAAAAAGATTCTCGAGTGGCAACCTCGTACAGGCAGGAGCAGTGAAGGGCGACCCCCCACTAGATAGAGTGATGACCTGGTAAGACATGCAGGAAGTCGATGGATACAGGTGGCTCAGGACCGTGCCTTTTGATATTCCTTAGGGGAGGCCTATGTTCAGCAGTGCACTTGTGAAGGGCTGTAATGATGATGATGATTATGACCGTATATACTTTCATACGCATTTAGTAAAAAGCTGCTATTATGATTTTGCAAACACACTTCAATTTAACATACCCAACTGCGGAGAAACCTTGTGAAAATTTTTAAAATTTCCTCAATCGCCTTTTACGACTCCCGCGGGATAATATGGGGTAGTGGGTATTCTTACACCGCAACTACAAGGTAAAAATAACTACATAAGTGAAAAAAAAGCAAGAAGAAGAATGGATAAGTGTAA
Source organism: Parnassius orleans (assembly GCA_029286625.1). Taxonomy (NCBI): domain Eukaryota; kingdom Metazoa; phylum Arthropoda; class Insecta; order Lepidoptera; family Papilionidae; genus Parnassius; species Parnassius orleans. The sequence goes on along the minus strand of JAGSMP010000483.1, from coordinate 237,089 downwards.
GGACCTTTTTGTGTAAAACTGCGAATCATAAAATGTTTGCTTATAATTTTATTTTATATATTTTACTTTTAGCTTATACTATAAACATAGAAACCATTTTATTACTTAAATTTTTTGATTACAGAAAAAAACATGTGTGAAAATGAAAGTTTCAGAAAAATAAACTCCGAGAGAACGAATGTATAGTATCTCCTGATACTCTACATTCGTAGGATAGTTGTTCTGTATGATAATTGTGGGGTATATGTAATTAAATTTATAATAAATACTGTATACTATCTCATTCTCTCGCAGTATAAATCCTATAGAAGTATATGTTTGTCTCTTTTAGTGTCGCTTTTTCGTTACCTCGCGTTTCAAATCATAACGATTCTAAAGAAGTTTTCACTTCAAAAGTCTAATTAAAATATCGACAATAATTTAAAAAAGTCTAAGGAAAGTCATTACGTCCACGAATCCTTAACTTTTAAATAGTCATCTAATTCTAATATCCTTCCTTCATGTGAGTGCTTTTTACATGCGCTTTGAATTTATGCAAAGGCAAATCAGTAAATTCCCCATCAAAGGACAACTTATGGGGAAGGTCTATGTTCAGCCGTGGTTTTTTAATAGGTTGTAATGGTTATTTTACGCTGATATTGTGTGGAAGCGGAGACGTTTCCCGTACGAGTTGACCCATCCGTGCTGCAGCTATATTACGCTGCGTCGTGGCTCTACCACGTATATATTGACGCCTCTGTGGCGCGGTGGCTTAGCAATGACATGCGCGCCATGCACAATGCACACGCGGCCCGCGGCCCTCGGCACTGAAACCAGTGCCGAGCGCCGCGGGCCGCGGTTTTCAATCCCGCTCTTAAGAGGTATTTGTATGTTAAAGTTAAAATTAAAGTTGCAGCTTATATATACGTCCCATTGCTGGACACAGGACTCCTCTCATTTATGAGAGGGTTTTAGGGCAAGGAGAAGTACGCCGGGCTGCTCCAATGCGTGTTGGCGAACTTCACATGCGTTTGAAATTTTCTTTCTTCTTATTTTTCTTATTTCTCAGACATACAGGTTTCCTCACTATGTTTTCCTTCACCGCCAAGCATGTGGTACATCAGCACTTAAAAATTGCAATTAACAATTTCATTGCTGCCGGCGGAGATCGAACCCAGTTTGCTCGCGTACTGTGAAATTTACAGCGAGCGCTTAGCCCCTGAGCTACCACTGCACGGTATTCGTATGGCCTACAAATAATTGTTCTAGGTTTGGATGTTTATCCTTGTGCAATTTATGTATGTTAATCACGAAACAGAAGAAAATTTTAGTGTGGACGTAACGTTAAGATTAAGAAAATAGATAATATTATTAATATTCCCGCGTAAACGTTCAATTCACTACGATTCGACATCGTACATTTTTTTTTGTTGAAAAACACGTTCAGTATTATTTGTAAAAAATAAAAACACCAAAGAAATATTTTATGTGGTACAAATAATAATTAAATTGCTTTTCAACACAACATCAAAGCGACGTCTATACATTCGTGAACATGACAGTAATTGTTTGTTCGTTAGTGCAGAGTTCTGTGCAAACAAGTTCAATATGAGGGTGCAAATTTCGATGTAGTGAAGTCAAACTATAGCAATATAATGGCTGCAACACGAATGAGTCAGCTCAACCCAGGAAGAACCACGCTCTTACATAATATCAGCGTGATATAGCAGCTTAATGCTGCTGATTTGTATGGTGAGTGTAGAGAACCGGAGACCCTTTTTGCTGGATAAGAGGCATTCCATCTTAGTCCTTAAGGGTAACAATGCATCTGTATATTGGTTCTTAATCGAAGATATATATAGATGTCGACTTACCATTCAGACGGACTGTGTACAACGAGTGACCCTTATTTATAAAAAAACCATTCCTCAGTAAACTGCTGAACATAGCCCTGCTCTAAGAAATGCCGCATAACACAATTCTGAGTTACCTTTTTTTTTTATAGGAGAAGGGGCAAACGAGCATGCGGCTCACCTGATGGTAAGTGACTACCGCCGCCCATGAACAACTGCAACACCAGGGGAACCAGAGGAATTGCAGATGCGTTGCCGGCCTTTTAAAAAGGAGTAGGCTCTTTTCTTGAAGGTCCCTAAGTCGTGTCGGTCCGGAAAAATCGCTGGTGGAAAAATCGCTATTCCACAAGGAAGTTGTGCGAGGAAGAAAACATCTTCTAAATCGCACAGTGGTGGACCGCCAATCATCCAGATGGTGTGGATGATATCGGGAGTCTTGCCGCGATGTGCGTTCGTGAAATTTGGCGGCTGGGATTAATCCGAACAATTCCACATAGCACTCCCCGTGGTAAATGCGAAAGAAAATGCAAAGAGATGCAACATCTCTTCGCAGCGCCAATGAATCGAGCCGATCGGAAAGGACTCGGTCGTCGACGATTCGAGCCGCTCTGCGCTGGATGCGGTCAAGTGGAAGGAGCTGGCACTGGGGAGCCCCTGCCCAGAGATGGGAACAGTATTCCATGTGAGGCCAAACCTGCGCCTTGTAAAGTTGCAGGCGTTGTGCCGGCATGAAATACTGTCCCGCTTTGCTGCACACGCCCAGCATTTTAGAGGCCAATTTGGCCTTCTCTTCCAAGTGACCACGAAACTGCACGTCACTCGATACGTCGACGCCGAGGATTCCGATACTGGCTGAGGCAACAAGGGGAGTGCCTTGAAACTGAGGAGATACGACAAAGGGGTTCTTTTTAGCGGTAAACGCGCAAACTTGTGTCTTCTGAGGATTAAACTGGACTAGGTTTAGTCGCCCCCAATCCGAGACTTTGTTCAGCAAAGACTCGAATTCAGACACAAGTTTGTTCCGGTACTCGGCGACGTTTTCCCGGGAAATATTGGCACGGCCGATGTATAGAGCATTACCAGTGCTGTCATCCGCATAGCAATGAATGCTACCGGTTTGCAACATATCATTGATATGCAGAAGAAACAGCGTTGGTGATAGCACGCAACCTTGTGGAACACCAGCGTTAATAGGCTTGTAGTCGGAGCATGCACCGTCTACAACGACCTTGATGCTCCGATCTGCAAGAAACTGGTGATCCAATTGCACAATTTCTCAGGAAGCCCATAGGAAGGGAGCTTCGAAAGCGCTGTGCCAAACCCGATCGAAAGCCTTCGCAATGTCAAACTAACGGCTAATGCCTCCCCTTGGACTCTACTGCCTCCGCCCATCTATGAGTCAGGTAGACCAGAAGATCACCAGCTGATCGACCCCGATGAAACCATTGGCGGTCACTAATCAGCTGGTCATCCTCAAGGTACCATGAGCTGGCAGTTTATAACGGACTCCATTATTTTGGAGAACAAGGGGTGATGGCGATAGGCCTGTAGTTGGACAGGTCTGAGCGGTCGCCTTTAGGATCGGTTGGACAAAGCTGTCTTCCATGAATTCGGGACTACGCCTAGGGGTAGGAGTACCGGAAAAGACGCGTTAGAACCGGTGCCAACTCCGGACACGTCCTCAGCACAATTGGGGGTTCCGTCAGGTCCACTCCACTTGTGGTTGTCCAGGGAGAGGAGTGCTTTGCGAACCGAGCGCTGTGAGAACCGCACATCTGGCATGGAGCACTCACACTGCGGGATGGTCGGCGGTGTGTTCCCCTCGTCATCAAGAGTCGTGTTGGACGCAAAAAGGGAGCCTAAAAGGTCGGCTTTCTCTTTTGCGGCGTGGGCCAGTGAGTCGTCCTCCCTTTGCAGAGATGGTAGTGATGGCTTACAGAAATTCCCTTGGACAGCCTTGGTGAGAGACCAGGATGCACGGGTTCCCGAAGGAAGGCGAACTAGTTTCTCGCCAATTCTACCTATGTGCTCTGACTTTGCCTTGGCAATAACTCTTTTGAAGGACCTGGAGGCAAAGTTATACTTCTTTTTAAGTATGCTGGTGTTTACATCTCGAGCCGCCGAAGCCTCAGCCCAGGCCTGATAGCACTCCTGCTTACTGCGTAATGCAGTCTCCTGCCTCCAATCTGCCTCCGATGGGTACCACAGATGATGGAATAAATAGTTCCATTCCTGTAGCACCACATCAATGACAGAGTCAGCAAAGCGCTGGGATCATCCGGCGAGAAACAAACCCGCCCCATGGGTAGGATGCAAAGAAGACCGCATTCCGTCCCAATCCGCCGACCTGTAATGCCAAACACGGCGGCAACCTGCAGAACGCAACCGCGAGGGCGTGAGTGGCACCACACTCCGGATCAGACAATGGTCCGAAGAGCCGAGAGGCATCGACGGAAACCTGATATCCGTCCGGATGAGAGGTCAGCAGAAGGTCCAGGAAGGTGTATGATCCTCCACATCTGGAATCCGCGTAGGCGAAACCAGTTGTGTCAGACCATATGCCAAGGCAAAGTCATAAACAGATCTTCCCGCATGATGGGTTAAACGTGAACCGAGCCATTCGGCGTGGTGGGCGTTAAAATCGCCAAGGATCACGATCTCTGCGGATGGGACCTGTTGTAGCAGGAATCTGTAGCCATTTGGACGTGGTCGATGAGTCGGTCTATTTCGGCATTACCGCTATGGGACCTATAGAGGCATCCGTAGACGCGCGGATGGTCGTCGCTATCTACGCGCAGCCAAAGGATGGATAGGTCCGAACCTTCAAGACTGCCGAGGCGTCGAGAACAGATGTCCTCTCTGACGTATACGCAAACTCCAGCCCGAACAAAGAGGTGTTCAATTTGTACCCTGGGTAGGAGAGATACAGTATCAGCCGGAGACACCTGCGTCTCGGTCAGAAGCAAGAGCCGGCTTCGCTGTCTCAAGATGGTAGTAGACGGCGTTTAGGTTCAGTGAAGTCCCTGATGTTGCAGAAAGTCACGGATAGCGTGGCATATGGTCTTGTTGCTCAGTTTGCCCCGAGCAGTTATTGTTCTGAGCAGGTTTTAGAATACGCAGGGGCAGCCTGAGCACCCACGCTCAGGGTGGAGTAGCATGGTCGTGGATGCTCAGCGAGGGATTCTCCAGGGTGCTGGTCCTGGGGTAGTCTATATTTAATTCCGCTACCATGTTGATGGGGATTGAGCCTCCGGTCACCTGCACTCACCAGACGAAACGCAAAGCAGAGCTTCCACTTCACGCCGGTATTCTGAAGTCGTGGTACTAACCCGGCTCGAGCCGGCCCCACGTGCAACAGCAGAAGCTGCTGCGTGGCTCTACCACCGTTAAACCTGTAACCTGTATCCATCGACTTCTCACATATTTCACCAGGTTGTTACTCTCACTAAAAAAGAAAGAAAAAAAGAAAGGAACATATATTTGACCAACACACAACATGAAGTAACATAGAAATTCGTACAAGCATACGAAACACAACGGCTTTGAGCAATTAAAAAAAACCTTAATTTCAAAATCGATCCTATGACAACTCCCAATTAAGAAGTTAAAATTTTCTATGCATAGCAAAGCGCACTCGATTTTAGAATGACGTAATTTCACAAGACGTGCTCTCTTTTACGTCGCTACCAGTGATACGTTTATCTAGCGAAATAGCGCTGCATTATACTGCACAAGTCTTGCATAATAATTTCCTTCTACTATTTGGTGCTGTGGTAACTCGGGATCTAAGCGCATGTCGTAAATTTCACTGTTCGCGAGCATTCCAGCTTCGATCCTTGCGGGTACCAATGAAATATTTTTTATAGAATAATGGTGACAAACAACCGCCCGATTTAAGTGGATACTGTGGTCCTTACATCGATTAAGAATCAAAATGCTGATTCGTTATCACCCCTGAAGACTAAGATGGAATGAGGCATTTTATCTGATCTCAATGAGGGTCTTTGAGAGAGAAAAGAAAAATAATAAAAATTATTTATAAAAATTATTAATTTTCATAAATTAGTGGTAAAACAACCCCAGAGAGTAATTTAATTTATTCTTACCCTGGTGCCTAACAATTATTGAAAAAAATTAAATGATACAGGTATTTATTCATCCTCCATCACTATCAAAGACCTTCACAAGTCCACTGCTGAACATAGGCTTCCCTTAAGGAACGCCACAAAGCACGGTCTTGAGCCACCTGCGTCCATAGCCCTACACTTCGCTTACCGATCCGTAGTTGCCGCTTGAAGACCTTTCTTTCCCAGGTTCCCGGTTGACGGTTTTTCGAGCTATATTTTTATTTTCCAGCCCATTGCCACTTCAGTCTCCACTTCTTACTAATCCATTTCATATATATTTTTGTATTACATGAAATTCGCAAACGCATATTGGGGCAGCGCGTCGGACACTTCCTTTTCCAAAAACTCTTTTGCAAATTAAAGCCGTGGGACGTAAAAAAGCTGTGAATTTATAAAAAAGTTGACTATGACCTACTATTGTAGTAGTAGGTATATATATATACCTAGTCAGGTCATAAATTCTGTCACATGTTTAATATAAAATAATTGAAACAACTTTATTCATTATGTAACCATTTATATACCAAAATGAACTTAACAAAACATAGATTCTTATGACACTAAAGTTTATTCAAAATGACCTCCGTGATTTTGAATACAGGCCTTCAATCTGCGCGGCCAGTCGTTTATAGCAGCACGAACGAGTTCCATGTCAATTTCGGCGGCTGCCTTAATCAAGGATGTCTTGAGTGACTCCAAATTGGGATGAGGCTTTAAGCACGCCTTTTCCTCCAAGTGTTGCCTTATCTTGTAATCTAACGGATTCAAATCTGGACTGGAGGAGGGCCAGTCTTCGTGCCGGATGAAGTCGATTTCACGCGCCGCCAGCCAGTCTTGTTGGAATACCCAGTGCCTGTTATTGAACATGGTATGAGAAACAGGTTCCACAAGGTTCGTCAGTACTGTATTTTGATACACAACTGCATTCGTTTTTACACCTTTCTCACAAAAATGTACCTCTGTTAAGCCCCAATAAGAAACTCCCAACCATACCATGAGCGAGGATGGAAAATTACCTCGTTGGACACGCGGAATACGGTTGCTCGCTTCTTCACTACTGTGTGCGTACCTTATCATTTTGTTTGTTGTAGCTCTCTTCTACGGTAAAAATTTTTTCATCCGAAAAAAGAATTTCCCGATATTTTTTTCCCACGTACCGCTTCAACAAAGCGCGGCATCTCTTCAGTCTCAGGTACATTAGACGAGCATTCAAACGATGTCCTGTTTTTCTTCGATATGCCCGAAGCCCTAAATCTTCATTTAACACCCTTTTCACCGTGGTTCTGCTTAAACTCTGAAGGGCCAACAGTTTCTGCTTACGTTTGGGTTCTTTGAATTCGCGCCTTCACAGCTTTTATCACTGCTGGAGTCCTAACAGACCGAGGCGACCACTTCTTGACCTGTCATCTACACTAGAGTCTTGAGTCTAGAGTCTTTTGTATCGTTTGATGGTACGATAAACGAATATTTTGGTTATATTCAAATTTTTCAATATGTCAAAAATTTGAATTGGCGCAACTTCCGATGCAACGCAATAACTGCAACACGGTCTTCTTTAAGCGTCCACTCCATATTTAAAAATGAGTAAAATTCTAAAAGTATAGTTTTATTTTCATGAACAATTCGAAATTCAATTCAATAAACTTTTGTAGCATTCTAAAAGAAAAGTTTTTACTGTGTGACAATACTTATGACCTGACTAGGTATATATATATATATATATATATATTACTCTATTTTTATAATTCTGAAGCGCAAAGTGACCGCAAAATTCCGTATAAAACTTCCGAGCTTCCAACGCGTAAAAAGTTAACACCGTGTAAAATTAAATGATTTTGCTTAGCATGTCTTTTTTTAATCAGTTAAAGCGTTAAGAATTAATTGTAAATGTTCCTACAGTAAATTCTTTAAATAATATACTAGGTACCATTCCATGGTTTCGTAGTTTTTTTAGAATAGAATAGAATTTTTTTTATTATGAATTTCGAGTATTACCTTTTGAAAATCTTTATTTTTTTTTACCACTGCACTGCACTGGTTTGAAATCTATACTATAATAAAACTCTAACACGACGTCTGTCTGAACACGCATCGCGCAAAAACCTGTGAACCGATTTGGATGGGATTTTCTTTGGCAGATAGCTGATGTTATAAGGAGTAACTTAGGCTACTTTTTTTACTCCACGCAAAAAAATTTAAACCCCTGAAATCTATATTCCATGCGGGCGAAGTCGCGGGGAACAGCTAGTAATTCATATGTTCGCAGTCAAACTACAACTATTCATTGCTCCATGAATGAATTACTGACTCTGTGGAGTCGAGAAACTGCTATCACTAGCTTGTGTTTGTTCCTGTTGTTTGCAGAATGAATATAACTTTTTTATTAAAACTACTTTTGTTATTATAAAATGTTTCTGCAGTATCTCACATCGCATACCAATCTGCATAGTACCTAATTTATGCTCTGCTGGTACCGACCACTCACGTTTGAACAACCAACAAAACTATTTGTATATATAGTTTATGCAAACAATGTTAGATCAATAATAACATTACTAAATATTATTATTTACTGCCTTAAACTGTTCGGAGGGACATTTTGGTTGTGATTAAACTATTGTAATAAACCATGTAGTATATATTATTATATTAATTAAAGATTTTTAATATATTACTATTCCGTTCCTTTTCCGTTTTTCATTACAGCATTTCCTAAAAGTCCACTGATGAACGTAGTCCTCCCCCATAGATCGCTACACAGTTGCTTAATTATCGTTACTGTTACCGTTACAGTTTATAAGAGTCCACTGCTGAACACATTTGCCATAGTTGCCACGCTTGGCAAGCAGGATGGCAACCACAGTTTTTTTTGTCGTTATTAGGAAGACGCTGCTGACCATCTCCTGATTTGTTTCCCTCTGTCGCCTCTTACGACACCCACGGGATAATATGGGGTAGTGGATATTCTTACACCGCCATTACACGGCTTAATTACATGATAACTTTACTTTTGTAACTTTAATTATATGATATTAATTAGTTTATTTTTTTTCGTTTTCAATCACATTAAAAGCCTTCACACATGTATGAATGTATTCCTGCCAATGCACGGCTAAATGTTTTCTTTCCTGAAACTACATGAAAGGGGCAATGTTGAAACATCCCGGACAGTGCAAACATTGGATCTGCTGTGCTACAGAGCCGCTCGTTGTATCACACACGTAGTTGATTCTCTTTGTATACGAGTATGAAGCAGTAAGTTAAGTAATATATTTAAAATATACAAAACCTATCTAGCATTAATTTGTTTACTTAACATTGAAATATATACAATTTTAATAACAAGAAATCTAAAACTAAAAACTTAAATTATCATACAGTCCTACTCGCCGTGGTATTGTGCCAAGAACGCTGGTTGCGTCTCCTTGCTGAATAGCCATACTTAGCCTTTGAGCGAGAAAAGGACCAGCCCTCTTATCACCAGCAGCGACGACCAGTCGCGGATATAGTTCTTTTAGGAACTTCACCGCACGTGTATTTTTACACGCTTAATATTAATTTTTACACGTGGTTGAGCCTAGCTATACCGGGGAAGGACTACGCTCTCACAGAATACCAGCCGTAAAATAGCAGTTTATGCTGCTGTGTTTCGTATGGTTAGCCTGGATAACCGGAGACCCTTTTTACTTGAAACAGGCATTTCATCTTAGTCCTCAAGGGTCAATACGCATTTGCATTTTAATTCTTAATTGATAGTATATAATTATGTCTATGCGCCACAGCATCCGTTTACCGTCAGGTGGACTGTGTAAATTTCTAAAACCGTATCAGCAATGAGAAGGGGCCTGTGCTCATCAATGGGTCATAAAGAAACCGTAGCTTTACATTTAACTTTTATTAAAAACCTCTTTTGATATTGTTATAATGAAGTAGTCTCCTCGTCGCTTGTACGCGTACAGCAACACTAACAAATAAACATTTGCTTTGACGTACGTTTATATCGATGTGCCCTGACACCAGTCGCAATAAATCAACTGATTATTTATTTATTTAATCTTTATTGTTAGAACCTTATAATAAATAGGGTAACAAAGGTCGAACTTAATGCCTACTGGCATTCTCTGTCAATCAATCCGTAGGAGTGATGAGAATTTGTGGTAGGTGCAATTACATATGTATTTACTGTGATATATTTACATATAAAAGGATTAGTAAGCTGAAGTGGCAATGGGCCGGCCATATAGCTCGAAGAACCGACAACCGATGGGCAAAAAAGTTTCTCTAGTGACAGCCTCGTAACGGTAGGTGAAGTGTAGGGCGACCTCCCCCCCCCCCCACTAGATGGAGTGACGACCTGGTAAGACATGCAGTCGATGGATGCAGGTGGCTCAGGACCATGCTTAGATATTTCTTGGGGAGCCTATGTTCAGCAGTGGACTTGTGAGGGGCTGTGATTATGATGATAATGATGAATATAAAATATATTCATTTAGTGTATGTTGACATAAACGAAACAAGTTTAATATATTATGCATACTATTAAAATATAAAGATGAAATATAAACGTTTCATATAATAATTTAAAAATGAAGTCATGTATTAACTTTGACAGCTGCATACAGGCAACTAAACAGACAGATCTCCAAATGCACGCGGCGGACGCCTTCTTAGCTCGTATCGAAGAAGCGATTGAGCGAACCAGGTCTCCAAAGTCTTTGACAGAGATCTGTCTGACAGAAAGAGCCAACGGAGCTGAAGACCGAATGTGGCAGCATCGTTTCAAGGACACCTGCGATTTTGAGTGAGATTGAGAGGTTCATCATACGCAAGTGTGAGTAACAATCCAAGAGCAAGTTTTATTCGACACTATTCCGACGATATCCCGGACGTCATTCTGAGCGGGATAAGAATGGCTGCAGAAAGGTGCTGAAGACCTTAAAAACGGCAAGGACCCAGGCAAGGATGGAGTTACAGCGGAGCTTCTGAAATCAGATGTAAAACCAGTAATTGAAGTCTTTAGAGCTCTTTATTCCGTCCTCCATGGTGGCACTAAACCGGGCGTGAGCAGAAGTGCAGTGGTCTTTTCATCAAGAAAGGCGAATACGCTCTCTTGAAGAACTACAAATCGATTTCTCTTCTGAACCGTCTGTGCAATTTTCGAGAGTCATTAAAATCGTGTCGCTCACAGACTCGACGACTTTCAGCCTCCCGGATAAGCTGGTATCCGAAAAGGCTTTAGTACCATAGACCACATACATACCCTTCGGAAAATTTTACAGAATACCGAAGTACAATCTGCTTCCACTTGCGTTGTGTACTATGAAAAGCCTTAGATTCCGTCGAAATTTGGGCGGTGCTACAGTCCTTCAGCGGTGCCAAGTTAACAGTCGGTATATCGAAGTACTGAAGTGTTTGTACAGTAGAGCTACGATGGCTATCCGAGTACTGAACCAGAGTACGAAACCCATCCAACTGCAGAGGATGTAAGACAGAGACGTTATATCCCGAAACTCTTCACCGCTGCATTGGAAGACGTTTTCAAGCTACTTGACTGGAAAGAATACGGTATTATCAATGGCAGTACATCACTCACCTTCGATTTGCCGACGATATTATGGTAGAATCGCTGGAGGACCTTAGTACTTTGCTCAATGAGCTCAATAGTGTTTTCATATGGTGAGTGTGAGACCGGAACATTTTACTGAGAAAGAGGCAACGAATCTTCATTTTGATTCTCAATTGATGATAAACGTAGATGTCTATGGGCCGACATCCACTTACCGTCAAGTGTACTGCTGGTATATCACCTATTATATAAAAAAATATCTATAGAGTAACGCTCGATTCGAATAATTTGATTTGACTCAGTCTTAAAGACTGATGATTATACAGCTATCTATTTTTGTCGTTACTTAATGCTTTCCTTTGTTAAATTTTTAGATAAAGGCCCTAGCTACGACGGAACCGGGATAAGAAGGATTACAAAGTTTTGAGGAAAAAATATTATTGTTTATTTCCACGGCAACTTATAGTAAGCCTATTAAAACTTTATTTAATCTCGCAGTAAGCAGGCGCAGCATCAAGTTAAATTTAGATTAGATCTAAGCGTTAACTTGATTTAAATTTGACGATCTCCACCGTTGTAAATTGTTTTCCGTCACGGAACGTCCCAAGTTTGTTTTTCGTTGACTTGTTTTGGTAAACGTTCACTTTTGAAATTATCTTTAAGTAGGCAAGCGCGAGATTGTTATCTTTAAAAAACATTACCCCTGCACGAGCAATTCCTCCAGTGTCATGTAGAAGTTTCATGACACTAGCAAACCGTTTGGTTCGAATGCGTGGAATATCGATAACAAAGTGGTGAAGACCCGTCGACCACCTGGTTGTTCGTTGATGGAAAAGGAGGAAGGAATTAAAGCATTCCATTCCTGCGCACACTCTCCGAAATGCATCTTATAGAATACTGAGCTGAATAGAAGCTGGCTTCTCTGCGCCTGTGCTCGTGGTTGACAAGATTGGTTTCAACAAAATCAAGGTTACCAATAAACCCTTAGCACGTATCTCCACTGAGTCCAACGCTGCTAGGTGGAATTTTGCAGCACCAGCTTTTATCTGACAGCAGTAATCCATGCACGACCGGACTTGCACTTTTTATAAGGTAAGAAGCTGCCCCGGCATGAAGTACCGCCGCACCCTTTCTAGCACACCTAATTTGGAATTAACATAAATTCAAAATTAGTACCCTTAAAGCTTACGTTAAAAACATACTTTAGGAAACTTACTTACATACATACTTAGTTTTTTATTACATGGATTTCAGCTAATTAATCTATAAATTAAATAAGAAGATCCGAGGAAATTAAAATGCAAGAGCCGTGCAGTGTAAAGTGCAAGACGACCGCTGCTAATCCGTTATCGTATATTATAAACGGAGCGCTCGTTGGAACGTGTAGAGGCCACGTCGACGTAAATTTTAGAGGTTTTCGCTTTGAAAGCTTTTTATTCACTTGAGGAATCCGAAATTCTTGTGGTATTTAAAATATAATGAGCTTGAGATTATATTTCAATAACTTACTAGCCTACTCGTACTTTAAAAAAGAAGAAGGCTTACAATTCGACGATATGTTTTAAATGAAACTAATTTTACGGGTTTTATCGCGTTTTACTTTAACTATTTCACTCCCGAGAAATCATGGGTGCTGTAAAAGACCCGAAACGTCGGGAATGACGAATTAAAAATTAAACGCGATAAAATTCGTAAAATTAGTTTCATTGTGTAGTGTGCGCGTAAATATTATAAGAAATCATTACGCATGTTTTTTTTTGTATGTATGTTACTGAATATCTTCGCCAATTTTGAACCGATTTTAATGATTCTTTCTTATTAAAGAAGTTATAACTTCAGGGGTGGTCTCATATAAAATTGGATAAATAATTCCACCACTAAGTGTGGCAAACTAGGGGATGAAGATTTTAATGTAACTATTTAGACAATATTGAAAATATTATTTAATCCACTCAATAGGTTAAAAAAAATAACGAAAAGTAAAAGCCGTCTTAAAAGAACTGAAAATAATAAAATAATTTCACATTTTGAAGTCGGGGATTGATTTTTTCTACACTATATCTTGGCACCGACTTCAGTCTTTTACTTTTTATTAATAGTTAAGTTTCCAAATGAACCTAAACCAAAACCTCTTTACTTTCATTTCAAACGAGCACATATTTCACACACTGTGACTCAAAGCTCTCTAAAACTATACCCGAGTTTCATTTATCATCATCAATACAACCCACTGCTGAACAAAGGTCTCCCGCATAGAATGCCTCATAGGTGGTATTTGAACGAAGAACCGACAACCGGTGGGAATGAAAGGTTCTCGAGTGCAGACTCGTACCGGTAAGCGAAGTGTAGGGCAATCAACCAATACATGTAGTGACGACCTGCAGACACATGCAGGAACTCAAAGAATGCAGGTTGCTCCGGACCGTGCTTTATGGCATTCTTTGAAGAGGGAGGACTATTTTTAGTAGTTGGTTGTATTGATGATGATAAATGATGAGTGGTTATCAGAAAAAACAGCTGCCCCTTGTATGCCCCTGTATCATTTCCCTCTGTCCCCCTAACAACCACGGGATGATATAGGGTAGTTGATACTCGCACGCCATTAAGACGCCACATTATATTCATACTTAACCAAATGGCGTAGAATATAATACATATTTATACTCGGTAGAGCCACGCTGCAGCTATATTATGGTTGTGGCACGAATGGGTCGGCTCGACCGGAGAAGGACCACGCTCTCACAGATTAATGCTGCTGTGTTCTGAATGAAGAGATTGAACTTTTTACTGAAAACGAAGGATTCCATCTTAGTCCTTAGGGGTGATAACGCATTCTCAATTGCGTACAATTTTCATTTTTTGCTTTAATTGTTTTATGTTTTTCATTTTTTTACATAGTTAATATTAATGAGTTAAATTTCTTGTTTTATCTTTTGTTTTTGTTTATACCTAAATTTAATAGTTGCACGCATATTTCCGACAAATAAATACACTTTCTTTCTTTTTTTTTCTAAAATTCTGCTTTAAATAACAAAAACTCTTCCACTATATTTTGTTGCAAAAACATAAAAAATGTTTGCATACATAAATAAAATCTTGGAAAATGATCTCAGTAAGGAGGAAATATATCCTGCCGGTATACTACCGCAGGGCATTTAAAAGTCATACGTGCAGTTTATGTTTCTTGTATCACGGAGAAATGTGTTCTGGGAGATAATTTGTGTTCTTAAGATTAAAAACTTTAAATTTTGTAACATATTCTTTTGTTTAACATCGTATTTTGTGACATTGTTTTAAGTGCTGATTTACTACGTGCTCTGCGGTGAAGAAAACAGCTCGAGGAACCCTGCATGTCTGAGAAATAAAAATTAATTATGGAAGACATGTGAAGTCCGCCACAAAACTTTGGGCAGCGCGTTGTACACTTCCTTGACTATTTCAGAAATGAGAGGCAAGTGCCCAGGATTCTATTCCATCCATTAAAGCCAACAAAATTCTGCCTATAAAAAAATCTGCAAGAAAGCTGGTGATCGATTTTTATGAATTTCTCGGGATGCCCATAGGAAGGGAGTTTAGAAAAAAGCGTTTTGTGCCGAACCCGATCAAAGGCCTTTGCTATGTTTAAACTAACGGTCTTGGACTCTACTGTCTCCACCCATCTATGAGTCAGGTATCGAATACAAGATCAGCAGCTGTCACTAATCAGCTGGTATCCTCAAGGTACCGCATGAGCTGGCAGTTTATAATGGATTTCGTTATTTTGGATAACAAGGACGTGATGGTGATAGGCCTATCTAAAGAAAAAAAAAGCTAGTTTTTAAAAAAGTTTTTTATTTTAATTTATTTTTTACTTTTTAGTTATCGCTGGACAGGTTTCTCAGTCTATTCATCGCATTCAGCAATAATGTTACAAGGTCGTTTACCGGTTAATTTCAAACAGTCTAGCTGTTCAATAAAGAGACCTTCTAATGATTTTACCCTACTTAAGCCCACGTATGCTTGACCAGCAGCGAAGAGCTTGGAGCCTAAGTATACAACGGCATGGTCGAAAGTACTACCCTGCATTTTGTGTACTGTGCAAGCCCAACATAATATAATTGGTAGCATTCTTCGTTCTGCAGTGCCGTGACTATATGTTGCTGGAAATTGCAGTCTTGGGTTAAGGCGCGTGGTTGAGCAAAACGTCGCGCTTATCGTTATTTGTGCGGTTTTTTTGGAGCTATCTACTTTTTATTAAAAAAATATATCAACTAATAAAAATCACATTAAATTTCATTATTTATAAATTCAATTTAAGTCATATCCAATTTTTTTTTAAAGGAGTAAATATTTGAATAATCTCCTTACAACGAAACCACATAAATGTGAAATAATTATTGATGACATGCGTCTCCTCGTAAAGTAAGCATTATTTTATTTTGCGATTGACACTAATGGATAGGCAATTTATTAATGAACATTTCGATCGATTTAATTTTTTCAAATGACCAAAATTTGATTTTATAACGAAATTATTTCAAAATCTGGGCGTATTCACTGCCTGCTGGGTAGCGGGAGTCAGTGAGCGGCAAGCTCTTGTGGGTGAAACCTGTGTCGTTAGTCACCGCGTCGGCCAGCGCACATGCTCGCTCACGTCATCTTATCAATTGATAATATTGTTACTTATTACGTTAGTTATAGTAATAATAGTTAGTATTATTTTTTTTTGTTTTGAGTATAGTTTTTGTGTTAGATATATATTTGTTGTATTTTTTACTGCGCGAAGAAGCTTTTTGTTTAGAACTACTGAATTTTGCGAAAAGACGCTACTGTTGGTGTTGTTTATACGGCACACAAAATGCCAAAATACAAGAAAGTTTTGCGACAAAGATGTGCAAATGCAGCGAAATTGTGCGAAATTCGGTAAGCTGTCTCGTAATTATATTCTCAATAATAGTGAAATTATAAGTTAATTATCGTATATTTTTAATTATTGCGTATATAAAACTATGCAATTTATTTATAAATCTATTTATTTATTTATAGCTGGGGTCGAAAAGGACAAAATATTTATGACGGAACAACAACAACATCCGAACATTCTCAACAAAATTATGTTGATAACGGGTATGTACCCATTATACCTACTAAAACCTACTAAAAAATACTCTAAGATGTCAATAGTTAGTAAAGTGATAACATCTCATCATTTTCATATAAGTAATATTTTTTTATCAACAAATAAAATTGATTCTTCGTACAAATCAAGCTACAGATATGAACACTCACATATTCAGTACCTAGGTACTTAGTTCAGTGCTTGTCATTAATTTATTTTTGTGTGTGTAAATATTTGGAATTTAATGTATAAATAAATAATATTTTTTAGGATAAAAGATAACCAAAGTGATGCACAGACTCCTCTAATGGAAATTTCTAATATGCAACCGATGGAAATAAGCAAGAATAAGTAAGTATTAGATATAATCTTTTTCTCAGTTATGTAATGTTCACAGAGTAAATTACATTTACTGCTTAGCATGCTAAGTGTAGTAAAGGAACTGAACAGAGTCAAAGCTTCATTTCATACAACCGCGCTATGCTACTGCGCTGCGATACGCGGTGTAGGCATGTGTCAATCGTGAATGTTGACTCGTATAAAAGTATCAAACTATTGACATGACCTTTATAACCGTTACCTACGATTGAATGTTTGCATAATTGGATATGTAAAAGTATTTCGCGAATAGCCTTTTTCTTCTTATTATTCAAAATAATTGTGATAATCACCTTAACCAATTTTTACTAGCATTACAAGGCAAAAGCGCTTGTGTGTCAATCAGCTTGAGATAGTCAAATGTAAACAAGTTAGTAATCTAATACCTATTTTATCTTTGAGCACATGTATATGAGATAAAAAAGCATTTCATTTAGTTAGTAAATATTCATTAGTCGCGTTTACGACCATTAGACTAAAAAGGCAGTCTAAAAGTCGGGTTCGAATCCCGGGTCGGGTCAAAATCAGTTATTGAGTTTTCTGACAAGTAGCAGACCGGAGTCACGAAGTTGGCGGTGTTTCACCCCCGTGCCTCGGAAAGTACGTAAAGCCGTTGGTCCTGCGCCTGATCTCTCTCCAATCGTGTTGGTTTAATGTCCCATCGGACTATGAGAGTGAGGGAATAGAGAGTGCACCTGTGCTTGCGCATACATTTAGGCAATATAATCCTGCCCTGCGCAGATGTCTTGTCTGCGTGCAGACTGGCCACCGTGACTGAATTTCGGTCTTGAGGACATTATTATTAGTAAATATTGTTCCAAATATTAAATCAGTTACACACAGTAAAATTCAGAACACTATGCAATAAATAAATAAACAGTAAAATTAAGTATTTGTTTGTGTAATACCTGTAAGACCTACGCAGCTCTAGCCACTCACTGCTTTCGCTTTGTAAAACGGTTGTCCGTTCGATTAAACGTCTTTCCTTAGAAGTTTTCTTTAAATTTTCCATAAAATTTTCTTTAAGTTTATTAAGAATGTCTATTGGCATATCTAGTTTCGTGCAATCTTGACCATAACTGTGGTCCTGTTTTGGTTTTTCTAAAAACAAGGTTCTTTTTTTGGTTTCCTGTTTAGCTTATTTTTCACATTTTATTTATTCTTTGGTTTTCTAGGCGTTTCATTTTGCCTCGAGGACTGTCTCCTTTATTAATAGATTTATATAGACGAGAAATTGTTTTCTTTTCATTAAAAGCTACAGCAGCGGCATGACATCTAGTATGATAAGAATTTTTTAAAGAAAAATTTATTCTTTTGCCACCAACTAACTTAGCCACCACCCTATTGTACCTTTCAGCCACGTTGCTGTCAACGTCATATAATAAACTGCGTGCATGTGCAGCAACATTTTGAATTACTACACATATTTTTTACCACAAATGGCCTATACTAAAATCATTTGGTAGGTCCGTTTTGCCGATATTTTCACAAAAATATGATCGGCACTTAGTGTGGTCCACGAAGCCATGGAGGTGGCTAATTAATAAGTCGTCAAACAGAAGTTGAACATCTTAGTTGGATTTATGTTTTTAATTGATTTGCAAATGGCAGATCTTATTCGTAGTATGGCTCTTTTTGTTATTAATTTTCGGTATTTTATGTTATATTTAGTGTCTGTGGCGAGTACTTGTAATTTATTGTAGAGATTCCTTACTATGTGGTTACGGCACTCTATTTTTTTTCAACAGTAATGTAATGATATGGGCGTGCCTGTAATATTTTGGAGTAGGTACTAGCATCACCATCGGATATGACTTTTCCGAGAATTAAATTATGCATTCTTATGGATTCTTTGAATACTTCTACAATTATTTCACTCTCCGTGTTTGTGGAATCTGGCGAATAGACACTTTTGTTTTCTGCACGAACATAGATAAAGCAGTATTTATTTTTAATGCCTAAGAATAAAATTTCTCCAGTATATTTGCCAATTATGGCCGCTGCGCCCGAAAGAGCATTATAATTCTTTTTGTAACTATGCTTGGACCAGCAACCATCAGCAATGACATCTATTATGAGGATTACATCTTTGTTCACCCTGCCATTAGAAATTGCGAATTTTTTTTCTCTTTCTGCAGCTTAATTCATGGAATCGACTAAAACATCTTCCCATTTCCTACTGATAACTTCATGGTTCTCTAAATACGTCTTTTTAGATAACAAGCTGTGAATGCCCCCCACCTATTGCAATAGTACCAGCGACAGCACACATATTAATATTTAGGTAGCTGTCACTGCAGTTGTCTCCATTTATAACAAACTTTTGATTGCAAAGCCGACATTTAAATGTAAAATTTTGACTGTAGGACTGTATACTGTGAAGAAATGAACACAATGATGGAGAAGCTCGCACGTCTCCAACCAGCTCCGGTCAATCGCTCGTCCCCTGCGACAACACATGATCTCATACTGCACAACAGACGGTCTCCAAGTTACAAGAGCTGGGGTAGGAAGCTGTCCGTCGTTGGCCGTACTCGCCAGACCTTTCGCCTACAGACTTCTTCTTTTCCCAGAATTTGGATAACTTTTTGGCGGGTATAAAGAGCCTTTTAAGCCTTAGATGCAGTACAAAATGCCTTTGAAGAATTTATTGTCTGCCGTCCAGCTGATTTTTTCAAGAACGGTATCAATAAACTGCCACTGCGCTGGCAAAGATGCATCGATTGCATAGGTGATTAATTTGATTAATAAAATAAAACATATAGAAAAAAATAACGTTAATTTATTTCATAAAAAACGCCAATTTCATAGGTAAAAACCTAAAATTAAAATTACATTTTATGATCAGTGATCGAAATCAATTAGTAAGCAGTGGTATATTTATAACGAAAACAATAAAGATAATAAAAATATGACTAGTAGGTATCTTACCATCAGTCTCATAGCACTAATACATAAAAAATAATTATTAGGTTATATATATAGTGTGCATGTTGTATGCGTAGTGTGTGAGTTTACATTGAGTGTGGGTGTATGTATGTGTATATGTTAATTTAATAGCTGTATTGTAATAATGTCTCTATTTGTTCATAATTTAAGGCAGTTAAAAAATTTGTAATCAATTTCTTACCTTCAAGATAATAAAATTGACTTTATATTTTATTTTGGTCTATTTATTAATACCAACCCAGTATTCCTAATCACAAATAATCACAATACCTCATTAGGTATTGTAATTGGGTAAAAAATATCTAATTAGTTACTAATACCTACCCGGTTAATATTAAAATAATAAATGGGAATAAAAAGTGAAATGAATAAAAAAGTAGCATTATAAACAGCAAATCCCCCTCAAATTCAATTCACGAATATTGTTCCTAAATAAGGAATAGCAGATAAAAGATTAGTAATAACTGTTGCTCCTCAAAATTATATTTGACCTCAAGGTAAAACATATCCTTGGAAAAACAAAAACAAGCAGTGATATTTTTCTACACCATTATAAACAATGAAACACAAAAATACTTTTGTTAAAAATAAACAAATACTATCTGTAATTTTTTTTCTATACTTGATGGTATATGTTTCAAATAATTGTTGCACAGTATAAGTTTATCCTATTAAACACGAAAATTAAGTGACATCAATCAGAAGGACAGACGAAATTCCATTAGCAAGTAAACTGCCCCGTTAGTGCGGACTTATGGCTTGATGGCGGCAGTTTGTAATGCCACGCTTTAATTATCTTGTCTCGGGTTAAGTGATACGTGGGAGTGTATATTTGCTTTAAAACAAAAGCTATTTTCTACAGAAAAAGAACATCACTGCAGCAACCTATTCTCTATAAAAGGTAATTAAAGTGGTAATTTATTAATAATGTCATAATATCCGTACAGTGGCGACGTAATTATGACTATATGGTATATGATAATAATGGACTAGCCGATATCATGTATTGGGTGTCGTAAGAGCGTCATGGGTAGCTACAACAGAATGTGCAACAGCTTCTGATAAGAAAATAGTAATAATATTGTATGTGGTAAAACTAGCACAAAGCTAATTCTAAACGATCACGTGCATGAGCCTACACTGGTACGATTAAGTCACAGCCAAAACAAATACAACAAGTGGTAAAGCTATGCTGCTGCTTTGGTTAGCAAGAATGGGTCAGCTCGACCGGGCAAGCCAGTTAAAGACCACGCTCTCATAGAATACCAGCGTTAAATGGCAGCTCAAAGCTGCTGTCTTTTGTATTGTGAGTTTAGAGAACCGGAAACCCTTTTTACTGGAAACCATATGGTGGATTGTGTTTGTGGCTATTAAAAAAGTATCTTTTATAAATGAAATTTATTTTTCCATCAAAAAATATATTTCATTTCATTTTATTCATTTGCCGTGTTACGTATGATGAGTTAGTTGCAAGAACTGAAAGCCCTTTTTAGCCGATTTCATAGAGGAGGAGGTTCAAAATTAGAATCAATACAGGGTTATTTTTCAATAACCGGTCAAATTTGCAGAGAAGGTTCAGAATAAGCAATATAGGCAAATGGTAAAGAAAAATTAATAATCGAATTCTCAAACAGTCTGTCCTTTTAATCTTTTAAATTCAAAATGCGTGGTAAAGCATTATTTTTCTAATATTCATTCATAAATATCTAACGCATACAATTTTACTACGCACGAACACATTCGTAGGGTCGATCAGTCGGCAAAAAGTTGTGAATTTAATCGCACACAGAGGGCGCGTGTACGTATTTGTTGCCATAATTCACATTCAATTTGGATAATCTCAAATAAGTAAAGCCTTCTGTTTTAACCATTAAGCTTGTTTGTATGTATTACGCGATGTCTTGATCAATCGATTTTAATGATTATTTTTTGCTAAATAGGTTATTCTTCAGGGATGGTCCCATATAGGTTTAGTGAAAACAATCCTCTCTAAAGGTGAATATAGGAGATGAAGTTTTAATGTAACTATTTAGACAACATTCTAGTTGTTAACTTGAGCTTGTAATATTCTTTCTTCTCCTTAAAATGGTGTAAAATTTAAATTTTAACAAAAGTAACTAAATAAAATAGTTTCCACGCATTAGCTTCTGTTTTCTATATTAGTATTATCTGAAGTCGTTGCCTTAATTCTTCTACGTTTGTCTAAATATCAACTTCAAATGTTTCGTTACCTTTTATTCAAAGTTTAACTTTATTGCTAACGAGGCATGCTATTTTTTGATAACAAGCAAACCTCAAGGCGACAACGCATATTTTATCCTTAATTGAGTATAGAACAGATTTAGATGTCTATGTGCCACATCATCCATTTACCATCAGCTGAAACTGTGCTCATATGTCACCCTATTTTATTAAAAATTAAATTATATTTTATACTTAGGTAACAAACAAACACAATATCTGCATTTGATTTTTAACCGAGGATAAAGAATGTGTCTATGGGAAAGCATTCACTTACCGTCAAGAGGTTTACGTGGTAGAGAGCCATGCTGTAGCTATATTATGGTTTGCAACACGATGGATTCGACCGGGGAAGGTCCACGCTCTCTGGAATATCAGCGTAAAATAGCTACTCAATGCTGCTGTGTTTCCTTTGGTGAGTCTAGAAAACCGGTAACTTTAAAACTAAATCCAATCTTGGTGTGCTCTAAGTGCAAGATCGGATAATTCGTTGTATAAACGTGTCGCCCGACTGGTTATAGAAGGCGTACTCGGGCTAAGCGGAATGGTTAAGACTTAGTTCGTGGAGTTGTTATTGACTTTTATTAAAGTTATATCAATCTTCCGCTGAACGCGTTATAAATGACGAGACGAACGCTCCGTCTAATCATCGTCAGTATATCCGCAACGAAATGATGGAAAACCGCAGTGCGTCTTGTTGGCCTACAATGGAATAGGAAATAATAAGAGGTAAGATGAAATGCATTTCAGCCTCTAATTATACTGGCTCTACAGCCTCTAATTTTCACTTTTTTTTCTCAGCCGCTAATTATACTGGAATACAGCAGTACACACACTGCTTGTACTTGTGCTGCGTGTAATTATACTGACTGTCTATACCCTGCAGACTGGAACACAGTAGTGCAAGCACTGCTATTTGGCGACAGAAACAGGTAAGTGAGTGGTACCTACATAGAGGACTCTACGGAACTAGACATGGAA
Organism: Parnassius orleans; assembly: GCA_029286625.1. NCBI lineage: Eukaryota > Metazoa > Arthropoda > Insecta > Lepidoptera > Papilionidae > Parnassius > Parnassius orleans. Next base: position 213,917 of record JAGSMP010000483.1, on the reverse strand, counting down.
TTAAAAAACTTGGAACTAGCTACTAAATGAGGTGGATCATTTATTATTTTAATATTAAAACATTGTCAAAAATACGGAGAACTACCACAAATGACCGGAAGCCAACAATTTATGTCTTGCAGACGCTCGATTTGATGCCGATGATCGATCCCACCGGAGATAACGGCCTGGTCGTCAGACCGTACCTTTAATCATCGATCATCATCGACCGAGCCATGTTCTCACGCAACCTCTTCAAATGATGCAATCTTCCAGTGAAATAACATATTCATGTAAACGCAAAACATGCCGAACATCTTCCGTGTTAACGAGTAGCGAGGGAATAAACCCGATAAATGTCGTAATATATAAGTAAAGGTGTAAGGGTCTACTTATACTTACACGAATTTTACACATTTATCGCGTTTATTTTTTTTTCTTTTTTATTCCCGTCAGCACGGAAGGAGGTGTTTGGCGTCTTGATGTGTTTTTTTTTTGCATTTACATGAATGTATATTTATTTCAACTAGAATTACGTCAAAACAATTGGCGACAGTTTTTAGAGAACTTTTGCATGGGATTGTGTATCTAGTTTTTTATTAGTGATCGATGAATAAAGGTGATAAAAGAACACAGTCTACCTGACGGTAAGTAGATACTGTGGCCCACAGTCATCTACATTTATCCTCAATTAAGGATCAATCATCGACGTCAAATCGAGCGTCTGCAAGACATAAATTGTTGGCTTTCCGGTCTATTTGTGTGGTAGTTCTCCCCGTATTTTTGATAATGTTTTAATATTAAAATAATAAATGATCCACCTCATATTTAGTAGCTAGTTCTACAAGTTTTTTAATTCTATTTCTAGTTCCGTAGAGTCCCTCTATGTAGGTACCACTCACTTACCTGTTTCTGTCGCCAAATAGCAGTGCTTGCACTACTGTGTTCCAGTCTGCAGGGTATAGACAGTCAGTATAATTACACGCAGCACAAGTACAAGCAGTGTGTGTACTGCTGTATTCCAGTATAATTAGCGGCTGAGAAAAAAAAGTGAAAATTAGAGGCTGTAGAGCCAGTATAATTAGAGGCTGAAATGCATTTCATCTTATTCTCTTATTCTTCCCTTTTCCATTGTAGTCCAACAAGACGCACTGCGGTTTTCCATCATTTCGTTGCGGATATACCGAACATTAGACGGAGCGTTCGTCTCGTCATTTATAACGCGTACAGCGGAAGATTGATATAACTTTAATAAAAGTCAATAATAACAACTCCACGAACTAAGTTTTAACCTTTCCGCTTAGCCCGAGTACGTGCCTTCTTTAACCAGCCGCGGGCGACACGTTTATACAACGAATTATCCGATCTTGCACTTGAGCGAACCAAGATTGGATTTTAGTTTTAAAGTTTATTTACCGGTTTTCTAGACTCACCAAAGGAAACACAGCAGCATTGAGTAGCTATTTTACGCTGATATTCTGTGAGAGCGTGGACCTTCCCGGTCGAATCCATTCGTGTTGCAACCATAATATAGCTACAGCATGGCTCTACCACGTAAACCTCTTGACGGTAAGTGAATGCTTTGGCACATAGACACATTCTTTATCCTCGGTTAAAAATCAAATGCAGATACGTTGTGTTTGTTTGTTACCCTAAGTAATAAAATATAATTTTAATTTTTTAATAAAATAAGGGTGACATATGAGCACAGTTTCAGCTGATGGTAAATGGATGATGTGGCACATAGACATCTAAATCTGTTCTATCCTCAATTAAGGATAAAAATATGCGTTGTCGCTCTTGAGGCTTGCTTCGTTATCAAAAATAATAACATGCCTCGTTAGCAATAAAGTTCAACTTTGAACAAAAGGTAACGAAATATTTGAAGTTGATATTTAGACAAAACATAGAAGAATTAACGCAACGACTTCAGATAATAGTAATATATAAAAACTTTTATTTTATTTAGTTACTTTTTGTTAAAAGTTAAATTTTACACCATTTTAAGGAGAAGAAAGAATATTACAAGCTCAAGTTAACAACTAGAATGTTATCTAAATAGTTACATTAGGAGATGAAGTTTTAATCATCTCCTATATATTCACCTTTAGGAGAGGATTTTTTTCACTAAACCTATATGGGACCATCCCTGAAGAATAACCTATTTAGCAAAAATAATCATTAAAATCGATTGACTAAGACATCGCGTAGCTACATACAAACAAGCTTAATGGTTAAAACAGAAGGCTTCTACTTTATTTGAGATTATCCCAAATTGAATGTGAATTATGGGCAACAAATACGCGTACACGCGCTCCTCTGTGCGATTAAATTCATTTTGCCGACCGATCGACCCTTACGACTGTGTTCGTGCGTAAAATTGTATGCGTTAGATATTTATGAATGAATATTAGAAAAATAATGCTTTACCACGCATTTTGAATTTAAAAGATTAAAAGGACAGACTGTTTGAGAATTCGATTATTAATTTTGGCGTGCTCAGTAGAGCGGGGCAGTATTTCATGCCGGCACACCGCCTGCAACTTTACAAGGCGCAGGTTCGGCCTCACATGGAATACTGTTCCATCTCTGGGCAGGGCCCCCAGTGCCAGCTCCTTCCACTTGACCGCATTCAGCGCAGAGCGGATCGAATCGTCGACGACCGAGTTCTTTCCGATCGGCTTGACTCACTAGCACTGCGTAGAGATGTTGCATCTCTTTGCGTATTTTATCGCATGTACCACGGGAGTGCTCTGAGGAATTGTTCGGACTAATTCCAGCCGCTCAATTTGACCATCGCACATCGCGACAAAACTCGCGATACCATCCATACCATCTGGATGATTGGCGGTCCACCACTGTGCGATTTAGAAGATGTTTCTTCCTCGCACAACTTCCTTGTGGAACCGATTACCACCAGCGATTTTTCCGGACCGATACGACTTAGACCTTCAAGAAAGAGCCTAAAAAGGCCGGCAACGCATCTGCAATTCCCTGGTGTTGCAGTTGTTCATGGGCGGCGGTAGTCATAACATCAGGTGAACCGCAGGCTCGTTTGCCCCTCTCCCATAAAAAAAAAAAAAAAATTTTTACCATTTGCCTATATTGCTTATTCTGAACCTCTCTGCAATTTGACCGGTTATTGCAAATAACCCTGTATTGATTCTAATTTTGAACCTTCTATTAAATCGTAAAAAGGGCTTTCAGTTCTTGCAACTAACTCATCATACGTAACACGGCAAATGAATAAAATGAAATGAAATATATTTTTTTGATGGAAAAATAAATTTTTTATAAAAGATACTTTTTAATAGTCACAAACACAATCCACCATATGGTTTCCAGTAAAAGGGTCTCCGGTTCTAAACTCACAATACAAAAACAGCTTTGAGCTGCCATTTAACGCTGGTATTCTGTGAGAGCGTGGTCTTAACTGGCTTGCCCGGTCGAGCGACCCATTCTTGTTACAACCAAAGCAGCAGCATAGCTTTACCACTTGTTGTATTTGTTTTGGCTGTGACTTCATCGTACCAGTGTAGGCTCACACGTGATCGTTTAGAATTAGCTTTGTGCTAGTTTTACCACATACAATATTATTACTATTTTCTTATCAGAAGCTGTTGCACATTCTGTTGTGGCTTACCTATGACGCCTCTTACGACACCCAATACATGATATCGTCTAGTCCATTATTATCATCATATACCATATAGTCATAATTACGTCGCCACTGCACGGATATTATGACATTATTAATAAATTACCACTTTAATTACCTTTTATAGAGAATAGGTTGCTGCAGTGATGTTCTTTTCTGTAGAAAATAGCTTTTGTTTTGCAAATATACACTTCCCACGTATCACTTAACCCGAGACAAGATAATTAAAGCGTGGCATTACAAACTGCCGCCATCAAGCCGTAAGTCCGCACTAACGGGGCAGTTTATTGCAATGGAATTTCGTCTGTCCTTCTGATTGATGTCACTCTTAATTTTTCGTGTTTAATAGGATAAACTTATACTGTGCAACAATTATTTGAAACATATACCATCCAGTATAGAAAAAAATTACAGATAGTATTTGTTTATTTTTAACAAAAGTATTTTTGTGTTTCATTGTTTATAATGGTGTAGAAAAATATCACTGCTTGTTTTTGTTTTCCAAGGATATGTTTTACTTGAGGTCAAATATAATTTTGAGGAGCAACAGTTATTACTAATCTTTATCTGCTATTCCTTATTTAGGAACAATATTCGTGAATTGAATTTGAGGGGGATTTGCTGTTTATAATGCTACTTTTTATTCATTTACTTTTATTCCCATTTATTATTTTAATATTAACTGGGTAGGTATTAGTAACTAATTAGATATTTTTTACCCAATTACAATACCTAATGAGGTATTGTGATTATTTGTGATTAGGAATACTGGGTTGGTATTAATAAATAGACCAAAATAAAATATAAAGTCAATTTTATTATCTTGAATGTAAGAAATTGATTACAAATTTTTTAACTTCCTTAAATTATGAACAAATAGAGACATTATTACTATACAGCTATTAAATTAACATATACACATACATACACCCACACTCAATATAAACTCACACACTACGCATACAACATGCACACTATATATATATATAACTTAATAATTATTTTTTATGTATTAGTGCTATGAGACTGATGGTAAGATACCTACTAGTAGTACTGTAATTTTAAGGTGCGAGTGAGCGACCCCTCCGCTGTTATCTTGGTCGGCAATTGCCCAATTGCCGCCTGTGTACACATACGTTTTTTTATTATAGTTTTTTAATATTATATGTATTTCAATGTTATGTAAACAATAAAATTATAATTTCAAATCTTATTAGTACTTTTTATAAAACAACATATATTTGCGGGCCACAACAAACAATTACTTCTATAAAGCAAAGTGTATACCAAGTGTATCACCGTTCAGAATCACACTGGTTTAAGCCCTTAGAAATATCGTAGTTATTTCGTTGTGCAACGTCTGTATAAGTAAGATTTTGAGGTGCTGTCAGTTAGAAATTTGAATACATTTTGTTATGGGGCTGTGAATTTCAGCTTTATTTCGGATAAAATTCATTGCAAGTTTGTGGTACGGAATGAAACGTTGCACCAAACTTATTGTACCGTGTAGCGGTGTAAGAATATCCACTACCCCATATCGTCTCGTGGGTGTCGTAATAGGCGACAGAGGGAAATTGAAACAGGAGATGGGCAGCAGCGTCTTCTACGACTATTTTTAATTCCCGACGATTTTATCTTAAGACTGATTTTAATAACAAACGCGTTAAAATCCTTAAAATTAGTTTCAATTAATGTGTACTCGTAGTATTCGCGTAAATATAAATAAAAAACCGGCCAAATGCGACTCGGACTCGCGCATGAAGGGTTCCGTATCATCACACATGTTTCTAGTAGGGAAGCTCCTTTTAATTTTTAATTTTATTATTTGTTGTTATAGCGGTAACAGATACACATTCTTTGAAAATTTCAACTGTCTACCTATTACGGTTCATCAGATACAGCCCACTGACGGACAGACGGACGGACAACGGGGGCTTAGTAATAGGTTCCTGTTGGTTATCCTTTGGGTACGGAACCCTAAAAATCATTATCTCCAAAAGTAAATTTACTGGACTTTAATATTAAATTGTTAAGCTTATCTAGCTTTCACCATTAACAAAGCGTATTCAATTACACAGAAAATTTTATCTCACAGTCGGCAGCGGAGAAAAAGTGACGTTAATTAACAGAAGGATTGAAAAGACAAATAATGAAACTTACAGATGGAAGACTCGCGGCTTTATGCGGGATATACATAACGCCACGTTTGGAGCAATAAACTATTGATATGACTGACGCCGAATTATCATAACTAGTTTTTTTTTTAAAATAAAACTGAAGTGGCTAACGAACTTACAGTTTATGTGATGTTAAGTGTTGAAGGAAATTAGAAGACTACACATTCGTTGTCACCCCTGAGGACTGAGATTCCTTCTCACAGACTGTAATAGAAACAGAAACTTTTTTATTTAATATAGATTATAAATAATAGTTATTGATAGTCACTCTTATATTTAATTTACTACTGGTTTAGAAAATACCTCTGTCATGGGAAGAACAATCAAAAACTCTGCGGGACTACTTTAAAAAAAAACAGTTTACAATCATATATATTACACAATTAAAAACACAAACGAAATTAGAAGTAGCTTGGTAGCGATTACCTCATTCCCAGGGTTATTATCATCCATTCAATTCTGCAGCTTAAATTTGTTTTGTCACTCTTTTCACATTCATTATTTTTTTCTATCAGAGACTGATGCCATACTATTATTAAATTTAGGAGTCCCTCTGAGTAGAAATCATCCATTGTTATGATGATGCATCAATTAAGGATACGGAGAATTAGCTGTGAAGTATTCTACTTGAGTCAGGCGAACATCAAGTGGTGACGGTGCACGCAATTGAGAGATGCTGGGAACTAGTTAAGACACGTCATATTATTTTATAACGCTTATATTAGTTAATTAATTTTTAACATCCATAACATAATGGAATTCTACAAATTAACGACCGATTCTAATTAAATATCCTTAGTTACAAAATGGCAAGACCCACTGGCTACAAAACGCCGAATCATCCCACGAGAAACATGGGCGGACTTAGCACTGCACTGCACACAGGTAATAACTTTTTGAACCATATCGTGATCAGTGGAAAGGTTTGGAGGATGCCTATGCTCAGTAGCTCGGTACCACAATGGCTCAGGTAGGGCTACGGCGTAGCGGGGTCGCAGATTTGAATACCGCACGTAACAAAATGGATGCATGACCAACAAATAACTGCAAATTACTGTCCAGGATGTGCTAATTATGTCTACGTACAAGGTCTCCACAGCAATATAGAAGGCGGTATAAGAATATCCACTACCTAATATTCTCATCCCATGAGTGTCGTGGGAGGCGGCAGAGGCAAACTGAACCAGGAGATGGGCAGTATCTTCCTGATAACAGCTGCATTAAAAATAAAAACTGGCAAATATCCCCCTATGAGGCAATCTATAGGGAATGCTAATGTTTAACAGTGGACGTTTGATAGGCTGCAATGTCAACGGTAATTCATTTTTGCTTGTCATAATTAATATACTTTAAGTAATTAAATATGTGGCCATGAAAGAAAAAGGGCAGATCTCCGGCCGGGCAAGGTGTTGACCCCGGGGAGCGGCCAACGCTCCGAGTGGTAGTTCAGAGCTATTCTATATATTATACTGCTTTTACTTCGAAACTTTGATAGCGCGATTTAGGCTTCAATATGTTTCGCCTGTGGCGCGACGACAGCGCTGCCACAAATACCTCTATACAATGGAAGAAGCTCATGTCCAGAAGTAATACCCTATACGTTCCACTGTTGGGCACAGATTTCCAAAGAAATTTAAAAGAAAGTTAGGTTTACGGATTTTATCACGTATATTAACTTATTTTAAATTCCTGACGTTTCGAGTACTTTACAGCACCCATAGTCACGGGAGGTGTTCGACGTCCCAATTTCATAGTTAACCACGGTTACCCCTAGTTTAAAAATTATTTATTTTTGTTCCGATCTACGCAGTATGAACTTACAGTATCTTGAAGTCTTGCAGTTGTATGCTTGGGTTGGGATTTAATTTTATTAATTATAGAATCCCATACAGATGGTAGCGCCCAGCCATCTTCTACTATTGACTAATGGTAAAAATGGTAAAAACTGACTAATCTTCTTCGGCGGCTTGAAGTATGTTTGAAGTATGGAGAGAAATTGCTACATAACCATCAGAAACAAAAAGAGGCCTGTGCCTATTAGTTTTACATTAAGTTGTAACTTTGTAATAAACTAAATAACCAAATATAAAATACATTATTAAGGTAAAATAAAAAGTTATAACCGACTTTGAAAACAAACAAGGAAAATAATTTCCATATACTCGTAGGTAATATATGAAGAATAAGAGCATAGAAATCGGCGTTGAAACATAGTGTATCCAAGAATTAAAGAAGCTATTATGAGGATTTTTTTATTAGTTGGATTTTATATTTTAAAAGTTTAATTATTTAACGTTTTAGAGGATATTAAAAAATATCACAAGGTTTTTGAGTTAAAACAAAAATATCGTCTAAATAGTTATGCTAAAAATTTTATCTCCTATACTCTCTCCCTTAGGGAGAGATTTTCTTCTTAACATTAATATGTGACCACACCTGAAGTATAACTTATTGAATACAAAAAAGAATTATATAAATCAGTTTAGCCGTTTCTCAGAAATTAGTAAACATACAAAAAAAACATACGCGTCGAATATAGAATCTCCTCGATTTTGGAACTTGGCTAAAACGACCGCTGTTTTGTTGGATACAGGTCAGGCATCTTACGAGGTCAAAATGAAAGCGACTAGTAAATAAATACTTTGCGGTTTTTTCAAAGACCACAACGATTTTGTATTAGCTCTATTGATAAATTACAAAATAATTTATAGTATTTTTTTTACAGAATACGGGTGACAAACAAGCACACAGCCCACTTGATAGTAACACCTGATGATGTGACCCATAGGCAATTTTTACGTGGAAGAGCCAGACTACAGCAATATTGTAATTGTAATACGAATTAACTCAAAATGCAGCCGCCCCCCTCCCCGCAGCGCTCGATGCGTCACAGCCCTCACACAACGTAATGAATTTTTGATCCTTTAGTTACCTATAGATGATAAATACGTGATAGAGCCACGCTGCAGCTATATTATGGTTGTAGCACGAATGTGTCAGCTCAACCGAAGTAGGACTACGCTCTCACGGAATACCAGCGTAAAATAGCAGCTTAATGCTGCTGTGTTTCGTATAGTGAGTGTAGAGAACTGGAGCCCCTTTTTCCTGGATATGAGGCATTCCATCCTTAGGGACGACAACGCATCTGCATTTTGATTCTTAATTGAGGACATAGGATGTCTACGGGCCACAGAATCCACTTACCATCGGGTGGACTATGTGGTCGTTTGTTAGATACTCTTATTCTCCTATCCTGGGAAGAACCAGCAAGAAACCTAGCGGATTTTTTTTACGATCGCCGTACGTTATTTTATTAAAATTGAAGAGACAAAGGCACTTACAGGACGAGTGATTGTAAATGGCTACTGGAGCCTACTTACATCTGCAGCAAACAACGAAGGTTACAGATGTGTTTACACAGGCCTCGTCTCATTTCCTAGAGGGTTTTTGGAGCGATTATAAGACCGCGTTGCTCTAGAACTAGTTGGCGGACAACATATGTCCTCGAAATAGTTTACCATCACAGCATATCAAAAGTAAACTGCTGAACATAGGCATCCCCCATAAATTGCCTCATAGGGAGGCTATTTGCCATAGTTTCCTCGCTCGACAACCGCAGTTTTTTTTATTCAGCTGATATCAGAAATATGCTCCCCATCTCCTAGTTCAGCTGGACACCCATGAGATAATATGAGGTAATGGATATTCTTACGCCGCCACTACACGGTTAAGCCGCGTATTGGTTACGCGCGCCATGAATGACCGCGCCGACCAGTGCGCTCCGGGGATCGCGCTCCAAATGTACGAAGTGTATCAACTTAGCACTTAAAATTGCAGTTACTAATTTCATAGATGCTAGCGGGGATCGATCCCGGGAAGATCGCATACTTTAAAATTTACTTGTTAATAGGAATCGTTTTCTGCTTAGAAGTCTGTTTGTATTGGTTTAGGTAACCCCTTCATATCTATTTTTGCATCCAAATAGTAGTGCTTGTACTGCTGTGTTCAAGTCTTAAGGGTATAGAGGGCCAGTATAATCTCGGGCTGTGAAATATTCCATTTTAGTCCCCACAAGTGACAACGCATCTGTAGCCTTCTTTATTTGAACTTGGTTGCAGGTGTCTATGGATCCCATTTAGCTTCAAGGCTGTAATTTCGTTTGTCACATCAATTTTTTTTTAAAAGAGTGCTTAGCTCCTAAGCCACCACAACTCGATTTCAACATATTATGTAAAAATAGGTCGATATTTTTAGATTGTTATCTAGAAGCAGTATTAGTTAAAGGAAGGTTTACAAAAGAATAACAAAGCTCACAAGATTAAATATAATCTCGGTGTCAGTTAAGTGCAGGTGCTAAGTGAAGCAATATGAGGCTAAGTTAGGTAAGCCTGTGGGGGAACAAAGAGAAATCAGTGTCACGTACAGAGAATTAGGGTTCGGTTAGGATAAGTAAAATATATTTATTTGACTGTTGTGTTTTGTGTGTTTTTATCGGGAAGATGTTGCCGCCCATCTCCTGTTTCATTTCGCCTCTGACGATACTGCCGGGATAGGAAGTAGTGGATTCTCTTACGCCGCTACTACAAGGCACATATTTTTTCACAATTTTTTTGTTTTGTGTAACCTGTATAATAATGTTTAAAATGGGTCCGCCCTTTAGGCCTTAAGGCGTTCTCTCCCAGTCAACCCTTTTTTTTCACATGGGAAAATGCCTACGCATACCCGCCTCGCGGGGGCAAGGACGGCCCAACAGACGCCCCCGTGTCTGATGCGCGAAGGCCATGGGGCCAGGAAAAACGAGCACTCAGAAGCACTAGCTTTCCTGACCCCTTGGTTAGCAGCGGATCTAATCTATGGCTCCGCCGCTAACCAAAATTCGGCTGCAGAGGGTAGGGAGAGGGGCACCTCGCAGTACCGACACTCCTCTCCTCCCACAGCCCCACCACCACCGCATCAATTAACGGTGCGGCCCCGTCAGAGTCCCGGAGGATCCCTGAGGATAGCATCGCCATACCAACACTCCTCTTCCTCCGCGACTTCACCTCGGCTGCAGTGGTTGGGAGAGAGGGCACCCCTCTCGCCGCAGTCCACCAGTACACATCCGAAGTGGGCTTGAGAAGCCCACTTGGAGTGGCCACCTCGGGCCGGCCCTACACCTCTGTCCAGCCATGTGGGTTCCTCTTAGTTCACCGCGGGTGACCAAGCCACGGCTACTAAGCCCCCCCCGCCACGGCAAGACGGGAACCCGATCGGGGGATTCTCAGAACCACTACCATTCACTCCCGAGAATCGTCTTCTGCAGTTTTCAGATCCTGCAAGCCATCTAGCTTTACAATTTTTATCGCAGCACTGGGCAAATCATTCTGGGAATTTCATTTCTGCCACTTAAAAGCAATGCGTGCACTGCTATGTACCGGTGTGAAGGATATAGAGAGCCAATTTAATAACGGGCTGTAACCTGTATAAAAATGTTTAAAAAGGGTCCGCCCACTAGGACTTAAGGCGTTCGCTCCTAGTCAACCCTGGGTTTAGTGAGTAGATAACTGGCATTCATTTTGATTCAATGTAAAATTAAATAAAAAATTGAAATATTTCATTGTATCATGCTGAATGTTTTCCAACTTCCATTACCATTACAGCCTATTAAAATCCACTGATGAACAAAGGCTTCCCTCATAGGGGGAATCGTCATAGTTGCTACGCTTGGCTAGCGGGTTGGCAATCGCAGTTTTTTTTATTCGTTATTAGGAAGACGCTGTTGCCCATCTCCTGATTTGTTTCCCTCTGTGTCCTCTTACGACACTAACGGGATGATTTGGGGTAGTGAACATTCTTAAACCGCCACTACACGGTCATCCAACTTACAGTTTAACAATACACTGAGTTCAGAATCGTCACGCCCTCTAGCGGTCAACGATAATAACTCGAGAGTTTCACGAAATTTCACGTTCCTGAGACAAAGCTTAAATTAAATCCTTTAATTTGATACATATAAACAAACTTCGAGTCTGTCTGTAATGTTGAAATAACCGGCTTTTATTAAGCTCAGTGGTTATTAGCATGCTATCATGACATAAATAACCATTTAAAAATTATTATCTGTCTATCTGCCTAATACATAATCTTCGGAATGGCTAAATCGATTGTGATGAAACTATATGAATAGATAAACAGCAATGCCAGGAAGGATCTAGGCTACATTTTGTCAAAAAACTTGTACATTCTTTTAAACAATGAAAAATTGATAAAAATTGGTCCTTTATTCAGGCGAGGCCGGGGTGGGTCGCTAGTTAGATAATAAAAGTAATTTCAAGTTACTTTAGGCAATAATGCATAAGATCATCATCATCATCATCATTACACAAGTCCAGTTTTGAACAAAGGTCTCCCCAAAACAATACCACAAAGCACGGTCCTGAGCCACCTGCATCCAATGACTTCCTGCATGTCTTACCAGGTCGTCACTCCATCTAGTGGGGCGACGCCCTACACTTCGTCTACCTGTACGAGGCTGCCTCTCGAGAACCTTTCTACCCGAGTTGTCGGTGCTTCGAGCAATATGGCCAATCCATTTCCACTTCAGCTTGATTTCCTTATTTTTTTTTTGTTTTTTATTTTGCTATGTTTTTTATTGAACTTTAGTTTATTATACTGAATTAGTTCATAGTCGTTTATTTGTGTTGTTACTTAAAACTCTATTTGTTTTTATTTCTATATATATGCCTGTTTTGTCTGTATGTGCCAAATAAATGTTTTTTTATGTTTCAAATTAATACAGCTCAATTTATGTAACAACCGTATAACTATTCGGTTTACATTGAATTTTCCAGCTTGTGTGGTAAATTAATATACATACAGATGTACTTAATCCTTCGTATTGCCTTCACTTGAGCAACTCCACACAGAGTGCATTATGGACGCTTCGGATTTGTATGCATAAATAGTCTAGACAAAAGCGGAACCTATTCTGGAATTCTAATATAGTTCCAAATCAAATATATAAAAATTAATGTTTGTTTGTTCGAATTTTATGCGCTTTCATACCTTTTATCAGATTGCCGTAAAACTTTGTCAACTTATTGCTTGCACTTGCGCGAAGGTCATAAGCATAGTACAATCAACTTACAGTAGGTGGCGAGCGTATCGTACCGACAAATTTCTTTGAAAGTTATATATCATTCAACTTTAATGAATGTATTATCATTCCCAATTAAACAATATAATTCTTCCAAATTTAAAACCATATTTACACAATTATTTCTTCTGCAGCAGCAACGACTTCAGGAAATTCTAGAAAGATCTCATGGCTTCCTTTCATCTCGCGAGCTAGATCCAAAATACCCAGACTGGAGTCGAGTAACAGCGTCAAAGGTGCGGGATGAATAATAAGCAAATTGAATTATAAAAAAATTCTCCCTACAACAGGAGAGCCTCATATCCACTTTTAAGGGCCGATGATGCAGAAGAAAATGAGGAACATTATTCTGAAAATGGGGTCATTTTTAAACCCTTTTAACTGGAAACATTTCATCTTAATCCTCAAAGCCTTTCGATTCTTAATCTAGTATAGATGTAGATGTCTATGAGCCACAACATCCACTTACCATCAGGTGGACTGTGTACACTTACCTATTCTATAAAAAAAAGCAATGTTGCACACATGAACATCCGTTACTTCCGTGCATAAAAGTTAAAAAAAGTAAAGTTACAGCCTATATACGTCCCACAGGCCCTCTCATTTCTGAGAGGGTTTTAAGGCGTGTCCGCCGCGCTTCCCAATGCGTGTTGGCGAACTTCACATGTCTTCGAAATATTTTTTTTTCTTATTTCTCAGACATGCAGGTTTCCTCACGATGTTTTCCTTCACCGCCGAGCACGTGGTAAATTAGCACTTAAAATTGCAATTAACAATTTCATTGGTGCCAGCGGGGATCGAACCCGAGTTGCTCGCGTACTGTGAAACTTACAGCGAGCGCTAACCATCTGAGCTACAACGGCTTCTTCCGTGCATATTTTTTTTTTAAATATAGTAATTAAAGTACTTACAGTTGTCAGTCAAATAAGCACAAAAAATCCTGCGTGCTCGTTTGTCAGCTTTATTTTGTAAAAAAGTAAAGAATGTGCTACAAAGTTGATGGCCCGATAATTTAATAGTGTTTCGATTAGTCTATCCCGGACGAACTAAAATATTAAGTTTTCTTCCTCGCAGAACTTCCTTGTGGAATCGACTACAACAAGAAATATTTCCGGACCGAAACGACTTAGGGACCTTCAAGAAAATTGCCTACTCTTTTTTAAAAGGCTGGCAACGCACCTTCAGTTCCCCTGGTGTTGCAGTTGTTCATGGGCGGCGGCAGTCACTTACCATTAGGTGAGCCGCATGCTCGTCTGCCTTTTGTATAAAAAAATCTAAGGACCAAGTAATTTTTTTTTTATATGATAAGGGTGACAAGCGAACACACACCTGATGGTAAGTGGTTGCTGTGGCCCATAGACATCTATATCTATCCTCGTTTGCGAATAAAATAGAGATGCGTTGTAAGCCGTGAGGACTAAGATGGAATGCCTCTTTTCCAGTAAAAAGGGTACCCGGTTCTCTACACTCACCAAACGAAACACAGCAATATTAAGCTGCTATTTGAAGCTGGTATTCTGTGAGAGCGTTGTCCTTTCCCGGACGAGTCGACCCATTCGTGCTAAAACTATACTATTAATATAGCTGTAGCATGGCATTCTCTAAAAAACAATTATCCAACACTCAGGCACGTAGTCCCCACAATTTACCTGAAACGTTTAGTTGTCAGCAACGCGAAGTCGTGATCCAGTCATGTAGGTCCCGTTAATACGTCGCTCTGGACCCGTGTCAACACAGATAATATTTAAATTATTGTTTATTCGATACTCTGTGGCGAATGGAATTAGCTTTACTGGATGCGTCTTAATAAAGAGGGAGTTAAATCCGTCATTAAAATATGCACACAAGAATAATTTTTATTGAATAAGGGCTACGGACGAGCACATAGTCCACCTGATGGTAAGTGGATACTGTGGCCCATAGACATCTGCATTTATCCCGATCAAAGACAAAAATGCAGAGGCGTTGTCAACACTGAGGACTAAGTTGAATGCCTCATTTCCAGTAAAAAGGATCTCCGGTTCTCTACACTTGCCATACGAAACAAAGCAGTATTAAGCTATTATTTTGCGCTGGTATTTGGTGAGAGCGTGCTTCTATTCCGGTTCAGCCGACCCATTCACGCTACAGCTATAATATAGCTACAGTATGGCTCTACCATTTAAAAAATAGGGAAGGAATAGGATACATTTTTCTAACTCTCACTCTTTAATCGTCATTTTCGAAGAAATACAACTAATGCAATCCATCCGTCCTTTACATTCTATCGAAAGTCCACTGCTAAATATACGCCTCCTCAAAAGATTGCCTTATTGGATTTTGCCTTAGTTTCCACGCTTGACAGGCGAGTTGACAACCGTACATTTTTTGTTATTTTCGGTTGTTATGAGGAAGATGATGTTAATGCTGAAGATGGAGATGGACAATATCCTCATTTAATTTCCCTCTGTTGCTGCAGTTGCTGATATTCCAACGTTGCAAATATGCAGCGAAAACGAGTGCGATTACAAGAATTTAATTCGTGTACAAACAATTGAAGTCGATTAAGATATTAATAGAATCGGGCGTTACGTTGTGGAAATGCATTATATTAAATATGTCAAAAATTAATTAGCTAAGATCCGCGTAATACATGCAGGAAGTCAATGGATGCAGGTGGCTCAGGACCGTGCTTTGTGGCATTCCTTGAGGATGACCTATGTTCAGCAGTGGACTTGTGAAGGACTGTAATTAATGAATGAAATAAATCCGCGTAGTAAAAAGAAAGTCTCACCTAGTTTGAAGAGTACCTCCCGCCCTACCTCAATCGCGTTATCACTAATCCCAGCACCACTACTCCCAATACTACTACACAAGGAAAGACACACCACCTTCGATAATACAAAACGTGTTTCGTCTCGAATCGAGGCAACCCCATGTGAAGTAGACTCTGCGGTGGCTGACCTGAAAGCCTGTCTTAGTTATTATATTGTTGTCAATTGTTGTAATTTTATGATTTTATTTTTAGTGTTTAGTATTTTATGTTAATAACTGTTCAAGTTTTGTTATTTACATACTAATTACATTAAATTTTCTGAATTTATATCCGATAAACCCACGCTGCTGTATTAGCGGCATCTAGAATGAGTCGCTCGAGCGGACATGAACCCCGGTCCAACAGAATACTGTGTTGCTGTATTTAAAAACAACAGATATTTTTACGTGTCAAGAGATGTTTGTTGTGGTAGCGCCACGCTGCAGCCATCTTAAGGTTGTGGCACACGAATGGGTCGGCTCGACCGGGAACGGCCACGCTCACACTGAATACCATTGTATAATATTACAACAGAGTTTTTCTGTTTACTAAGTTTGAGCAAAACTTCTTCCACAATCTTTTTAAAACATTCGTAAGTAGCACATGGGGTTCTGTAAACACTTATAACAATGAGGTGCTCGAGCTCGACACAAGCCATTTCTACAGTTCGCTCAACAGAGAGACTCGCAATATGCTTACGTTCTTTATATAATAATGATTTATCTGCTAATATTAAGGAGCCACCACGTAATCTTTTTCTCTATTGAAGGAACTGACCACCTGTTGATTGCTGAAATTAAACATAAAATTATAATATTTTAGCCAATGTTCAGTAATACAAAGGATATGTATGTTGTTACTATTTAAAAACAATTCAACTTCCAATTCTTTGCCCATCATGCCTTGTAAATTTTGATGCACCAGGTGTAAACAATTCTTATTACTTATTTGTGGGCTGCATTCTAAATTAATTAAACTGTTATTATTGCTAGAGATTGCCTCTATTGTCGCATTCACTAATTTAAATTAGTTGGAACTGATTCCAAATTAAATGTCAAATGATTATACTGCTCAATAGAAGCAGTCTTGGTAGCCAAAAACTTGGCTAAGTTAAAAAGTAAATAATAAGATAGCACATTTGCTACCAGTCTTAAATTATATTTGGATTGGTAATACCTATCTTCTGTCCAAAACTTCTTAATTACATTATTTATGTCAATTAAATGAAATTTGTCATTATTATCATTACAATTATATGTCAAATTTAAATTATTATTACATATTAAATCATTCATTTGTAAATTTAAGTTATGTCTTAGATTATTTTCCTGTGGTAATCCCTGTATATAAGGCAGTGTGAACAAGACAATTTTGTTTAATAGCAGCTTTATGCTGCTATGTTTCGCATGGTGAGTGTGGAGACCCATGGACACTTTCTACTGGAAACGAGGCATTCTATCATAGTTATCAGTGGTGACAACGCATCTGTAATATAATTCTTAATCAAGGGTTTATGTAGATATCTTTGGACCGCAGCATCAAGTGGACTGTGTGTTTGCTTGTCACCTTATTCTATAAAAATATTTTGTAATGAAGCATTCCATTTTGTTCTGCAGGGTAAAACGCATTTGCATTTAAATTGTTAATCGAGATCACCAAAGTTAGATAATGTGCTCATTCGTTATTTTTGTATAAAAAATTGTTTATCTGATGTCACTTAGTAATGTTCTAAGCACTGAATAATTATTATGCGAAACCACGTATAACCTCTAAAATTTCAGTATCTTTTACAGGACGCCTCCGCGGATTTTTTCTGCTGCTTTATGTACAAAACAAGCATACAGGATCAAAAAGCGTTCTTAGCAAAGAAACTTAATTGAAGTCTTATAAAGTCCTCTGCTGAACATACGCTTGGTCGCAGGTCGGCGACTGAAGTTTACTATTTTTTGAGTTGTTATCAGGAAGATGCTTGTACCATCTCTTGTTTTAGTTTCCCAATGTCGCTTCTAACGATACCCACGGAATGATATGGGGTAGTAAATGTTGATGATCTTTTTCGCACGTTCTTGTCGTAGGTGATCCACTTTTCATCACCAGTGATTAATCTTTTCAAAAATGGTTCGGTTTCATTACGTTTCAATAGAGAATCGCAAATGAGTACACGATTCATTAGGTTTCTTTCAGTGAGCTCGTGTGGTACCCAAATATCGTCATAATACTTTTTCAAATGGGTCAAAACTGTTTTGTGGTCAATCCCCAATTCCTCGGCTATATCGTTACTACTAATATGCCGATCTTGCTCCACTTTTCCAAAAATGGCATCGACTTTATACGTGTGAGGGTGACCTGAACGAGCTACATCTTTGACATTAAAATTCCGGACTGAAATATACTGTAGTTATAACAAAAGAAATAAAAAAAAATTGGCTGGCTGTCTGTCTGTCTGTCTGTTTGTTCGGGCTAGTCTCCAGAATGGCTGGACCAATTTGACGGAACTTTCACTGGCAGATAGCTGATGTTATAATGAGTAACTTAGGTTAGGCTTTTTACTTTTTAACTTAGGCTTTTATTTTACAAAAAGAATAAGGGTTCCGCACAAAAAATGAAAACCCATGAAATCCATTCGTAATAAATACCACGCGGATAAATTGGCGGTGAAGAACTAGTCGTAAAATAAGTAAAAATAAAAACTACTATTATTTTGTATATTTACTTAGGGCCGTAGCTTAGATCGACGGTACATGGTAAATAGCGTCTTCAAACACGATTGTTTACTTAATGATTAATTGTAATTGTGTGCTTTACTAAATAAACAAACGACATAATCTGTGTTTGCCTATAGAGGTAATGAGAACACTTCCCATATTCTCCCGAGGTGTTGTTTGAGGCGACAGGGGATGAAACAAGAAAACAGCAGCAGTGTAGGTAATGGTAGTAATCGTGATGATGGTGATCTACACGTGACACTACACTATACGTTGTAGAACCACGCTGCAACTATACTATGGTTGTAGCACGAATGGGTCGGCTCGACCGGGGTGAGCGCTCTCACAGAACACCAGCGTAAAATAGTAGCTGAATGCTACTGTGTTCGTATAGTGAGTGGAGAACCGGACACGCTTATTACTTACTATAAACGAGGAATTCTATCTTAAGCCTCAGGGATGACAACGCATCTGCATTTCCATTATTAAGCGAAGACATGGACTATATGCTCGTTTGTCACACTTATTCAATCAAAAAATCTAATATTATATGTTTAGTTATATTTGATATTTTTCAAACTACTTTAAATCAAATAACTGCTTTAAAAAATGGCTCTCACCCACCGTATTTCCAAAAGTATTGCTGAGAGAAATCAAACATAAAATCGCACAGATGGAATTAGTTAAAGGAAATTGTCGGAATAACGTTTCTATTTTATTTTCTCAAATGTTGTTCCTATTAAAGCTTGTAAATTGTTTAAATTGCTGTTCCTAAATAAACAATCTAAGTATATTCATTTTATACGGATTTTTGAAACGTACATCATAATGTGTATGTCCCAGCCAACTAGCAATTAGCCGTTCATGAACAGCCTCCCCATGCATTACATGGTTGATCACCCCATCATTTCTTTCAACGAGACGGTTGCTGGTCTGTGCCTAGTTAGTGCTATATGCTATATTCTATAAATGTACGCGGCTTTGGGGCAGCCCAAAGGCCACCAGTCGCACTTATCCTACTGTCGTTGATGTTCAAGATATTTGCAATATTCTGTTAGACACATATTTATGTTAGTAGTATAGTTGTAGCACGAATGGGTCGGCTCGACCGGGGAAGGACCACGCTCACACAGAATACCAGCGTAAAATAGTAACTTAACGCTGCTGTGTTTCGTATGGTGAGTGTAGCGAACCGGAGACCCTTTTACTGGAAACGAGGCATTCCGTCTTAGTCCTCACGGGTGACAACACATCTGCATTTTGTCTATAGAGTCTATGGTCTGCAGCCACCCACTTACCATCAGGTGGACTGTGTGTTCGTTTGTCACCCTTATCCTATAAAAAAAGACGCATCGGCTGAATATCATTCAGGCCGCTAGTTAACAGCACGTTTAGAAAAAGGCTAGGCTATTAATTGAACGGCTAATTAAGCAAGTTGGCTGCGGCATATATACACGTCAAAATTACCTTGATTCGGCGCCTCGAATCAAGGTAATTTTAACACCTCAGAATAAAAGAATAAGAATGGTAAGACAAATACCTACTAGGTGGAAAGTCCTTTTCTGCCCAGGAGTTCGTCTGGATAGGTATTACCCTCTTACCTATCCAATGCAAATTACGCCTTATTTAAGCTTAAGCCCATTATTGACAGGAAATCTCTAACATCCGTCTATTTTGCATATTGTCACTCAATTATTAGCTACGCAATTGATGAGGAAGTGCTCCACAAATTGTGAGAGTACTGATTTGTCAAAAAGGTCGATTAGAATTATACATGGATTGCAAAGATTGACATCAGCTAGAGCCTATTTCAAAAAGCGAAAATCATGACTGTCGTGTCGTTGTATATTTATAGTTCGCTTCTGGAAGTGCACCATCAAAAGTGAACTACCAATGAAGATGCAAGTACACAACTACAATACAAGAAATCGCGAAAAATTAGTTGTTCCAATAACCAGATTAGTAGAAGCGTCCAAGCAAGGTTTTCCATTAAAATCAAAAGTACAATAAATTGCCTTTAGGAATAACAAGACTTCCATTAAACGCGTTTCAACAAGTGACTAAAACATTTTTTCGAATCACGCTTTCTATAATATAGAAGAATATATGAAATGTTCATTTTCTGACTTGCTTGACATAAAATAATGTAAATGTAAATGTAGATGTATTTCAATTTGTAATTTTAATAATCTAATGTAATCGTATATCATTTGAATTGTAATATTTGACGTACCAATTTTATGTAATGTAACGAAATAGCCAATAAATAAATAAATAAATACCTGTTTTTCTGCCAAAACAGCAGTGCGTGTTGGTGTGGTCCAGTCTGACGGGTATAGATAGCCAGGATATTTACAGGCTGAGAGGCATTCCAACTTAGTTCTCATAGGTGACAAAACAGCTGTAGCCTTCTTTGTTTAAATATATTGAATACAGGTGTTCATGCGTTGCAGTAACCACTTATCATCACGTGGACTGTAAGTTTGCTTGAAAAATCGATTTTAAAAACTAAATAAATAAGTTTAATGTTAGTGTTACGTTTAACAGCTAAAGTGATAATGAGCCGGCCACATAGATCAAAGAACCGAATATCGAACGGAAAGAAAAAATCTCAAGTGGCAGTCTCCTTACGAAAAAATAAAAAAAAAATGTTTTCATAAAATAAATTTACACAAATAAATCTCGCGACAAGCTTTTATATCATATAAATTGTATAATTCAATAATTGGTTAGTCTCGCGTCAAGCTTTTATATCTTTTAAATTATACAATGTAATAAATTGATGGGTTAATTTAATATAAAGATTATTTTCTTCTTTTAGAGCATTTAAATAAAAGCTTGTTTTAAAAAAAAAATACTATTAATTTATTTTTTTACTAGTGATCCGCCCCGGATTCGCACTGTTGATTTCTGGATCTCGACAACAATGCTACCTACTGGGTCTAATTGTGAATCTAAACCATTCTCTAATTAACTTAATCACACATGCAAAATTTCATCAAAATCGGTCCAGCTGTTTATGAGGAGTCAGTCAGATACACACGGACAGAAGAATTAAATAATATATAATATGCATGTATTATACATATAAACCTTCCTCATGAATTATTCTCTCTTTTGGTGAAAACTACATCAAAATTTGTAGTTTAAAAGATCTAAGCGTACATACGGCGGAAAGCTACTTTGTTTTATACTATCTAGAGATTTTTTAGTGTTCGCTGGACATGTTTCTCAGTCTGTTCATTTCATTTAATGCGTCATTGTTGCATGGTCGTTTACCTGTTAATTTAGTATAGTAGTTCTTCAATACCTTAGAAGGTCTCCTTACCTTCTAGCAATTTGACTCTACTTAAGGCCACGTATGCTTGGTCAGCAGCGAAGAGCTTTATTTTTTAAATAAGCTTTGAGCTTATCGTATTCTTATCAACAAACCGTTGATAGGTACCGTGATGGTAGATAAGAAAAATTTCTGCCAATATAGGACGTCCGCCATATTAAATTTAATTTATTTATTTTTATTTATTTAATCTTTTTACATCTACCTTATATTAGGGATATAAAGGGCGGACTTAATGCCTTGTGGCATTCTCTACCAGTCAACCCTGGATGATTTGAGAGCTGTGGTGTAACAACCACTCCATAAATTAATAAATAAGTAAAAAGATTATATCTAACAACAAAATGCAAATATTTTTTTTAAATATACAATCTTAATATCTACTTTGTAATAAAGAAAGAATGAATAGTAAATATATAAACGGATACTTATATATACAAAATCTTTAAATAAATATAAAATAATATAATACAAAAATAAAATAACATGATGCATATTAAATACATATTATACAAAATATCAATTACAAAGCGAAGAGAGAAAAACTAAAGTCGGATAAATCAATTCCTGTTAAAGAATTCTCTAACTAGTCTTTAAAATAATGTTTGTTACTGGGTTTTTTTATATGAACAGGCAGGGTATTCCAGAGCAGTATGGACTGCACAGTAAAGAGGAATTAAAGAAACCACTTTTGTGGTGGAATACAATTTTAAGACTATTTTGGGACAGGGAACTCTATCATGAGTAGAATATTGGTACTGAAAGTTATCCTTAAGATTAGACGGAGAATTTGGGTCATTTAAAATTGAATATAGTACTTGTAAAATTCAGGAACTACGCCTTTGACGATAGAAAGCCATTTAAGCTTAGAACGGTACTGGGAAACATGGTCATACTTACGTAAGCCGAAAATGAACCTAATGCAATTGTTAAGAGGCGCTCAACTTATCGAGAAGATATTGAGATAGATCTGGGTAACACACATCCGCATAATCAATAATGGGTAATATCAAAGTCTGGATAAGTAGAAGTTTAGTTTTAAAAGGCAGAAAGTTTTGAGACGGCAAAGAGAACGTAAGGTGGCAGTTACTTTAGGGCTTATTTCAGCAACTTGAACTCCCCCAGCAGGTATGGTCCATATGTAAAATACAAACTGGCAGCAATGTTCCATTGTAAAATACGGGAGAAAGATCATCGTTATTAATCTTGGCTAATATTCTGCTACTACCTATAACATTACTTTACATTTGGAAGGTTAACGAAACACCATGTCTAGTACGACCAATCTCTTATGGCATCAATGTTGTGGTTGATTTTGTTAATATTATCATTAAGGTCGTTAACACTAGATTGAACATAGAGCTGAAGATCATCTGCATATAGATGGTACGTACAGTTGAAAACTGAAGTCATAGAATTTATAAATAGAGCAAACATTATATGAGAAAGTATTCCGCCTTGCGGCATGCCTGTTTTAAAGTCAGCCCATGTTGAGGACTCTTGTCCTAATCGAATTGATTGCTGGCGGCCGCGAAGATTAGATGAAAACCATTCCAAAGCTGGGATTGAGAATCTAAGATTAGCTAGGAAGGCTATAAGGATATCTTGCTCGACTGTGTTAAAGCATTTGAAAAATCAACAAGCACTACCACTGTAAGCTTTTGCTCATCCATTCCCATTCGAATGTCATCTGTGACTTTTATCAAGGCAGTGGTAGTACTGTGACCTGCGCGAAAGCCTGTCTGATATTTATTTAGCAGGTTATGTTTGTTTATAAACATAGAGATTTGCTTGTGAACACAGGCTTCAGAACTTTAGATAGGTATGGCAAAATTGAAATTGGTCGAAAATGGGTAGGTAATGAGGATTAGGTATTTTAGGAAGTGGTCGCACAAATGCTTTTTCCACTGAGTAGGATATTGGCCTGAGTCAGGGAATAGTTTACGATATGTGTGATTGCAGGTAAAAGGCACTCAAGGATCATGGATATCATAACTTTACTAATCTCATCGCAACCCACAGCCTTGGATTTAATAGCTAATACTGATTTCTGAATCTCATCCACAGTCACAGGTAAAATGTGAAAAGAATAGGAGGAGAAGGCATGGATTGAATGGAAACTATTGTTGTAGAATGAACTGTGTTATTCACTGTGTTATTTCATCCAGAGTGATTGATGGACCATGATAACATATAACGGCCTTACTAATACCTAGTGTTTTAAAAAATTTCCACACATCGGCGGTCGAAGAATATGTAATATTACTATGGATATAACGGCGTTTAGCATTTCGTACCATCTGATTGCATCTGTTTCTTAACAATTTAGTGTGACGTCATTATATTTTTTGTGTTCTTCTCAGTAAACCCTTTCATTTGGTACATATATCATGAGAGTGTATAAAAAATAAGTAGTTCGCCATTTGTGGGAGTTCGCCACATTGGATTCAGAATGACGTCACGTAACTAACCATGCACTGTCATCCAAACTAAACGTGTATGCAAAATTTCGGCTCAATCGGTAAGGGATAACTGTTTTAAAATTCAGTTGCAATATTGGATCTAAACAAAAAAAACATACAAACATTGCAAGTTAATAAAAGCTTTGAA
This sequence comes from Parnassius orleans, assembly GCA_029286625.1. Lineage (NCBI taxonomy): Eukaryota > Metazoa > Arthropoda > Insecta > Lepidoptera > Papilionidae > Parnassius > Parnassius orleans. The sequence goes on along the minus strand of JAGSMP010000483.1, from coordinate 189,522 downwards.
AATCAGCGCTCAGAATAATGTTGACACGAGAGCGCACTATTAAAGTTTCATAAAGCCCACAAGGCCTAGTTTGGGTCCGCGCCAAACAGATAATAGATATCTATACACGTTGAACTGACGTAGCTACAAAAGATGAGACTATGAAAACCTATAGAGTCAACAAACTACCACCAATATAAATATAACTAAACCAAATATTAAACGATAGACGTCATCGTGGCGCAGTGGCTTAGCAATGCGTTGCAGCGCCAAGGGCCGCGAGTTCGGATCCCTTTGATTATATTATCAAGTATTTGTATGGCCTACAAATGATTGTTCCGGGTCTGGATGTTTGTCCGTGTGAAATATATGTATGTAAACTGCGCCCACCATACATGAGAAATTCCTAGTGTGGAAGTAACGTTACCTTTTAAAAAACTCTTTGTTATTGCACACAATGTTTATTATAATTGTGTAGTGGCGGTGGAAGAATATTAACTACCCTATATAATCCCTCGGGTGTCGCAAGAGGTGACAGAGTGAAACAAACCAACAAACAGCAGCGTCTTCCAAATAACAACTAAAAATAAAAAATAAACTCAAACGTGGCAACTGTGACAAATATCCCCTCTATGGGGCAACCTATGGGGGAGGCCTATGTTCAGAAGTGGACTTTTGTTAGGCTGCTAAAATCTAAAATCAGTCCTACCTTCCGGTACAGTGCCAAAATCGTTTGCTATGTTCTCAGACTGAATGACTAGCCTTTCGGCGAGAAAAAAATGTATCCTGATGTCTCCCACAGTGATATATACAGATACGAGTTGGTATACATTTCCTTAAGAAATTTCACCGCGAAATGGTATTGTATTAAAAATGGTGATTCTTTTTATAAATATTTCATTTCATTTTAAAACCATCTTAAAATTAAAAATTCTATTTCACAGAAATCATTTTTAATCTACAAACATTCAAAATGAGTTCCTCTGATCGGAAATAAAACTGATAGAAACTCCGAAGATATTTTTTACTTCTCATTGTTTTAAATTTCAAATAAGTATATTTTATATAATACAGTTTAGTAATGAAATTAAATATAATTAGTAACTTTGCTTTTTAAAATAACAACCCGTTAGGTTTCTTACTGGCTCTTCTCAGGGTAAAGGCTTTTCCGAACCTATGGCAAATCTATATACATATAAATAAAATTGAAGTGTCTGCCTGTAATATTGAAATAACTAGCTTTTATTTGCATGGTATTAAGACAAATAACCATATATAAAAAATCTTTGTCTGCCTGTCCGCGTTAATTTTCGGAATGGCTGAACCGATTATGTTAAAACATTGAAATGTAAAAGCAATGCCAGGGTTGTCAACCCGCCTGCCAAGACATGTCAACTGTGGCAAAATTCTCCTATGTTACAATCTATGGGAGAGGCCTATGTCAGAAATAAGTCTTTTATAGGATATAACTGATGGATTCATGCAAACAATTAGAAATAAAATAAGTAAATAATTTTGCCTTCTCTCAACATTTCCGAATCGGCCTAATAGACTGTTTCGTGGAAGGTTGCCAATATCGAAAACAATGGCGTGCCCGTTTGATAAACTCGGTCGCCCCTGATGTACCTTTACCGCACAGTAACAGTTAATGAATGTACCGACGGATGTTGTGTTATTGGAGCTATAGGATTCGATTTTCACGGGTGCGCGTACAAAATTGAGGGATATATGTTGGATATATCCTATTTGTCGAGACTCTAAGGTTAGTTTGATTTCACCGGTATCGATAACAAAGCGTTTACCGTGACGTAGTAAATACTATATTATCATCCGTGGGTGTTGTAAGAGCGCAAGAGGAAACAAATCAGGAGATGAGCAGTAGCGTCTTGATATCTATGAAAAATATCCACTTAGGGGGCAATCTATGGGAGGTCTATGTTCAGTAGCGGCCTTTAATAGGCTGTAACGGTCACGTAAGCGTGACAATCGAGCACAAGCATAGCACACCTGATACATATACCATAGACACATATACCATAGACTCCTATAACTGTCTTCGATTAAAAATCGGAATGCAGACACTTTTACACCCCTGAGGTCTATGATGGAATGTAAAGAGAGTCTGCGGTTCTCGTCAATCACCAAACGCAGCAGCTATAAGCTGCTTTTTACGTAGGTATTTAGTGCGTGGGTCCTTCCCCAGTCACCTACGGGCACATGGGGCCTACCCATTCCTGCTGTAGCCATAACACGCTGTAACATAACTGGAATCGAGAATTTGAGCTGGAAAAGAAACATAAAGTGAAAATTTCGCTCGTGAATAAGCGGAAGGAAAAGTTGCAACTAAACACTGCCTTGAGTTACCTGCATTTACAAACAAATATGCATCAGCAAAAATCACTGTTGTACACAATGTTGCAACAGGTCGTCACTCTGTCTACAGAACGGCAGATACCCCAATCTACCCGGCACTGGAAGAGATCATATCAAGAACTCCACCACATATCTGTCGTCTAATACGAGGCTTGAGGTGGTGCGTACGGCGTGTTTCCCGTGCGCTCCCATATGAAGGAGGGTGGAAGCTCTAGCTCCACCCCTTCAACGAGAAGGAGCCTGTGAAGGCTACCGCCGTCGGTGCTGCGGTAGTGCGAGAGTGATCCGCAGTCCTGGCAAGAGAAGCGACAAACACCGTGAAGTTTTAGCCGATAAGAGTCCTGCATAACTAATATGACTAATTTTATTGACTAGAAACGGGACAACGTATCACATTAATTTCTTTTGGGTATTTTAACAGATCGATTTACCTAATATATCAATTAAATTGTAAATTATATGATGGGATCCGATTCTAAATCCTAGATAACAGTGGTTTTCAAGAAAGGACTTTAATTTACATACACATTATATATTTTATATTTTATCATATATATTTACATTTTGCAGTCTTATTATTTTCTGTATACAACGGCTAAATAATTGACAATGATATCACCTAGTTAGCTTTGGAGATCGTAAAATTTCATTTGTGTGGTTACCGGAATCACACAACAACATACGATAAATTACTACTTTTCGCATTTGATATCAGGAATCATTAATTTGCTTAACGCCTTTCTCTGTTGCTCTACACCGCCAGCAAAACAGCAAACTCGCCCGGTTCCTGATCAAGGCGCTATCAATCGCCCGAAACGCAACTTAAATTTTTGCATTTTTCGAAACTTGAATTTTATAAAACAGACACATTTGCATTCCGAAACTATCCGCGGGGACACGGGATGGAGTACAAAAAGGACGCTCCCGTTCAAAACATGACTACAAGTTACTACAACTTACCTGTCTATCGCCTCCACGGTAGGCAGGTATCCATGATGATTTCTCCCCATATAAAAAAATCAAATAAGACCTGAAGATACAATTATTTAAGAACCTTATCACAGCTTTATCATAAATTTTGAAAATTTTAGTAAGAATTTAGTTGCTAACCAAGTTTAAATCGTTGTAGATCCTAAATGGTCATTAAAAATTGGAAATAATTAGAAAAACCTACAGATGATTTTCAAATACCTATTCAATTATACCCCACTTGACATAGTCGTCGACTTTAATTTTTTCTTTTTCTCAATATGGCGACTACCAGACTTTAGATTACTGTCATATCTTTTGTGATACACACGATGAAGACAAATTGATTGATGGAATCATCAAAATCGGTCCACGGGTTTGTTTTCTAAAGCGCCACAAAGGAACACACATACATAAATGTATATGCTGATAAACACATTACCCTCCTTTGCGTCACGCAGTTGGGCGAAAAAGTCGTCACTCTGTTTGTATCGTCCAACACTACGCTTGGCAAGACTAGACTGCCACACGAAAACTCTTCCCATCTGTTGTTGTTCGAACTATATGGCCGGCTCATTGCCACTTCAGCCTACTGATCCGCTGGGCTGTGTCAGTTACTCTTTTCGTCTTGCGGATATCCTCGTTTAGGATCATGCACGTTAATACGCAAAGGGACTACTAGCGCTCTCCATAGCTCGTTGAGTGATTAATGAAAAAGTTAAAAGCAACAGCTTATAATCGTTAATTATCTATTACTTAAATTAAGTATTAATTATCTCTATACTTGTATCTTTCCATTGTTATTTAGTGAAAAGTGAGAGACAAAGATTTTATAGGTGGTACAGCATGGCTCTAAACCCGAGGTTATTTTTAGAATGAAGGTCACAAACGAACACACAGTCTACCTGATGATAATTGGATGCTGAGACGCAATAGACATCTACATTTATCCTCGATTAAGAATCAAAATGCAGATGTGTTGTCACCCTGAACTAAAGACATGCATCGTATGTAGTAAAAGGGTTTTGTTCTCTACACTCACGATACGAAACATACCAGCATTACGCTTGTTTACGCTGGCATTCTGTAAGAGCGTCGTCCTTTCCTAAGCGAATGAGCCATTCGTGCTACAACCAAAATATAGCTGCAGGCTACCACGTACAAAACGTATTTCTTTTGAAACAAGAGGACACACAAGTTTAAAATTGTATCTATATTGGTTTTCTACTTTGTCTTGGTGATGAGACGTTTGAATTAAATGAAATAGAAATTCCGAAAAGAGGAAAGAGATAGGAGATAAGTATAGATGAAATAATGAAAGCAATGAAAAGTATGAAAGCAGGTAAGGCAGCCGGATATGATAGAGTATCACTGAAATGCTAAGGCCTGGAGAGGGAGTGGTGGTAGACCTGCTGTACACCTTGTTTAATTTGTGTTGGGAACTTAAGGGTACCGGAGACTGGTGCATAGCCGTGATAGTCCCACTATATAAAGGAAAAGGATCGCAGCAGGACTGTAAAACTACCGTGGTATCAGCCTTCTTAGCATTGTGGCAAACTTTTGCTAAGGTACTAATTGAAAGAGTTATGAAAGATACTGATGGAAAAATTTGGGATGTGCGAAAGGGATTTAGAAAGGGAATGAGATGTACGGATCAGGTCTTTTCGTTTGTATATATTTCGTTTCGTTGATAAAGGCATTGAAGTCTCTGTATAGGGACTCCAGTGCTTGTGTCAGGATCAACAGGGCCTACTCAGAAGGTTTGGCATCCATAAAGGGATCAGATAGGCTGTGTGGCTTTCCCGTGGCTGTTTAACCTATTTATGGAAAGTTGTTTGGAAAATTTGAAAGTTGAAGAATGCGGGTTAAGAATGGGTGAGTTAACCGTCAAATGAAACCGAAAAAAAACAGCGGCCGAGTTGCAAATGATGGTTACATTAATGAACAGTTTATTAAAAGAAAGGGAATGAAAGTGAACGCAAGTAAGACTAAAGTTATGGTTTTGAAAGAGAAGAATGTAAAACGATATGTTAAACAAGAATAGAAGGAATTGGTCGAGCAAGTAGGAGAGTTTGCGTATTTGGAATGTGTATTTAGCAGGGATGGTAGATATGATAAGGATATAGAACGACAGTGAACGCAGGAAATAAAGTAAATGGGGCTATACACTCTGTTGTGGAAAGTCAGAATGTGTCCAAAAGGCACGTATGGCAATGCTATGCTGTGTTAGTCCCTACTTTAATGTATAGTGATGAAAGTTGAGTGTGGCAGAAGAAGCACGAGTAGAATAAATGCTGTAGAAATGCGGTCATTAAGGGTATGTTAAGGCTGAATCTGAATGACAGAGTGAGAATTGTGTGATAAGAGAAGAGTGTGGTTTGCAAGATGATATTGTGACCAGGATTAGAAAGAAATACTTCAGTGGTTTGGTCATGTAGAAAAAATGAATTAGGTAAGAGAAAATTTATCGACCAAATTGGCGGTATATTGAAAATGGGCGAAATTAAAGTACTCTTAACCGACGAGCGTGTATGCGTTGGTATATGGATGTGGAGGAGGTGAGAGAGGTGTCAGAATCAAATAGAAGTCCATAGTCTCTACCTACCCCTCTGGGTGACAGGCGTGAGTCTTTGTGTTATGTTATGTTATTATGAAATATATACAATATTAAAAACTATAATAAAAACTTTAATTATCATTTAACGGTGGTAGAGCCACGCAGCAGCTTTGCTGTTGCACGTATGGGCAGGCTCGAGCCGGGTTAGTACACGACCTCACAGAATGCCGGCGTGAAGTGGAAGCTCTGCTTTTGCGTTTCGTCTGGTGAGTGCAGGTGACCGGAGGCAATTCCCCATCAACATGGTAGCGGAATTAAATTTTAGACTACCCCAGGAGGTACCAGCACCCCTGGAGAATCCTCGCTGAGCATCCACGACCATGCTACTCCACTCCTGAGCGTGGGTGCTCAGGCCCCATATTCTGGGGGCAAAATTCCGCTCAAAACAATAACTGTTCGGGGCAAACTGAGCAACAAGACCAAGGCGACCCCTGCCACGCTATCCGTGGTTTCTGCAACATCAGGGACTTCACTCGAACCTAAACGCCGTCCACTACCATCTCGAGACGGCGAAGCCGGCCTTGCTTTCTGACCGAGACGCAGCTGTCCTCTCGGCTGATACTTCATATCTCTCCCAGGTAAATTGGAACACTCATTTGTGCCTCGGGCTGGAGTTTGCGTATACGTCAGAGAGGACATCTGTTCTCGACGCCTCGGCAGTCTTGAAGGTTCGGACCTGTCCATCCTTTGGCTACGCGTAGATAGCGACGACCATCCGCACGTCTACGGGTGCCTCTATGGTCCCATAGCGGTAATGCCGAAACAGACCGACTCATCGACCACGTCCAAATGGCTACAGATTCCTTGCTACAACAGGTCCCATCCGCAGAGATCGTGATCCTTGGCGATTTTAACGCCCACCACGCCGAATGGCTTGGTTCACGTTTAACCGATCATGCGGGAGATCTGTTTATGAATTACTACGCGGATTCCAGATGTGGAGGATCATACACCTTCCTGTTGGACCTTCTGCTGACCTCTCATCCGGACGGATATCAGGTTTCCGTCGATGCCCCTCTCGGCTCTTCGGACCATTGTCTGATCCGGTGTGGTGCCACTCACGCTCCCTCGCGGTAGCGTTCTGCAGAGTTGCCGCCGTGTTTGGCATTACAGGTCGGCGGATTGGGACGGAATGCGGTCTTTCTTAGCATCCTACCCATGGGGGCGGGTTTGCTTCTCGCCGGATGATCCCAGCGTTGTTGCTGACTCTGTCACTAATGTGGTGCTACAGGGAATGGAACTATTTATTCCATCATCTGTGGCCCATCGGAGGCAGATCGCAGCCTTGGTTTGGTCGCTCCTGTAAGACTGCATTACGCAGTAAGCAGAAGTGCTATCAGGCCTGGGCTGAGGCTTCGGCGGCTCGGAATGTAAACACCAGCATGCTTAAAAGAAGTATAACTTCGCCTCCAGGTCCTTCAAAGTGTTATTGCCAAGGCAAAGTCAGAGCACATAGGCAGAATTGGCGAGAAACTAGTTCGCCTTCCTTCGGGAACCCGTGCATTCTGGTCTCTCATAAGGCTGTCAAGGAATTTCTGTAAGCCATCACTACCATCTCTGCACAGGAGGACGACTCACTGGCCCGCCGCAAAGAAAGCCGACATTTTAGGCTCACTTTTGCGTCAACTCGACTCTTGATGACGGGAGAACACACCGCCAGCCATCCGCGGTGTGAGTGCTCCATGCCGGATGTGCGGTTCTCACAGCGCTCGGTTCGCAAGCACTCCTCTCCTGGACATCCACAAGTCAGAGTGGGCCTGACGGAATCCCCAATTGTGCTGAGGACGTGTGCTTCAGGTTGGCACCGGTTCTAACGCGTCTTTTCCGGTACTCCTACTCCTAGGCGTAGTCGAAATCATGGAAGACAGCTTTTGTCCAACCGATCCTAAAAAGGCGACCGCTCAGACCCGTCCAACTACAGGCCTATCGCCATCACCCCCTTGTTCTCCAAAATAATGGAATCCATTATAAACTGCCAGCTCATGCGGTACCTTGAGGATCACCAGCTGATTAGTGACCGCCAATACGGTTTTCGTCGGGGTCGATCAGCTGGTGATTTCTGGTCTACCTGACTAATAGATGGGCGGAGGCAATAGAGTCCAAGGGAGTGGCATTGGCCATTAGTTTGGGACATTGCGAAGGCCTTCTATCGGGTTTGGCACAAAGCGCTTCTTTCGAAGCTCCTTCCTATGGGCTTCCGAGAATGTGAATTGGATCACCAGCTTTCTTGCAGATCGGAGCATCAAGGTCGTTGTAGACGGTGCATGCTCCGACTACAAACTATTAACGCTGGTGTTCCACAAGGCTGCGTGCTATCACCAACGCTGTTTCTTCTGCATATCAATGATATGTTGCAAACCGGTAGCATTCATTGCTATGCGGATGATAGCACTGGTGATGCTCTATACGCCGGCCGTGCGAATATTTCTCGGAAAACGTCGAGTACCGGAACAAACTTGTGTCTGAAGTCAAGTCTTTGCTGAACAAAGTCTCGGATTGGGGGCGACTAAATCTGGTCAGTTTAATCCTCAGAAGACACAAGTTTGCGCGTTTACCGCTAAAAGAACCCTTTGTCGTATCTCCTCAGTTTCAAAGGCACTCCCTTGTTGCCTCAGCCAGTATCGGAATCCTCGGCGTCGACATATCGAGTCGCGTGCAGTTTCGCGGTCACTTGGAAGAGGCCAAATTGGCCTCTAAAAGCTGGCGTGCTCAGCAGAGCGGGACAGTATTTCATGCCGGCACAACGCCTGCAACTTTACAGGCGCAGGTTCGGCCTCACATGGAATACTGTTCCCATCTCTGGGCTGGGGCTCCCCAGTGCCAGCTCCTTCCACTTGACCGCATCCAGCGCAGAGCGGCTCGAATCGTCGACGACCGAGTCCTTCCGATCGGCTCGATTCGTGGCGCTGCGAAGAGATGTTGCATCTCTTTGCATTTTCTTTCGCATTTACCACGGGAGTGCTCTGAGGAATTGTTCGGATTAATCCCAGCCGCCACATTTCACGAACGCACATCGCGGCAGAACTCCGATACCATCCACACCATCTGGATGATTGGCGGTCCACCACTGTGCGATTTAGAAGATGTTTTCTTCCTCCACAACTTCCTTGTGGAATAGTTTACCACCAGCGATTTTTCCGGACCGATACGACTTAGGGACCTTCAAGAAAAGAGCCTACTCCTTTTTAAAAGGCCGGCAACACATCTGCAATTCCCCTGGTTCCCCTGGTGTTGCAGTTGTTCATGGACGGCGGTAGTCACTTACCATCAGGTGAGCCGCATGATCGTTTGCCCCTCTCCTAAAAAAAAAAAAATCATACACCAAGCGGTATCGTGCCAAATCGCAGGCTGCGTTTCTCGCTGAATGACAATACACTTAGCTTTCTTCTTATTTTTAAAATAGATATTGAAATAGGTTTAATAAATTATTTATTTATTTTATTTATTTATTTAAGCTTTCATGCACAAAGTTGTACATATGGCGGACTTAATGTCATAGGACATTCTCTCCCAGTCAACCATTAGGCTAAACAGAGATAGACAAACAAGAGGCGGTGCAGCAGTAATCAAAATAGAAAGGGCTAAAAATATATTATAAATACATATAAATATACATATACACACATACATACTCATATACATGCATACAGTGTATATATACACAATACATATAAATATTATCTATGTCAGAACAAATATGAAATATACATAATTATTTATGTATATGAAAATAAGACTGTGTTAGTTCAAACTTTCAACGATTTTTCACATGCTTACGGACTTGATTTTTAAAACAAACTTGTTGGGTGCTTTTTAAATGTCAAGAGGATGTGGATCAGAGTCTGATGGCCGTGAGGGCGAAAAGGTGAGATAAGTAAAATTAGTAGAATTTTGAAAATTAAAATAGATTTTATATTTTATCAAGTTTATTTAAATTAGAATTACATTTAGTTTTAGTTAATTAATCAAATTGCTTAGACTAATTACATATCCTAAATCTAATTGAATTAGTTACAAGTTAAACAATTCAATTTAGAATCTCTGGTGACAATAAATTACTTTCTTAAATAATGACAGGCTGTGAGTCATTCCATCTTAATCCTCAGAGATCTTACGCCTTCTTTGTTTGAAGTGGGCTGCTGATGTCCATCGACTGCAGTAGCCACGTACCATCAGGTAGAATGCAAGTTCGTTTGTCACTTCAACTTTATAAAACTTCCTTCTTTCTTTGCTAAGGGGATCGTTTACCCATTCCTTTTCATCTTCGTACAACAAATCGCACGGAGGATCTCCATCTTTACCTCGTACATACTAAGCATTCGGACGCAGTGTTTCTGTTTGCCTTTTGACCGTTTACCATATCGCCTCGTGGTTGTCGTGAAGAAACATGGGAACAGGAGATCGGCAGCAAAATCTTCCTTATATTAACTGAATAAAAATTAACAACTGTGGTTGCCAACCTGCTTTCAAGAGTGAAAATATGGCAAATATCCTCCTATTAGGTAATCTATGGAGGCCTATGTTGTAATGGTAATGATTACGATTTTCTCTTTTCGAGTATTAATCTTAAGGCAACAAGATCAACAAGCAAACTGATGCTCCATAGATCCACAATGGCAAGGGACGTCCTAAACGGAAGTATATGACCAAATCAGCGATATAGTGAAGATGGGCAAAATTAGGAAACCTTACCAATGAACAGGAATATGTATATGGACGTGAAGGATGCGAGGAAGGTCAGGATCGAGCCAAATGGAAGTCCTGAGTCTCTGCCTACTCCTCTGGGTGACAGGCTATGTTATGTTTATATTAATTAATCTTTTCGAGGGAATACAATGTGCCTGTCTTAACATTATTTACCGTGTAGTGGGTATGTAAGAATATTCACTACTCCAAATCACCCCGTGGGTGTCGTAAGAGGCGACAGGAAAACAAATCAGATGGGCAGCAGCGTCTACCTAACACGACTAAAAATAAAAACTGTGACCCGTTATCAAGCGTGGCAACTATGGCAAATATTCCCCATGAGGCAATCTATGGGGAAGCCTAGAAACAGAAACAGAAACAGAAACTTTTTATTCAATACTAGCTGTTATCCGCGGCTTCGCCCGCATGGTCACTGAAATGAACTATCCATTGCTTTTGAATTGAAAACTGGGCCAAATAAAGATCCGTCAGAGATGCAGCCTTTTGAGTTGAAAAGAAACTGAGCTTAATAGGTCCGTCAGAGGTGCAGCATTTGGAATTGAAAAGAAACTGAGCTAAATAGGAAATTTTGAATTGAAAAGGAAGATCTGTAGAATTCTGATTAATTGATTGTAGAATTTTGGAAAAAAACTAACTGAACACTATTTTAAGACGCTACTGTACACAATGTTATATGTTTTTCCATTCAGGGAAAGAATGTGGAGATTCTGGGCATTTGACACACGCGAACATGCTACATACAGCTGACCATGAGAGAAGCACGGTTTTCTAAGTTGACCCCGCTACCTGTAACGTTTGCCCTTGCGCTTTATTAATTGTCATTGCAAAACTGAGCTTAATAGGAACTGCAACCTTTTGAATTGAAAAGGAAGATCTGTAGAATTATAGGGATCCGTGGTATAATAACATTTTCACCTTTTCTATACCTATCAAAATTGTAGCACGATTATATTCCATCAAGATGTGTCACACGCAGCCTTGTCCCGTTACATAACCGAGGAGCATCTAAATTTCGCATTAGCATGACTGGACGCCTAATTTTAATTGAAGCTTATGTGAGGGCACACCTGACAACTCTAGAGAATTTAGAAACTCTACGGGATATGAAGTGCTCTGTTCTGTGTCCATAACTGTGTCTACTGACAAATACTCTGTTATTTCTCCTGCTACTTCGCTTAATATATCTGAATTTATTTTGTTAACGCTCTCATTATTTGGTGCAAGAATCGCCCTTTCACATAACCATTTGTCTTCATGCATGTTGTTCGTTAAATCTGAATAAACGTTCGCAATTAATTCGGAATTACTCTGTACTAAATTACAAAATCTCTCGTCAATTTAACGCAGCCTCAGCATCCGTTTCAACCGCCCATCGCCAATTTTAATAGTGTGTCAGCATAGTTTCCAGCATTGATATCATTATACAAATGCACTCTCATATTCGTTGTTAAACTGAATTTTGTCACCTTGTTCCATAAAATAGACGACTTGAGGCATGCTTTAATTTCATCTGCAGGTGTGCCCTTTTGAATGACAGGTAAAGTTTGGCGAAAGTCACCAGCCAGTGAAACCACCATTCCTCCTATTACATCGGTATTGCTGCGCAAATCCTGGAGCGTTCGATTTAGTGCTTCTACAGCTTTTTATGCGACATTTACTTTCGTCCCACTAAAGTTTGCATTGTCATACCTCGTGCACTATTTTTGCTAAAGTTGCAGATCGGCGATTCTTCCTGGGCTAGATTTAGAGGAGTTTTAAAACAGAATGTGCAGTGCGGCCCCGCTTAGCAGCGTGGCGGCTATACCGGAGGCTACGGCCACAGACATATTTTATCTTTCCGTACTTGCGCTAATAATAAATTTAACAAAATGTCTTCCAGTTCCTCCAGGGCATCTAAAAGAAAAGTGCACCATTTCCAGATTCAATTTGTCCTAATACTTTGTCAAAAACTCGTTTTGTTCGGGAAGCAAGTGGGGTACAAATTCGGCTACTTGCTGCTGCAAAGCTGGTATATCGTAGTTTGTTTCACGTATAATTTCATCACTTAGTTCATTTTCGGTTGTTCGCTGAGGGCTTATTATTCCAAAGTCGCTTAATTTTTTGCCTACCATTGCCATTACTTTATCTTCAATTTTTCCAAGTGCTTCATTACAAATGTGTTCATTGTACGTCATGTTCGCGTGTGTCTGCTGTTACCTTCAAAATATCTTCCGCCATGTACTCTTATATTTGTCCCACAATTTATGTGCATTGGATAGCCCGCAAGATGATATGAGAGTTGCATAAAGATCCTAATTTTGGCTGGTGACTGGCACTGCACAGCTTCCTCCATGGTTTCATCCCAGTGATTATCGTTTTCTAAAAGATGCAGAGCTTCACATGCTTCTCTATAAGTTGCGCATTCCTGACCGTTGACAGTTTTAAGGTCTTTATATCCTGTGGGACCCCGAACATGGTGCAGCAGCAATCGTAAACAGAAACATTCAAAATTAGTTACATGGACGGTATACACGACAAGGGCATCTGATGACTTTACACCGGCCAATTTGCAACAGGCGCGCCTTGAATACAGCGTTTCCTCCTTCCTAGATGTGTTCCAAGTATAATAGCGGGGACTTCAGAATATAACAACGTTTTTGCAAAGGGATCGGTTTGACAAAGTTGAAAGAAAGCTGTTAGTGTAGTTTTGGCGGTGATGCAATTCTTTCTTGAAATTTCTTTCGGTGAAATATACACGCTCTCCATTTTCTAAGTGCACAGCAAGGTGAGTAACTGTTGGGTGCCTTTCGTGTAAAGGGAAGCCAAGGAGACGCCACGCTGCCTCGTTACTGCTGACATAACGCCCTGCTTGAAAGGTCTGTACTTCATTAACAGGATTTGCCTCACCTTTACTCCTGAGATTAAATATTGCTTGGTCGCTTCCTTTATTTATGCCTTACAGATATACTTGATTGTGCGGACAGAGCTACATGCTTCTACATTAATGTGGGCATTAAACGTTTTACATAGAATGGGCGAATACGGGACAATCCAGCTGTTATCTAAGGTTTCGAATGCTCCAGAGCGAGATTTGATTGTAACTTTCCTGCCACCATCTTCAGGAGCTCTGCGTCTGTATAAAGGGTAGCCATTGTCATTGCACTGTTTCTTTTAATAGCTGTTTAGGAATTTCTTTGTACATTTTCCTTCTTTCATACATGGCGATATTGAATTTCGTGCTCCACATGGACTGTGAATCATATTTCGGACGATGGTATCATACAATTCTTTATCTTGCTCAGGATCCGGAATCTCGGCGCTTATTATGTCGTCTATTTGGCCTGGCCGAAACTTCTCTTTAAGCCATATTAGAATGTGGGCATGCGGTAATCCTCTTTTGCCATTCAATTGAATACATGAAGCACTGCACCTCTCCGAAAATTTTCCTTTGTTAATTACATACATTAATTTTGTACTCTTAATCTAAATACTCTAGCAACTAAATCGTGTCAGTCAGTACTTTTTGGCCCGGCATTAGCTCCTCAGTTATTTCTTTCCATGTGGGATTGCAAGTAAAGTAACAAAAGATCAGGTCTTCCGTAAGTTCGTACATAGGCAAATGCGTCTTGTGTGTACTCATGTAGGTAGCGGGGACTGTTAACGAATGATGAGGGCAGAATTACCATTTACCTAAATCTCTGGGGTTTACATTGGCGTCGCTAGAAACTGCATCTTGTAAATGTATATAATTCTCAACGCGCAGCTTTTTGATTTAAAGATATATAACGGAGACGTTCACTTTCTACCTTCCATACATGTCTACCAAAAATTGATGAAATAATTGTCTACACGGGCTAAGTGGTTAAAATCATTTTCTCGCAACATCATATGATACGCATAAAAATCCATACATGATACTTTTTGTTCGAGTAGGCTCCTTTTGACCGGGTTAATGAGTGGAATTTGAAAATGATAACCCTCTTGTCCTTTGCAATAAATCAATGGGTATTGCAGAGCGTCATAAAACTTGTGTGTATCAGCTACCCGTTGCAACGTATAATCACGTGCTCGCAAGACAATGTCTCGTGAAGAAAATTGATCACCACTAATTACGGCTGCTATTTCGTTTATCAAAGGTGCATTGTAGCGCCTTTCATGCTCTCCTCGAGGTGTCCGATTTGCGTGAATGACGACATAATCCTCTTCAGGTAGGTTTTCTAAAGCAGTTTAAATTTTTAACTAAAATGTTACGTTCATGCAAGAATCTTTGAATTTTGAACACTGTGTCTCTCTCAACTCCTGGATAAATTGGCAGCGACGGTCTACCTCAATTTCTTCGTCACCCATAAAATATACTTGTAAAATTTATGCTGTACGTTTTCAGCTGGAAAAGTGAACCTATTCTATGATAAATTTGCCCTTGTATCGTAAATGTAGTCGAAAATCGGCATTATTATTTCCCGGTCAACTCGAAGGACGTCATATGAAAGCATGAGTTATATTTCCGGATCCTGTTTAAAAGCGCCGTGACTCATTAGCATCATATAAAGAGAGTTTTCAAAGGTTCTTCTGGTTCCCCAAGTAACGGAAGAGACACTTTGCCATTGAACAGCACATGCCTGCGGTCTCATCTTTCCATTTTAAAGCGCTGCAAAATCGACGCCTTGTCCATCAGTCCGATAACAATTAACCTGTGATTTTTATAATCAATCAACGGATCATCATAATTGAATGCTGCGTCATTAAAACCGACCAATTGTTTCTTTGAAAATTTTGTCTACGTTCAGCTTGAGCTGTGCATTTGCATCTCTTCGCGCCTGTGTCTGTTCTGGTGTTTCAGATGCCCTTATAGTAGATTGACGTTCAGCTTGCTCAATGAGTCTGTGTTGAGTTTCATCAGGTGTTTCGGCGGCTCTTAAGGCGGCCTGACGTTCCGCTTGTTCGAATAGCCTTTGCTGACTTTGAGTAGGTGTTTCAGTAGCTCTTAAAGTAGATTGACGCTCTGCCTGTTCAAGACGCCTTTGCTGACTTTGAGCAGGTGTTTCAGTAGCTCTAAAGTGGCTTGACGCTCTGCCTGTTCAAGACGCCTTCGTTGACTTTGAGAAGGTGTTTCAGAAGCTCTTAAAGTAGCTTGACGCTCTACCTGTTCAAGACGCCTTTCCTGACTTTGAGAAGGTGTTTCGAAGCTCTTAAAGCAGCCTGACGCTCTGTCTGTTCAAGACGCCTTTGCTGACGTTGAGAAGGTGTCTCAGATGCTCTAAAAGCAGCCTGACGCTCTGCTTGTTCTTGCCTTCTCAGTTCAGCATCTTCTAAAGATTCTAGCGACCGAGCCAATCTTTTCGCTTGTCTTTGAGAAGATACTCTTGAAAGGCTGGACTTACGTTTGCCAGGCATTATGAAGTAAGAAAACCTATTTATAAAAACGTTAAAATACCTAAAAGGAATTAAATTTACTTTTAAATATTTTTTAAAACAAATCCAAAATATCTAAAAGGAATAAATATTCCTTTTAAATATTTTAAATCAAAACAACAAAACCTCAAGATACTACACGAATCCGAAAACAATAGCCAAAAAAATCGAATCAACTTAAACCAAATCACAAAATAAATCGCAGAAAACCGAAATCGAAATTAGTAATCAATATAAATATAACCAACTAAAAACGAAGTAAGTGTATAGGTACCTTATACACTATCTATACTATTAATATTCCTTTGAAATATTGTTAAACAACCTAAAACAACGAAAACCAATTCACGATTCTAAATAAACAAAATCCAAAATCAAAGCCAGTCTAAATATATATAAAGAATACCAACAAATCAACAAAACCGATCCAGAAAAAACACAAATCCGAAAATGAAAGCTAATATAAATCCATTCAACCTTAACCAAATCACAAAGCAAATAACAAACAACCAAAATCAAAAGCAGGTAGTCGAATAAGCTACGAAATAGAAACAATTTAAGCGTATAGGTACCGTATACACTATAAGTTGACGCGCGGCTCAACGGCGGGAGTTAAGTACATGTCAGGAAACATTTCGTTACCGCGTTTTAAAACCTAGTAACGATATCTAGCGGAATCAATTTAAACTATGTATACGTTAGTTAATAAGAACTCTCAAAAAATATTTTTCTTATAATTTTGCACAATTTTTCTTATTGTAATACCGATTCATTCATAACCACATATAAGAACTGTATTCATTTCCGTTCAATAAATATTACTAAGGCTTATTAATAAGGCTTACTAAGAACTGTTTCTACCATTGTTAAGTAATAGTTAAGGGTGAAAGCGTGACAGGTGGTGATAGTATTTCTGATCCATACTTATAATCACGCCTGTAACCCTTGCGGGTAGGCAGAGCATCAACGGATTACTTAATATCGTCTGCGAGGTTATCGCCTATTCTGTGAATTACGATGCACAAAACGTTTGAAGAAAATCAGCTGGTGAATTTTATGTTTTTATCGCTCTCTTCCGGTCCTGCGTGGAAAATACAGATCCATACATTTTTATCTTAATTTTGGTAAAAGACATAATAATCCAGATATTCTGACCTTCTGTGTTCGTCCATCGTACCGTCGTCCGTCTTATAGAATCACGGTGGCGCCACCTAGCTGAATTTAATGTTGCAACATATTCGATTTTCCCACGGAATGATATGTTTTTCCGCTGAAAAAGTAGCTATGTCATTCTACAGCCACCGAACTATCCCCATACAAATAATCATGCCATGCCGACGCTCTGTTGCGACGTGAAAGAAGGACAAACTTGTGCAACATATTCGATTTTCCCACGGAATGAGATGTTTTCCGTGGAAAAAGTAGCCTATGTCACTCTACAGCCACCGAACTATCCCCATACAAAAATCATGCCATGCCGACGCTCTGTTGCGACGTGAAAGAAAGACAAACAAACAAACAAACAAACACACTTTCGCATTTATAATATTAGTATGGATAGATTATAAATAATACTTATTGAAAAAACCTCTGTCCTGGGAAGAACCAGCAAGAAACCCAGCGGGACTTTTTTTTAATTAACAGCTTACAATCATGTATGTTACACAATTAACCACACAAAACAAATTAGGAATAGCTTGGTAGCGAACACTCATTCCCAGGGTTATTATCATCCATAAATTCCTTAATATTATAATAACCTTTTATACAAACTATGTTTAATAAAGTTTTTGAATTTTGAGCAAGTCAATTTTGTATATTTTCTGGGATTTTGTTGTAAAGCGTATACATCGTCCCAAGAATAAATTGCTGACTCGGTGGAGTCGACTAACTGGTACTACTAGCTTGTGTTTGTTCCTAGTATTTACAGAATAAATTTCACTTATTTTTGTATAACAACTTTTATTTTGTGTACGTACATTACATTTTCATAAATGTATTGAGAGGCCAAAGTTAATATATTAATTTCCTTAAATTTTGTCGGAGCGACTCTATAGCGGAGCGACCTATGTTCAGCAGTGGACTTTAATAAGTTGTAACGGTAACTGTAACGGTGACATTATGATTGCTGAGATTAGATGATGAAATAGGGCCACAGATACGATTTCCACTGACGACGAAAGTAGGCTCTCAATTATACTAGCCTGTCAATTATACTACTTTACGCTTATCAAGCCATGCCGTGAGCCATGAGCAGTGGTAGCTCAGATGGTTAGCGCTCGCTGTAAATTTCATAGTACGCGAGAAACCCGGGTTCAATCCTCGCCGGCACCAATGAAATTGTTAATTGCAATTTTATGTGCTGATTTATCACGTGCTCGGCGGTGAAGGAAGACATCGTGAGGAAACCTGCATGTCTGATAAATAAGAAAAAAAAATTTCGAAGACATGTGAAATTCGCCAACACGCATTGGGGCTGCGTGGCGGACACTTCCTTGCACTAAAAGCCTCTCATAAATGAGGGGAGGCCTGTGCGCAGCAGTGGGACGTATATATGCTGTAATTTTGCTTTAAGCTCATCAAATCTTAACAGGGTGTCATGCTGCTGAACGGCCCAGACTCCTGTGTAGAAAAGAATGAAGGAGACATTTCAAATTTATCATACCGTTCTACGCGCTTCGTCTATCGTCTCGTTGACTTTGACTTCGTCTTGAATATTGAATAAATAAAAGTTATTTTACGGATTTTATCGCGTTTAACTTTACTCATTTTTTTTCAGGTGATTTAATTCATCTGAAACGATGGGAAGTAAAATTATTTTTATTCAATGTATACAAGATATTATCATTATTTATCTTGAATAATCTTACAATTTTAGTCTTAGAAAGTAAAGATCAAATATGAAAATGCTTATTTATTATTTTTGAAAAAGTTTTGTTTTAAACCAGAGTAAATTTACAAAACTCTTACTGGAGTTGAAGTAGGATTGCCAGACGTACTTTACTTTAGAGGACATCCTCTATTTCAGCCTCAAAAACTGATCTTGTGCCCTAATTTGAAATCATTAATAGAGGACAAGGCAATATCGCGCGAATTCGACATTACCTCTGCTAGTTGAGTTCAAAGAATTTAATAATCACTTTGAGGTGACGTGCGATGTTAGACAAACTACGTTACATTGCATATGAATATTGTTTTATATTAATAAATGTTGTCACTGATACCACAACAGCATTTTTTGAAAACAATATGATATACTTTATTTTCATCCTATGTCCTTTATTTAGTCTTGTCAAATCCGCTAAAACATGAAACGGGAGCTGACAACCCTAGGTTGTACCATCTATTAAGTATAATAATAATATAGGTACTTGAGTCATCTAAACACGCGCTTCCTTACTAGTAAATACTATGGATGTTTAAAGTGATGACAATATTTTGAAAATATATATAATTAGTGTGACGAGCGAGCACAGCCCACCTGATGTTATGTGGATACTGCGGCCCATAGACATTACATCTTTCCTCGATTAAGAATCAAAATGCAGATGCGTTGTAACCTAAACGGATGGAAAGGACTAAGATGGAATGCCTCGCACTGGATACGATGAAAAGGGTCTCGTTCTCTACACTCACCATACGGAGCACAGCAGCATTGAGCTGCTATTTTACGCTGGTATTCTGTGAGAGCCTGTTCCTTCCCGGTCAAGCTGACCCATTTGTTCTACAACTAAAAGACAGCTGCAGCATGGCTTTACCACGTAGAAGCAAATATGTGAGAAGTGACTGACTAGATATTCCCGCGTGGAATTTATTACGATTGGATTTCATGGGTTTAAATTTTGCGCGGAACCCTAATTCATTTTCAGTAATAAGAGTAGCCTAAGTTACTTTTTATAACATCAGCTATCTCAAGTGAAAGTAACGTCAAAATCGGTCTAGCCATTTCGAAGATTAGCCGGAACAAACAGACAGACACATAAAAAATTTAAAAATGCTTTTTGTTATACTCGTAAATACCGTATATACTTTCATATACATTCAGAAAAAAAACAGACACTTCAAATTTATTTATTTGAATAGATTCTAATATTCTTTATTTCTTACACCTACGTTAAATTCTCACCACTGGGTTGACTGGTAGATAATTTCTTCAGGCGTGAACCCACCTTTGTATTCTTTTTTTTGCGAATGCAATAAAGATTTTAAATAAATAAATACATTAATGTAACAATAATACTATAGCGTATGTCTAACAGTCCATTATGATGATAGAGGACTCTGCAGCCTTCAACCAATGCTTCGTAACTGCAAATATCGTTACACTGGTTAGCCGATATACGGTAGTAGATTCATTGTTGCTATTCCGAAATCGGAAAATCAAACTAAACGGACTCTAAAGCAGACTTAGTACTAGAGATTTACCATTTTATCAATTATCTAATACATTTTATAGAATAACAGTTACATGCGAGCAAACAGTCCACCTGATGATAAATGGATGCTGTGCTACATAGAAAATTCAATTTATCCTCGATATACACAGAATCAAAATCCAGATGTGTCGTCACTCCTAAGGACTAAGATAGAATGTCTTTTCCAGTAAAAAGGGTCTGCGGTTCTCTTTACTATATACTATTTTACGCTGGTATTCTGTAGGAGTGTGGTCCTACCCTAGTCAAGCCGACCCATTATTTATTCAACTGTAATATAGCACTGCAGCGTGGCTATATCACAAAAAGAGTATTACTTAAAAAAAATATTCATATGCCAGATGGATATCAAAATGGCGGACGTGGTCCATTAAATGAAACCTCCGTCTGGTCACCCCATAAATATTAATACAATACAATTATTCAGAATTATATAAAATCTAGCTCAGTGAAACAACTAGCAAATAAATGCTTAACAAAGTAATGACGCAATTCAATATATCCTGTCATACAACTGTGTCAAGTCAACTCCGCTCAAACTTCTGAAGCGAAAATATCTTAAAAATTCCAAACTAGTAAACTCGATATAGTTGCAAAACTTATAATAGGGAACTTTAAAGAAGAACGCAATAAATAAGTCGGTGGTAAAAACGGGCTATGCCATTTAACAAGTAGCCATAGCGCTGTAAAGTTGCGCGCCTTTTAATTTGAAACTTTTTAAAAATTTTCCTCGCTTGACGCTGACGTTATACTTTTTGACACATCGTTCGGAAACTTTCAAATTTTGTTTTTAATTTTATAAGTGATTTATTTTCGTTGACTGCGATTTATAATCGTGTGTTTGTGCGCTATGTGATAGATTAAATAACATATTTATAATTTGTGTTTATTTTACTGACAACTGTAAGTACTTTAATCATTATGTTTTATTTCTTCACCATTTTAATTATGGACGGAAGTGCGAATTTCTAATACGGTACTGAAATATCGTTATTTTATTTTTAAGCCATAATCAACGGATGTTTGCACTGCTTCATTGTACTTTTTCACTGGTTTACTCTCGTAACTTGGATGCATAAATATATTCGTTATTCAAAATCATCTCACTCCTTTCTAAGATTTAACTGTGTACCAGGGATCATTTCTTACATTATGTATCTTTTCTTATATTACAGGCCATAAGGTGGATGATTAGGCAGAGCTAACAGGTCGTTTCTTAAACTAATATTGAAAAATTAAAATGTAAATAGTCTGTGCAAATTTCGCACCAAAATTTTTGGAGTTCTTTACACAAATATTTAATTTCTAGTCCTTACTTTGCTGGCTCGGTAGCTAAGTTAAGATTTTGGTTGCGTTAAAGCGGAGCGCGGATTCGAATCCCGAGGAACAACTATTTGTTTGATTTGCAAATCATTTTTCCGGATCTGGATGTTTATCCATGTGCAATTTATGTACACAAATCGGATTTACGATACGTAAGAAATTCCTAGTGTAGTTATTAAGGTTTTTTTTGTAAAGTTGAAAAAAAATCGGAATATATCAAATAGAAAAAAAATTACTTTAAAAAAAAGTTATAAACAATTCAAAAAACGTATTTTTTAAATAGTAAGAGTGACAAACGAGCACACAGTCCATCTGATGGTAAGTGGATGCTGTGGCCCATAGACATCTACATCTATCCTCGATTATGAATCAAAGTACAGATGCATTGCTACCTCTAAGAACTAAGATGGAATGCCTCATTTCCAGTAACTAGAGTTTCCGGTTCTCCGCACTCATCATACGAAACGCAGCAGTATTAACTCTAAACAAATGCTTGGGCGTAAAAACAAAACCACGGGCACGAAATAAAAATAAAATAAAGATTTCTTATTATTACGCGAACACCACACATTCAAATAAAACTCATTGGTTTTATTTGAATATGTGGTGTTGTATTTACTTTAAGTTTACGTTACGTATTTACGTTAAGATTTTAAACTTATTAGGGAAGTCTGCAGTCTGTGTACACGTAGATACAAGATTGCCCCCGTCACTACATAAGATTTGATAGTCCACAAATCCTCGCTAGAGAACACCGATTCCTTCCAAGGATGAATCTCGAGGCTATTAAAATCAAAAAACATCCTAATTTCAATAAGGAAGACGGATGGGTGCTACCATCCTTCATTTAACTTTATTCAAGCAGATGCTTGAGATCCTATAATTAATAAAGTTAAATCCCAACCAAAGCACACAACTTAAATACTTCAAGATACTATAAGTTCATACTCCGTTGATCGGAACAAAAGTTAATAATTTTAATCTGATTAACTATGACATTGGGATGTCGAACACCTCAGTAACCCCGTGACCATGGTTGCTGTAAAGTGCTCGATATTATAAAATAAGTTAATTAATAAACGCGATAAGATCCGTAAAAACTTTTTTAAATAAAATAAGTACTTCCACTTAAGACTCCCTCTATCCATGTTTACATGATTTTTTTATTAATCTATTCGTAACAAATACTAGACAGACGGCACTCGCGTACGTACATAAAGGACTCGTTTAAACGTAACGTGAAATATTACATTGAAATTGAATCGTGTTGAATTTTTCAGGGGGAACATAATCATATTTTACATGTTAAGGTGGTTATAGACTATGGTCATCAGAATTGCGTTTAGGATAAACATTTTTATAAACATATTAATAAATATTTTTCATAAAACCAAAATCCTATGTATTCTTGTACTTATCAACAAATAATGGACATAGGATTTATCCCAAGTTGTGACTACTATCCCACCTCATAGTGTAAGTGGTGACTTAAAGGAAGATGAGAAGACAAACTATTCAGCTGGAATGTAAAGTCACTAATTAAAATTTTTAATAATTAAAAATAAAATAACAAAAGCTTCGTTCGCTACTATTTTAACACACAATATACGCAAACGCTTCTGAGGAAACAAATTACGAATTTGTTAAAGGGATACATCGCGAGGAGTATGACATTAGAAGTCTGGCAGTTCTGCACAACACTGTACTAGTGCGGCCTTTTTAACTTCCCAGTAAGAAGTTGTATGTAACATATTATGTACGTGGTTACGTTAGTGGTTAATTTAGCTCGATTGTCAGTCTTACTTGTATAAAAAGGTGTGAAATACATGAGTGTGATGGCAACCTAACTAAGAGAATATTGCTCCTTTAACTTCCATTTTAAATGACACAAAAATAGATTTAATGACGTACGAACAACTTGTATACAATTTATTATAAAACGCTTTTTACGAGTATATAAGAGGGGGCAAACGGGCATGCGGCTCACCTTATGGTAAGTGACTACCGTCGCCCATGAGTACCTGCAACAACAGGAGAATTGTGTTGCCGGCCTTATAAAAAAGAGTAGGCTCTTTTCTTGAAAAAATCGCTGATGGTAATCAATTCCACAAGGGAGTGCGAGGAAGAAAACTAGTGGAAAATCGCACAGTGGTGGACCGCCAATCATTGAGATGGTATGGATGGTATCGCGAGTTTCCACGATGTGCGATGGTGAAATTTAGCGGCTGGAATTAGTCCTAAAAGCGGCGGCTATAAGTTTTGTTGTTAATTTAATTAGTCATCTTAACCGTCTAGTGGCGCTGTAAGAATATCCACTATCCCATATCATCCCGTAGGTGTCGTAAGAGGTGACAGAGGTAAACTTAACCAGCACCTTCCTGATAATAGCTAAAATAAATAAAATAACTGCCTATGTTTAGCATTGGACTTGTGAAGGGATGTAATGATGATGATGATCACTCTAGGTATCAGACCTTTTCTGTCTAGAAGTTCGTCTGGGTAGATACCACCCCAGGTAAGAATCTATTTCTGCCGCCTGCACCGTCGTGTTCCAATCTAAAGGTAAAGGTATAGAGGGCGAGTATAATTTTCATTCCTTCTTAGTCCTCAGAGGCGACAACGCAACTGCCGCCATCTTTGTTTGATCGCTGCAGGTGCCTATGGTCTGCAATAGCCACTTACCATCAGTGAACTGTAAGTCCGTATACCGATTCACTCATAACCACATATATGAACTGTATTCATTTCCGTTCAATAAATATTACTAAGGCTTATTAATAAGGCTTACTAAGAACTGTTTCTACCATTGTTAAGTAATAGTTAAGGGTGAAAGCGTGACAGGTGGTGATAGTATTTCTGATCCATACTTATAATCACGCCTGTAACCCTTGCGGGAATAAACAGAGCATCAACGGATTACTTAATATCGTCTGCGAGGTTATCGCCTATTCTGTGAATTACGATGCACCAAAACGTTTGAAGAAAATCAGCTGGTGAATTTTATGTTTTTATCGCTCTCTTCCCGGTCCTGCGTGGAAAAATACTACCAAATTTCAACGGAATCAAAGGCTTTCTCATGGTCCACATACGCCAGACATAGTGGTAAATTGTACTCCTCGGACTTCTGTACAATTTGCCGAAGGGTGTATGGTCTATGGTGCTAAAACCTTTTCAGGCTCAACTTGTTCGGGAGGCTGGAAGTCGTCGAGTCTGCGTGCGAGACGATTTGTAATGACTCTCGAAAACAGCACGTAGACGCGGCTCAGAAGGAAATCGGTCTGTAGTTCTTCAAGAGCGTTGTCGCCTTTCTTGAAGAACAAGACCACCGCACTTCTGCCCACGCCTCCGGTGTAATGTCACCATGTAGGACGGAATTAAAGAGCTTCTGAAGGACTTCAAGTACCGGTTTTCCACCCGCTTTCAGAAGCTCCGCTGTAATTCCATCCTCGCAGGGCTTTGCCGTTTTAAGATGCTGGAGAGCCATTCTAATCTCGCTCAGACTGACTTCCGGGATATCATCGGAATAGTGTCGGATAAGACTCGCTCTTGGATCGTTACTCACACTTGCGTGTGGCTCCAACGATGATGTGTACAGCTGCCCATAGAACCTCTCAATCTCCTCAAAATCTCAGGTGTCCCGGAAACGACGCTGCCACACTCGGTCTTCAGCTTCGACAGTTGGCTCTTTCTGGCGGACAAATCTCTAGCAAATACTTTAGAACCCTGGTTCCCTTCGATCGCTTCTTCAATACGAGCAGTATTGAAGTTGCGCAAATCCCGCCGCATGCATTTGGAGATCTGTCTGTTCAGTTGCCTGTATTCTGTCATATCTACTGAAGACTGCAGCTATCCCGTCTAACAGCCATGAGATTAAGAGTGTGATCGGAGAGTTTTGTGTTCTTCTGCGGCGGGTCTTAAAACTTAGCTCCGACCGCATGGACAGTTTCCACGAGCTTGTCATTCATATCGTCCACTGCATTGCAATCTTCTAGGCACTGAAAACGGTTTCGTAGTTCGAGCTGAAAAGTTTCGGACTTTGGATTAGAGCACGAGGGGACGGAGCGTTGACTTCATTAGACGTGACTCTCCAACTTTACGTTTAGGTTCAGTGTGCCCTCACCATTCGGTGATCGCTGCCGGTTTTCACCCTCGCGATCACTGAGACATCACTGAACAATTGTCGCCTGGTCGTCATCTCATCATCATCATAATGAAGTCAATCTCATTTTGTCGAACCGTCGGGGCTCAACCAGGTCCACTTCCTTTGGGGCCGCTTCTGGAAGAAAGAGTTCATCATAAAAGTCCTCTCTCTCCATGAAGTCGGCCAGCTGCTGGCTCTTGGGTACTCTACTTGGTACTCCGAATTTCCTACTTTCAGCTCACCGTACTCTCTTGTGCCTAGTTTTGCGTTGAAGTCTCCCATTAACACCGTATAGTGGGTTTTGGAGGAATGCATGGCTCTAGAGATATCCTCATACATTTCTCCACTCCTCCTCATCGGGGTGTGCCAAGTTGGTGCGTAAACCTGTATGACCTTCAGCGAATACCGTTTGGTGATTCTGAGTATAAGGTACGCAACCTCGTCGACACCTCCCAATCTTTAACGTTGTTAACGAGAGACTTGTGGACGATAAATCCGACACCTCCTGGGACAGATGGTCGCCTTCCCGTGATAGAACAAGTTGCCGGATTCGAGGATTACCGTGTCCTCCCCTCTCTTCGGACCTCGGATAATCCTATAATATTCCAGCGTAACTTGTCTATCTCTTCTTCCAGCTCCAGGATCTTCTCGTCAGTCCTCAGGGTACGTGACGTACGTGCGTTATAAGCTGCCAGGTCGAGTCGTCATAGGTGGCAACCGAACCTCCACCGGAGATTCTTAGCACCCCCTGCCCCGCCGTTACCATGGTCGCGCCGTAGCCAGGAATAGCGGGGCCGCCGAACTGAGGGCCGTTTCTTTGTGTCGTCGCTCATGGAGGTATATTGCCATAGTTGCCACGCTTGGCGAGCGGGTTGGCAACCGCATTTTTATTGTTTTTGCTGTTATCAGAAAGATGCTGCTGCCCATCCTCTGCCTCAGTTTCCCTCTGTCGCCTCTTGACACCACGGGAAGATATGGGGTAGTGAGTATTCTTATCCGCCACTACACGGGGCGGGAGCAGGAATAACCTATGTAAATAAACAAGTTTCAATTCTAAGAAAAAATATACATATATGTGTTTTATAAAATAAACGTAACACAAGTAAATCGCGCGAAGTTTTATATCATATAAATTGTATAATGTAATAATTGGTTGGTCTCATGACAAGCTTTTTATATCATATATATTAAACTGTGTAATGTAATAAATTGATGGGTTTGATTTAATTTAAATGTTATTTTCTTTTAGTGCATTTAAATATAAGCTTGTTTTAAAAATTATTTTTTATTAATTTATTTTCTAGCAATCCCCTGAATTCGGACTGTTGATTTCTGGATGTCGACAACAATGCCACCTACTGGGTCCAATTGTGAATCTAAACCATTCTCTAATCAACTTAATCACACACACAAAATTTCATCAAAATCGTTCCAGCCGCTTAGGAGGTTTCAGTCACTTACAGACGGACAGAAGAATTAAATAATATATAATATGCATGTATTATACCATAGACTTAGAATATACTTATGCCAGTATATTCTAAGTCTCTGTATATACATATAAATTACTCTTGAATTATTCTCTTTTTGGTGACTTCATCTAAATTCGCAGTTTAAAAGATCTAAGCGTACAGACGGCGGAAAGCGACTTTGTTTTATACTATGTAGAAATGTCTTAGTGTTCGTTGGACATGTTTCTCAGTCTGTTCATTTCATTTAATGCGTCATTGTTGCATTGTCGTTTGTCCATTAATTTAGTATAGTAGTTCTTCAATAAGGAGACCTTCTAGCAATTTGACTCTACTTAAGGCCGTATGCTTGGCCAGCAGCGAAGAACTTTGAGCTTATTTATCGTATTCTTATCAACAAACTGTTTCATTTGACACCCATATCAATAGTGGTAGATAAGAAAATTTTCCGCCAAATAGGACGTCCGCCATATTGAATTTAGTGTGACGTCATTATATTTTCGTGTTCTTCTCAGTAAACCCTTTCATTTGGTACATATATCATGAGAGTGTATAAAAAATAAGTAGTTCGCCATTTGTGGGAGTTCGCCACATTGGATTCAGAATGACGTCACGTAACTAACCATGCACTGTCATCCAAACTAAACGTGTATGCAAAATTTCGGCTCAATCGGTAAGGGATAACTGTTTTAAAATTCAGTTGCAATATTGGATCTAAACAAAAAAAACATACAAACATTGCAAGTTAATAAAAGCTTTGAAAATCAGCGCTCAGAATAATGTTGACACGAGAGCGCACTATTAAAGTTTCATAAAGCCCACAAGGCCTAGTTTGGGTCCGCGCCAAACAGATAATAGATATCTATACACGTTGAACTGACGTAGCTACAAAAGATGAGACTATGAAAACCTATAGAGTCAACAAACTACCACCAATATAAATATAACTAAACCAAATATTAAACGATAGACGTCATCGTGGCGCAGTGGCTTAGCAATGCGTTGCAGCGCCAAGGGCCGCGAGTTCGGATCCCTTTGATTATATTATCAAGTATTTGTATGGCCTACAAATGATTGTTCCGGGTCTGGATGTTTGTGCGTGTGAAATGTATAAACTGCGCCCACCATACAGGAGAAATTCCTAGTGTGGAAGTTATGTTAACTTTAAAAACTCTTTGTTATTGCACACAATGTTTATTATAATTGTGTAGTGGCGGTGGAAGAATATTAACTACCCTATATAATCCCTCGGGTGTCGCAAGAGGTGACAGAGTGAAACAAACCAACAAACAGCAGCGTCTTCCAAATAACAACTAAAATTAAAAAATAAACTCAAACGTGGCAACTGTGACAAATATCCCCTCTATGGGGCAACCTATGGGGGAGGCCTATGTTCAGAAGTGGACTTTTGTTAGGCTGCTAAAATCTAAAATCAGTCCTACCTTCCGGTACAGTGCCAAAATCGTTTGCTATGTTCTCAGACTGAATGACTAGCCTTTCGGCGAGAAAAAAATGTATCCTGATGTCTCCCACAGTGATATATAGATACGAGTTGGTATATAGTTCCTTAAGAAATTTCACCATGAAATGGTATTGTATTAAAATGGTGATTATTTTTATAAATATTTCATTTCATTTAAAACCATCTTAAAATTAAAATTCTATTTCACAGAAATCATTTTAATCTACAAACATTTCAAAATGAGATCCTCTGATCGGAAATAAAACTGATAGAAACTCGAAGATATTCTTTTACTTCTCATTGTTTTAAATTTCAAATAAGTATATTTTATATAATACAGTTTAGTAATGGAAATTAAATATAATTAGTAACTTTTGCTTTTTAAAATAACAACCCCGTTAGGTTTCTTACTGGCTCTTCTCAGGGTAAAGGCTTTTCCGAACCTATGGCAAATCTATATACATATAAATAAAATTAGTGTCTGCCTGTAATATTGAAATAACTAGCTTTTATTAAGCTCAAGGGATTATTTGCATTGTATTAAGACAACAAACCATTTATAAAAAAAATCTTTGTCTGCGTGTCCGCGCTAATCTTCGGAATGGCTGAACTGATTGTGATAAAACATTACGAAATGTAGCAATGCCAGGAAGAGGGAATCTAAAACGGAAATGGGCAACATCTTCCTGATAACAACTCAAAATAATAAAAACTGCCGTTGACAGCCCGCCTGCCAAGCATGGCAACTATAACAAAATTCTCCTATGTTACTATCTATGGAGAGGCCTATGTTCAGAAATGAGTCTTTTATAGAATGTAACTAATGGATTCATGCAAACAGTTAGAAATAAAATACTTAAGTAAATAATTTTGTTTTCTCTCAACATTTCCGAATCGGCCTAATAGACTGTTTCGTGGAAGGTTGCCAATATCGAAAACAATGACGTGCCCGTTTGATAAACTCGGTCGTTTGATAAACCGCCTGATGTATTTTACCGCACAGTAACAGTTAATGAATGTACCGACGGATGTTGTGTTATTGGAGCTATAGGATTCGATTTTCACGGGTGCGCGTACAAAATTGAGGGATATATGTTGGATATATCCTATTTGTCGAGACTCTAAGGTTAGTTTGATTTCTACCGGTATCGATAACAAAGCGTTTACCGTGACGTAAGTAAATACCCTATTATCATCCCGTGGGTGTTGTAAGAGGCGCAAGAGGGAAACAAATCAGGAGATGAGCAGTAGCGTCTTGACATCTATGAAAAATATCCACTTAGGGGCAATCTATGGGGAGGCCTATGTTCAGCAGCAGCCTTTAATAGGCTGTAACGGTCACGGTAAGCGTGACAATCGAGCACAAGCATAGCCCACCTGATACATATACCATAGACACCTATAACTTTCTTCGATTAAGAATCGGAATGCAGACACTTACACCCCTGAGGTCTATGATGGAATGTAAGAGAGTCTGCGTTCTCGTCAATCACTAAACACAGCAGCTATAAGCTGCTTTTTCCCCAGTCACCTACGGGCATATGGGCCTACCCATTCCTGCTGCAGCCATAATACGCTGTAACATAACTGGAATCGAGAATTTGAGCTGAAAAGAGACATAAAGTGAAAATTTCGCTCGTGAATAAGCGGAAGAGAAAAGAAGAAGATTGCAACTAAACACTGCCTTGAGTTACCTGCATTAACAAACAAATATGCATCGGCAAAATCACTGTACACAATGTTGCAACAGGTCGTCACCTGTCTACAGAACGGCAGATACCCCAACCTACCCGGGCACTGGAAGAGATCATATCAGCAACTCCACCACATATCTGTCGTCTTATACGCAAGGCTTCAAGGTGGTGCGTACGGCGTGTTTCTCGTGCGTTCATATGAAGGAGGGGTGGAGAGCTTTAGCTCCACCCTTCAACGAGAAGGAGTTTTGAAAGCTACCGCATTCGGTGCTGCGGTGTGTGAGAGTGATCCCGCAGTCCTGGCAAGAGAAGCGACAAACACCGTGAAGTTTTAGCCGGTAAGAGTCCCATAACTAATATGATTTATTTTATTGACTAGAAACGGGACAACGTATAACATTAATTCCTTTTGGGTATTTTTAACATATCGATTTACCTAATATATCAATTAAATTGTAAATTATATGATGGGATCCGATTCTAAACTAGATAACAGTTTTTCAAGAAAGGACTTTTTTTTTTTA
Organism: Parnassius orleans; assembly: GCA_029286625.1. Classification (NCBI taxonomy): domain Eukaryota; kingdom Metazoa; phylum Arthropoda; class Insecta; order Lepidoptera; family Papilionidae; genus Parnassius; species Parnassius orleans. Next base: position 158,440 of record JAGSMP010000483.1, on the reverse strand, counting down.
TAGGAGAGGGGCAAACGAGCCTGCGGTTCACCTGATGTTATGACTACCGCCGCCCATGAACAACTGCAACACCAGGGAATTGCAGATGCGTTGCTGGCCTTTTAAAAGGAGTAGGCTCTTTTCTTGAAGGTCCCTAAGTCGTATCGGTCCGAAAAATCTGGTGGTAATCGGTTCCACAAGGAAGTTGTGCGAGGAAGAAACATCTTCTAAATCGCGCAGTGGTGGACCGCCAATCATCCAGATGGTATGGATGGTATCGCGATTTGTCGCGATGTGCGATGGTGAAATTGAGCGGCTGGAATTAGTCCGAACAATTCCTCAGAGCACTCCCGTGGTACATGCGATAAAATACGCAAAGAGATGCAACATATCTACGCAGTGCTAGTGAGTCAAGCCGATCGGAAAGACTCGGTCGTCGACGATTCGATCCGCTCTGCGCTGAATGCGGTCAAGTGGAAGGAGCTGGCACTGGGGAGCCCTGCCCAGAGATGGGAACAGTATTTAATTTTACATACACATTATTTCAACATCACCTCACAAATCCGACATTTTTGAAGTCTTATTATTTTCTGTAAACACCGGCTAAATAATTGACAATGATATCACTAGTTGGCTTTGGAGATCTTAACATTTCATATGTGTGGTTACCGGAATGACACAACAACATACATTAAATTACTACTTTTCGCATTTGTTTTTCTGTAGGTATAATGTGGTATAATGTCAAGAAAGGTTTGGTGGATGCAGCTACCGAAGTATGTGGTGTAAGTAAGAGAACGAATGAAAGGAAAAATAACCTTTAATGGTGGGATGATGAGGTACGGATGGAATTAGAAGCAAAGAAGAGCATAGCTAGATTTACTTGCAACCAAGGCTAGTTATTCTAGTGGTATGAATGATGATATTGAAACAAAAAGGCATGTCTTTAGAGATCTAAATAAAAGTAAAAGAAGTAGTTGAAAGGCAAAAAGCAAGAAAGAATGGATAAGAATGATAGAAGAATATCGGATTACTTCCAGGCAAATAATGAAATGTTCTGAAAAGAACTGCCAGGGACATTCAAAACAGCCTAGAATTAATGCTATACGAGACCAGAATGGCTGTCTTCTGAATGACGAAGTGTCGAGTTTAAGGAGATGGAAGGAATACTTTGAAAGCGTGTTTATGAGTAATGAGACGTTTGAATTAAATGAAATAGAAATTCGAAAGAAGAGGAAAGAGATATAGAGATAGGTATAGATGAAATTATAAGCAATGAAAAGTATGAAAGCAAGTAAGGCAGCCGGATGATGAGTATCACTCGAAATGCTGAGGGCTGGAAAGGAGTGGTGGCAGACCTGCTGTACACCTTGTTTAATTTGTGTTGGGAACAAGCGGATACCGGGAGACTGGTGCAAAGCTGTGATTGACCCATTATATAAAGGAAAAGGATCGCAGCAGGACTGTAAAACTAGCGTGGTATCAGCCTTCTTAGCATTGTGGGAAACTGTATGCTAAGGTACTAATTGAAAGAGTTATGAAAGATACTGATGGAAAAATTTGGGATGTGCAAGCGGAGTTTAGAAAGGAATGGGATGTACGGATTAGGTCTTTTTCGTTTATATATATATATATTTCGTTTCATTGATACAGGCATTGAAGTCTCTGTATAGGACTCAGTGCTTGTGTCAGGATCAGGGGCCTACTCGGACGGGTTTGGCATCCATAAGGGGTCAGACGGGCTGTGTGGCTTCCCCGTGGCTGTTTAACCTATTATGGACAGTTGTTTGGAAGATTTGAAAGTTGAAGAATGCGAAAGAAGATGTAGTGACAAAAATTGAGAAAGGTATGCTGAGATGGTTTGGCCATGTCGAAGAATGAATGAAGAACGATTGACGAAAAAAAGTGTATAAGGCGAGTGTGAATGAAAGTGTTGGAAGGGTTAGGAGGACGTTTCTCCACCAAATCAGGGACGTCTTGAAAAAGGCCAGGTCAAGAGTACCTAAACCGAAGAGCATGTATGAAGGGAATAATGAAAGTGGACGAAGCGAAACAAGTATGTAAGGATCATGGCAAGTGGAAAGAAGTGGTCTCTGCGCCTACCCCTGGAAAGAGCGTGATTATATGTATGTGTATGTAAGTGCAGGTTAAGAATGGGTGAGTTAACCGTCAAATGCCTTTTGTGAAGACTCGCCGAAGACGCGAGTATGATCAAGTCATACTCGCGTCGTCGGCGGCCGAGTGCAAATGATGGATACATTAATGAACAGTTCATTAAAAGAAAGGGAATGAAAGTGAACGCAATTAAGACGAAAGTTATGGTTTTGAAAGAAGAATGTAAAACGATATGTGAAATAAGAATAGAAGAATTGGTCGAGCAAGTAGGTGAGTTTGTGTATTTGGAATGTGTATTTAGCAGGGATGGTAGATATGATAAGGATATAGAACGACGAGTGAACGCAGAAATAAAGTAAATGGGGCTATACACTCTGTTGTGGAAAGTCAGAATGTGTCAAAAAGGCAGTATGGCAATTAACAATGCTGTGTTAGTCCGTACTTTAATGTATGGTAGTGAAAGTTTGGTGTGGAAAAAAGCACAGTAGAATAAATGTTGTACAAATGCGGTCATTAAGGAGTATGTTAAGGCTGAATCTGAATGACAGAGTGAGAAATGATAAGAGAGTGTGGTTTGCAAGATGATGTTGTGACCAGGATTAAGAAAGGAATGCTTCGTGATTTGGTCATGTAGAAAGAATGAATGAGGAAAGAGTGACAAAGCAAATTTATGTGAGAGGTGAACGGCAGAGTCGGGAAGGGACGCCTAGGCGAATTTATCGACCAAATTGGCGATATATTGAAAATGGCCCAAATTAAGAGTACCCTTAACCGACGAGCGTGTATGCGTAGGCATATGGATGTGGAGGAGGCGAGAGAGGTGTGTCAGAATCGTGCCAAATGGAAGTCCGTAGTCTCTGCCTACCCTCTGGGTGACAGGCGTGTGTGTTTATGTTATGTTATGTTATTATGAAATATATACAATATTAAAAACTATAATAAAACTTTAATTATCATACACCAAGCGGTATCGTGCCAAAATCTGGCTGCGTTTCCTCGCTGAATGACAATACACTTAGCTTTTGAGCGAAAAAGAACCAGCCTTCTTATTTTAAAATAGATATTAAAATAGGTTTAATAAATTATTTATTTATTTTATTTATTTATTTAAACTTTCATGCACAAAGTTGTACATATGGCGAATTTAATGCCATATTCTCTCCCAGTCAACCATTAGGCTAAACAGAGATAGACAAACAAGAGGCGGTGCAGCAGTAATCAAAAAGAAAGGGCTAAAAATTAAAAAAATATTTTATACATATATACATATAAATATACATATACACACATACATGCATGCTGTATGCATGTATATGACATGCATACAGTACATATATACACAATACATATAAATATTATCTATATCAGAACAAATATGAAATATACATAATTATGTATATGAAAATAAGAGCTGTGTTAGTTCAAACTTGCAACGATTTTTTCACATGCTTACGGACTTGATGTTTAGAAACAAACTTGTTGGGAGCTTTTTTAATGTCAAGAGGGATGTCGTTCCAGAGTCTGATGGCCGTGAGGGCGAAAGAGTGAGATAAGTAAAATTAGTAGTATTTTATAAATTAAAATAGATTTTATATTTTATCAATTTTATTTAAATTAGAATTACATTTTAATTTAGTTAATTAATCAAATTCCTTAGACTAATTACATATTCTAAATCTAATTGAATTAGTTACAAGTCAAACGAATTCGAATTTAGAATCTCTGGTGACAATAAATTACTTTCTTAAATAATGACAGGCTGTGAGTCATTCCATCTTAGTCCTCAGAGATCTTACGCCTTTTTGTTTGAAGTGGGCTGCTGATGTCCATCGACTGCAGTAGTACCATCAGGTAGAATGCAAGTTCGTTTGTCACTTCAACTTTATAAAAACTTCCTTCTTTCTTTGCTAAGGGATCGTTTACCCATTCCTTTTCATCTTCGTACAACAAATCGCACGGAGGATCTCCATCCTTACCTAAACATTCGGACGCAGTGTTTCTGTCCGCCTTTTGACCGTTTTCCATATCGCCCTGTGGGTGTCGTAAGAAGCGACATTGGAACAGGAGATCGGCAGCAAAATCTTCCTTATATTGACTGGTTAAAAATTAACAACTGAGGTTGCCAACCTGCTTTCTAAGAGTGGCAACTATGGCAAATATCCTCCTATTAGGTAATCTATGGAGGCCTATGTTGTAATGGTAATGGTTGCGATTTTCTCTTTTCAAGTATTACTCTTAAGGCAACAAGAACAAAGCAAACTTGCTCCAGAGATCCACGACGGCAAGTGACGTCCTAAACGGAAGTATATGACCAAATCAGCGATATAGGGAAAATGGGTTAGAAACCTTACCAATGAGCAGGAATATGTAAATGGACGTGAAGGATGCGAGAAAAGGTCAGGATTGAGCCAAATGGAAGTCCGTAGTCTCTGCCTACTCCTGGGTGACAGGCGTGAGTGTTATGTTATGTTTATATTAATTAATCTTTTCGAGGGAATACAATGTGCCTGTCTTAACATTATTTACCGTGTAGTGGGGATGTAGAATATTCACTACATATCACCCGTGGGTGTCGTAAGACGCGACAGAGGAAAACAAATCAGATGGGCAGCAGCGTCTTGCTAATACCACTAAAATAAAACTGTGGTTGCCAACCCGGTTGTCAAGTGGCAACTATGGCAAAATTCCCCTATGAGGCAATCTATGGGGAGGCCTATGTTCAGCAGTGGACTTTAATAAGTTGTAACGGTAACGGTAACGGTGACATTATGATTACTGAGATTAGATGATGGAATAGGGCCAGATACGATTTCCACTGACGACGAAAGGGCTCCTCATAGCCTGTCAATTATACTACTTTAAGCTTATCAAGCCATTCCGTGAGCCATGAGCAGTGGTAGCTCAGATGGTTGGCGCTCGCTGTAAATTTCATAGTACGCGATAAACCCGGTTCGATCCCCGGCAACAATTAAATTGTTAATTGCAATTTTAAGTTCTGATTTACCACGTGCTCGGCGGTGAAGGAAGACATCGTGAAAAACCTGCATGTCTGATAAATAAGAAAAAAAAAATTTCGAAGACATGTGAAGTTCGCCAACACGCATTGGGCCTGCGTGGCAGAACTTCCTTGCACTAAAACCCTCTCAGAAATGAAGGAGGCCTGTGCCCAGCAGTGGAACGTTTATATGCTGTATTTACTTTAAGCTCATCAAACCTTAACAGTACTGGGTGTCATGCTGCTGAGCGGCTCAAATCCTGTGTGAAAAAGAATGAAGGAGACATCTCAAATTGATCATACCGTTCTACGCGCTTTGTCTGTCGTCTCGTTGACTTTGGCTTCGTCTTGAATATTGAATAAATAAAGTTATTTTGGATTTTATCGCGTTTAACTTTACTCATTTTTCATTAGTGCGATGTTAGACAAAATACGTTACATTGCATATGAATATTGTTTTTATATTAATAAATGTTGCTACTGATACCACAACAGCATTTTTTGAAAACAATATGATATACTTTATTTTCATCCTATGTCCTTTATTTAGTCTTGTCAAATCCGCTAAAACATGAAACGGGAGCTGACAACCCTAGGTTGTACCATCTATTAAGTATAATAATGATATAGGTACTTGAGTCATCTAAACACGCGCTTCCTTACTAGTAAATACTATGGATGTTTAAAGTGATGACAATATATATATTTTTTAAAATATACATAATTAGGGTGCCGAGCGAGCACATAGCCCACCTGATGTTATGTGGATACTGCGGCCCATAGACATTACATCTGTCTTCAATTAAGAATCAAAATGCAGATGCGTTGTAACCCCCGAGGACTAAGATGGAATGCCTCGCACTGGGTACGACGAATAAGGGTCTCTCGTTCTCTACACTCACCATACGGAGCACAGCAGCATTGAGCTGCTATTTTACGCTGGTATTCTGTGAGAGCCTGTTCCTTCCCCGGTCAAGCTGACCCATTCGTTCTACAACTAAAAGATAGCTGCAGCATGGCTCTACCACGTAAAAGAAGAAATTTGTGAAAGTGACTGACTAGATGTTCCCGCGTGGAGTTTATTACGATTTGATTTCATGGGTTTAAATTTTTGCTTGGAACCCTAATTCATTTTCAAAATAAGAGTAGCCTTAGTTACTTTTATAACATCAGCTATCTCCAAATGAAAGTCACGTCAAAATCGGTCTAGCATTTCGAAATTAGCCGGAACAAATAGACAGACACATAAAAATTTAAAAATGCTTTTTTATAAATACAATACCGTATACCTTCATATACATTCAGTAAAAACAGACACTTCAAATTTATTTATCTGAATAGATTCTAATATTCTTTATTTCCTACACCTACGTTAAATTCTCACCACTGGGTTAACTGACTTTCTTTAGGCGTGAACCCACCTTTTGTATTCTTTTTTTTTGGGAATGCAATAAATATTTTAAATAAATAAATACATTATTAACAATAATACTATAGCGTATGTCTAACAGTATGATGATAAAGGACTCCTGCAGCCTTCGACCAATGCTTCGCAACTGCAAATATCATTACACTGGTTAGCCGATATACGGTAGTAGATTCATTTTGCTATTCCGAAATCGGAAAATAAACTAAACGGACTCTAAAGCAGACACATGACTGATTTAACACATGAATGACACATTTAACCGATCATGCGGAAGATCTGTTTATGACTTTGCCTTGGCATGGTCTGACACAACTGGTTACTTCGCCTACGCGAATTCCAGATGTGGAGGATCATACACCTTCCTGTTGGACCTTCTGTTGACCTCTCATCCGGACGGATATCAGGTTTCCGTCGATGCCCTCTCGGCTTTTCGGACCATTGTCTGATCCGGGTGTGGTGCCACTCACGCTCCGCTCGCGGTTGCGTTCTGCAGGTTGCCGCCGTGTTTGGCATCACAGGTCGGCGGATTGGGACGGAATGCAGTCTTTCCTTGCATCCTAACCATGGGGGCGGGTTTGCTTCTCGCCGGATGATCCCAGCGCTGTTGCTGACTCTGTCACTGATGTGGTGCTACAGGGATTGGAAATATTTATTCCATCATCTGTGGTACCCATCGGAGGCAGATCTCAGCCTTGGTTTGGTCGTTCCTGTAAGACTGCATTACGCAGTAAGCAGGAGTGCTATCAGGCCTGGGCTGAGGCTGGCGGCTCGGGATGTAAACACCAGCATGCTTAAAAGAAGTATAACTTCGCCTCCAGGTCCTTCAAAGAGTTATTGCCAAGGCAAAGTCAGAGCACATAGGCAGAATTGGCGAAAACTAGTTCGCCTTCCTTCGGAACCCGTGCATTCTGGTCTCTCGCCAAGGCTGTCCAAGGAATTTCTGTAAGCCATCTCTACCATCTCTGCACAGGAGGACGACTCACTGGCCCGCCGCAAAAGAGAAAGCCGACCTTTTGGCTCCCTTTTGCGTCCAACTCGACTCTTGATGACGGGGAACACACCGCCGACCATCCCGCGGTGTGAGTGCTCCATGCCGGATGTGCGGTTCTCACGCTCGGTTCATAAGCCTCCTCTCCCTGGACATCCACAAGTCGAGTGGGCCTGACAGAATCCCCAATTGTGCTGAGGACGTGTGCTTCGGAGTTGGCACCGGTTCTAACGCGTCTTTTCGGTACTCCTACTCCTAGGCGTAGTCCCGAAATCATGGAAGACAGCTTTTGTCCAGATCCTAAAAAGCGACCGCTCAGATCCGTCCAACTACAGGCCTATCGCCATCACTCCCTTGTTCTCCAAAATAATGGAATCCATTATAAACTGCCAGCTCATGCGGTACCTTGAGGATCACCAGCTGATTAGTGACCGTCAATACGGTTTTCGTTGGGGTCGATCAGCTGGTGATCTTCTGGTCTACCTGACTCATAGATGGGCGGAGGCAGTAGAGTCAAGGGAAGCATTGGCCGTTAGTTTGGACATTGCGAAGGCTTTCGATCGGGTTTGGCACAAAGCGCTTCTTTCGAAGCTCCTTCCTATGGGCTTCCCGAGATATTGTGCAATTGGATCACCAGCTTTCTTGCAGATCGGAGCATCAGGTCGTTGTAGACGGTGCATGCTCCGACTGGCTATTAACGCTGGTGTTCCACAAGGCTGCGTGCTATCACCAACGCTGTTTCTTCTGCATATCAATGATATGTTGCAAACCGGTAGCATTCATTGCTATGCGGATGACAGCACTGGTGATGCTCTATACACCGGCCGTGCCAATATTTCTCGGGAAAACGTCGCGAGTACCGGAACAAACTTATGTCTGAAGTCGAGTCTTTGCTGAACAAAGTCTCGGATTGAAGCGACTAAATCTAGTCCAGTTTAATCCTCAGAAGACACAAGTTTGCGCGTTTACCGCTAAAAGAACCCCTTTGTCATGTCTCCTCAGTTTCAAGGCACTCCCCTTGTTGCGTCAGCTAGTATCGAGGTCTTCGGCGTCGACATATCAAGTGACGTGCAGTTTCGTGGTCACTTGGAGAAAGGCCAAATTGGCCTCTAAAAGCTTGGCGTGCTCAGCAGAGCGGATATTTCATGCCGGCACAACGCCTGCAACTTTACAAGGCGCAGGTTCGGCCTCACATGGAATACTGTTCCCATCTCTGGGCTGGGGCTCCCCAGTGCAGCTCCTTCCACTTGACCGCATCCAGCGCAGAGCGGCTCAGAATCGTCGACGACCGAGTCCTTTCCGATCGGCTCGATTCATTGGCGCTGCGAAGAGATGTTGCATCTCTTTGCATTTTCTTTCGCATTTACCACGGGGTGCTCTGAGGAATTGTTCGGATTAATTAAAATTTCACGATCCACATCGCGGCAGAACTCCCGATACCATCCACACCATCTGGATGATTGGCGGTCCACCACTGTGCGATTTAGAAGATGTTTTCTTCCTCGCACAACTTCCTTGTGGAATAGTTTACCACCAGGGATTTTTCCGGACCGATACGACTTAGGACCTTCAAAAGAGCCTACTCCTTTTTGGTGGCAACGCATCTGCAATTCCTCTGGTTCCCTGGTGTTGCAGTTGTTCATGGGCGGCGTATCACTTACCATCAGGTGAGCATCATGCTCGTTTGCCCCTCTCCTATAAAAAAAAAAAAGACAATCAAAGGGATAAAACTACCACCTTGCAGGAACTTCGATTGATTTACTATTTTATCAATTATCTAATACATTTTATAGAATAATAGTTACATGCGACAAACAGTCCACCTGATGATAAATGGATGCTGTGCTAAATAGACATTTCAATTTATCCTCGATATACACAGAATCAAAATCCAGATGGACTAAGGACTAAGATAGAATGTCTTTTCCAGTAAAAGGGTCTGCGGTTCTCTGTACTATATGCTATTTTACGCTGGTATTTTGTAGGAGCGTGGTCCTACCTAGTCAAGCCGACCCATTATTTCTTCAACTGTAATATAGCTGCAGCGTGGCTCTATCACATAAAGGGTATTACTTAAAAGTATTCATATGCCAGACGCATATCAAAATCGCGGACATGGTCCATTAAATTAAACCCCGTCTGGTCACCCTTATATATTAATACAATACGTTTATTCAGAATTATATAAAATCTAGCTCAGTGAAGCAACTAGCAAATAAATGCATAACAAAGTAATGACGCAATTCAATATATCCTGTCCTACAACTGTGTCAACCCAACCGCTCAAACTTCTGAAGCGAAAATATCTTAAAATTCCAAACTAGTAACTGATACAGTTACAAAACTTATAATAGGGAACTTTAAAGAAGAACGCAATAAATAAGTCGGTGGTAGAACGGGCTATGTCATTTAACAAGTAGCCATAGCTGTAAATTGCGCGCCTTTTAATTTGTAACTTTTAAAATAAAATCCTCGCTTGTTGTTGTTGTTTTTATTATGCAGGCGAACTAAGCCATACAGCCTTGTCTTTTTATTTTGAATATATAGAATTTTAGGTGTAAAGGCCGGAACCAAGTCTTATTTTTCTTCTTTCCGTCTCTTCACAATCCATAAAGGCCGAAGCCAAGTCTTAATTTCGTTAGTTGTTCATTTTTCAAAACCGTAAAGGCTAAAGCCAAGTCTTCCTTATATTGAGTTGGTGATCAGTGACAGGCTGACAGGTAAACAAAAACAAAATATTTTTTTATAACTGGCTTTACGGCTTTGGGTTCTGAGCCTAAAGTTCAATGTATAGTTATCCTTCATAGTACACTGCTTCACAATATGTTGATGCGTCATTGTGCAGCCCTTAGGAGATTTTGACGGCAGAGGCCAGCAGACAGCTGACAGTTGGCGATAGTATCTCAAGGCGCCTAAGCAGACAGACACATTATCTTGAGAATCACGTCACCATAGAGCACTTGTTTCACCGTTTCACTAATAGTTCACATGCGCAGACATTTAATACACAAAATCGCACCACTTTTACATATCAAATCCACTTCAAACCATTATTTAAACAATATGGGAGCAGCAAACCGCCGCCGGTCAAGTTCCTAAAACCCTCTTTCCTCGATTGACACTGACGTTATACTTTTGACGCATCGTTCGGAAACTTGCATTTTGTTTTTAATTTTATAAGTGATTTATTTTCGTCGACTGCGATTTATAATCGTGTATTGTGCGCTATGTAGATTAAATAACATATTTATAATTTGTGTTTATTTTACTGACAACTGTAAGTACTTTAATCATTATGTTTTATTCTTCACCATTTTAATTATGGACGGAGTGCGAATTTCTAATACGGTACTGAAATATCGTTATTTTTTATTTTTAAGCCATAATCAACGGATGTTTACACTGCTTCATTGTACTTTTCACTGCTTTACTGTCGTAACTTGGATGCAAATATATTCGTTATTCTAAATCATCTCATTCCTTTCTAAGATTTAACTGTATGCCAGTTTGAAGGATCTTTTTATATATCTTTTCTTATATTACAGGCCATAAGGTGGATTATTAGGCAGAGCTAACAGGTTTCTTAAACTAATATTCAAAAATTAAATGTAAATAGTCTGTGCAAATTTTGCACCAACATTTTAGTATTCTTTATACAAATATTTAATTTCTAAGTAAGGACACTTTGCTGGCTCAGTAGCTAAGTTAAGAATTTGGTTGCGTTACAGCGGAGCGCGGATTCGAATCCCGAGGAACAACTATTTGTTTGATTTGCAAATCATTTTTCCGGATCTGGATGTTTATCCATGTGCAATTTATGTACACAAATCGGATTTACGATACGTAAGAAATTCCTAGTGTAGTTATTAAGGTTTTTTTAGTAAAGTTGAAAAAAAAATCGGAAGTTATCAAATAGAAAAAAAATTACTTTAAAAAAAAGTTATAAACAATTCAAAAAACGTATTTTTTAAATAGTAAGAGTGACAAACGAGCACACAGTCCATCTGATGGTAAGTGGATGCTGTGGCCCATAGACATCTACATCTATCCTCGATTATGAATCAAAGTACAGATGCATTGCTACCTCTAAGAACTAAGATGGAATGCCTCATTTCCAGTAACTAGAGTTTCCGGTTCTGCACTCATCATACGAAACGCAGCAGTATTAACTCTAAACAAATGCTTGGACGTAAACAAAACCACGGGCACGAAATAAAAATAAAATAAAGATTTCTTATTATTACGCGAACACCACACATTCAAATAAAACTCATTGGTTTTATTTGAATATGTGGTGTTGTATTTACTTTAAGTTTACGTTACGTATTTACGTTAAGATTTTAAACTTATTAGGGAAGTCTGCAGTCTGTGTACACGTAGGTACAAGATTGCCCCGTCACCACATAAGATTTGATAGTCCACAATCTCGCTAGAAACACCGATTCCTTCCAAGGATGAATCTCGAGGCTATTAAAATCAAAAAACATCCTAATTTCAATAAGGAAGACGGATGGGTGCTACCATCCTTCATTTAACTTTATTCAAGCAGATGCTTGAGATCCTATAATTAAAGTTAAATCCCAAAAAGCACATAACTTAAATACTTCAGATACTATAAGTTCATACTCCGTTGATTGGAACAAAAGTTAATAATTTTAATCTGATTAACTATGACATTGGGATGTCGAACACCTCAGTAACCCCGTGACCATGGGTACTGTAAAGTGCTGATATTATAAAATAAGTTAATTATAATACGCGATAAGATCCGTAAAACCTTTTTTTTTATTTAAAATAAGTACTTCCACTTAAGACTCCCTCTATCCATGTTTATATGAATTTTTTATTAATCCATTCGTAACATATACTAGACAGACGGCACTCGCGTACGTACGTAAAGGACTCGTTTAAACGTAACGTGAAATATTACATTGAAATTGAATCGTGTTGAAAGTCTCAGGGGAACATAATCATATTTTACATGTTAAGGTGGTTATAGACTATAATAAACATTTTTTATAAACATATTAATAATTATTTTTTCATAAAAACCAAAAACCTATGTATTCCTTGTACTTAACAACAAATAATGGACATAGGATTTTTCCCAAGTTGTGACTACTAACCCACCTCATAGTGTGTAAGTGGTGACTTAAAGGAAGATGAGAAGACAAACTATTCAGCTGGAATGTGTAGAAGTCACTAATTAAATTTTTTAATAATTAAAATTAAAATTAAAAACAACAAAAGCTTCGTTCGCTACTATTTTAACACACAATTTACGCAAACTTTTAGGAAACAAATTACGAATTTGTTAAGGGATACATCGCGAGGTATGACATTAGAAGTCTGGCAGTTCTGCACAACACTGTACTAGTGCGGCCTTTTAACTTCCCAGTAAAGTTGTATGTAACATATTGTATGCGTGGTTACGTTAGTGGTCAATTTAGCTCGATTGTCAGTCTTACTTGTATAAAAGGTGTGAAATACATGAGTGTGATGGCAACCTAACTAAGAGAATATTGCTCCTTTAACTTCCATTTTAAATGACACAAAACAGATTTAATGACGTACGAACAACTTGTATACAATTGATTATAAAACGCTTTTACGAGTATATAAGAGGACAAACGGGCATGCGGCTCACCTTATGGTAAGTGACTACTGTCGTCATGAGGTACCTGCAACAACAGGAGAATTGTGTTGCCAGCCTTATAAAAAAGTAGAGGCTCTATTCTGAAAAAATCGCTGATGGTAATCGATTCCACAAGGAGTGCGAGGAAGAAAACTAGTGGAAAATGCACAGTGATGGACCGCCAATCATTGAGATGGTATGGATGGTATAGCGAGTTTCCAAGATGCGATGGTGAAATTTAGCGGCTGGAATTAAACCCTAAAAGCCTTAGCCTTCAAAGAAATTTCTAATACGGCGGCTATAAGTTATTCATTTTTGTTAATTTAATTAATCATCTTAACCGTGTAGTGGCGCTGTAAGAATATCCACTATCCCATATCATTCCGTGGGGTGTCGTAAGAGGTGACAGAGGTAAACTTAACAGCACCTTCCTGATAACAGCTGAAATAAATAAAATAACTGCCTATGTTTAGCATTGGACTTGTGAAGGAATGTAATGATGATGATGATCATAAGTATCAGAACTCTTTTCTGTCTAGGAATTCAACTGGGTTGATACCACCCAGGTAAGAACCTATTTCTGCCGCCTGCACCGTCGTGTTCCAATCTAAAGGGTATAGAAGGCGAGTATAATTTTCATTCCTTCTTAGTCCTCAAAGGTGACAACGCATCTGCCGCCTTCTTTGTTTGATCGCTGCAGGTGCCTATGGTCTGCACAGACACTTACCATCATTGAACTGTAAGTCCGTTTGTTACTTCAGTTTTATACTACCCTAGACTGCAATTTTTTTTTATAGCATAAGGGTGACAAACGAGCACAGTCCACCTGATGGTAAGTGGTTGCTGTGGCCCATAGACATCTACATCTATCTTCGTTTGCGAATTTAAATGCAGATGCGTTGTCAGCCGTGAGGACTAAGATAAACGCCTCTTTTCCAGTAGGGTCTCCGGTTCTCTACACTCCTACACGAAACACAGCAGCATTAAGCTGCTATTTTACGCTGGTATTCTGTGAGAGCGTGGTCCTTCCCGGTCGAGCCGACCCATTCGTGCTAAAACTATACTATTAATATAGCTGCAGCATGGCTCTACCACGTAAATAATTATTGTGCTCTATATTTTATGACTCAATACATAACCCTCTTCATTTATTGTTTACATCATTTCTCTACGTAAAGGTTGTCTGGAAGAAATCGCTTTCATAGCAGCAAGACCGTTTATTGTGACCACTTTATGCATTGTTATTTATGTATTATTTTTATTTTTAGTGGTGTATAATAAAAATGCGTAAATTTTTGCGCGATTTATGACCTCAATTGTATTAATTTATATTATTTATAATTTATATATATATATATATATATATATATATATATATATATATATATATATATATATATATATATATATATATTAATGAATAATTTATCTATGATGTATGGCAAGCGCAGTTTTTTTTTATTATAAGTTTAAGGACAATCGACGGATTCAACTCGGCTGGGCAGCGTTTGGGAAATTACAACACATCTTCTCGTCAAGTATACCTCAAAATCTGAAAACGAGATTGTACATCATTGCGTGTTGCCAGTGATAACTAATGGGTCTGAGACGTGTTCCTTTACTGCTGGCCGTATGAGGAAGCTTAGGTCGCTCAGCGAGCTATGGAAGCAGCTAGACGGCTATGCTCGGAGTTTCTAAAATAAGGATATCCGCAGTAGAACCAAAGTGACCGACATAGCCCAACGGATTAGTAAGCTGAAGTGGTAAAGGGCCGGCTAATATAGCTCGTAGAACCGACAACCGATGGGAAAAAAGGTTCTCGTTACAACCATAATATAGCTGCTGCATGGCCTCCCACGGTCTGGTCTAATATTCTACTATCATTATCACAGCTCATGCGTGTTGTTTAAGTTTTCTTAGCTCTAGTCCTTATAAATAAAATTCCGATGTGCGTGTGTTCGTGACTCTTCTCTCCTAAACGGCTTGACAGATTTTAATTAATTTTTGGAATACGGTCGTGAATGGTTCTTAGCTAGTTAGACCTTTTTGGTGGCATATTGTCGGGATCCAGAAATCACGTACGAAGCAGGGCAGGTTGCCAGTATTGTTATAAAATAGTACCTATAACTAAAGTAATAGTGCCTTTGGTATAAACGTTAACCTAAAGCATTCAATCTCACTAAAGAGCTCGTATAAAATGGAGTTGGGAATAATTAAATATTAATTAATTTACGGTGTCACAGAGACGCGTTAAATCACAAGATAATTAGACCAACAAAATGTATTTGCATTATATCAATACAAATAATTTTGCCACGTATATGTAACCTGCTCTCTTGGCGTGGTTAAAGCAATGAGTTGCGGCTCTGAATGGGCCGCGGTTTCGAATCCGCACAGAAGAAGTATTTGCATGGCCTGCAAATAATTGTTCGGGTCTGGATGTTTGTCTATGTATGTAAACTGCCTCCTTGATACAGGAGAAAATCAAATGTTGGGATTACGTTATTTGTAAAAAGGAAGGACAAAGAAAACTGTTTTACGTGACCAAAAATAACAATGCCTTCGAGATGCTTTTGTGGCTGGCTCGATTTGTAGTGCATTATGAATGAATGCTAAGGAGCCTACTGATCATTTTACACCATTAGATACCAAGAACTGGCATCTCAATTGAGCAGAGTTTGAGATCAGAACAGCATTCTGAGAACATTTACTGATGAGACGGTGTTTGTGCAAACAAAAATACATGATACTAAATATTGGTTATCGAGATGATTTGTATGAAATATTTTCTTATATAAATCATCATCATTAGGTTCTGCCTTCTCAACATGAACCTTCTCCAGAACATCTACCCTCCAAACACGGTCATAAGTCACCTGCAGCTATCGACTTCTTGCATGTATTACATCAATTATCCCATATCCCATAGCTGGAGGCCATCCTACATTTCGCTTACCGATACGAGACTGTCACTCGAGAACATTTCTTCCCTATCGGTTTTCGGTTCTTCGAGCTATAAGGCCGGTCCATTGTCACTTCATCTTACTAATCCGTTGGGCTATATCGGTTTCTCTGATTCTACCGCGGATATCCTCATTTCTATCACACAGAAAAACAATGAACAAAGTCCTCTGCACTCTGCATAGCTCGCTAAGGAAACTTAAGATTCTCATCTGAACTCCTGTAAAGAACTACGTATCGGATATACTTGTTGTATATGTCATCACTAACACCAGGCACTAACTACTACTCTCTAGCTTTCAAGTTTTGAGAAATGCGTGATGAGAAAATTTGTCTCTATCTACTTTATCATGCGCTGTCTTAAATAAATTATAATTCTGATATATATGTATAAAAATAATTGTTTATTTATCCATCCAATTATTACAGCCTACAAAAGTCCACTGTTGGACATATGCCTAGCCCATAAATTTCCTTATAAGGTAGATTTTACCATAGTTGCCACGCTTGGCAGGCGGGTTGACAACCGCAGTTTTTTCATCTCAGTTTTCCTTTGTCGCCTCTTACGACACCCACGGGATGATATGGGGTAGTGGATATTGTTACACCGCCACTACACAGTAATATTTAGTTTTGAATTTTAACACGTTCAAAATAATATGAAGCAAATTAACAATTATTAACTAATCTATACTAATAAATTATAATAAAATTGTAGTTCATTATTCAATTAAGTTTTGCTTCCGTATAAATTGCTTTGACAGTTTTAACACCGTGCTGCGTTATTCATAATTTTACCATTAATTTTCGATAAACTCGGTGGGCTGTACAGGAGAAATTAAAATGCATTTTGTTCTACGCTCCTGATGTAATTTCTAATTAGTTTTATTCAAAGTACGAATAGGTTTTTATTTTCAACCGACTTCAAAAAAAGGAGTAGGTTCTCAATTCAGCTGTATTTTTTTATGTGTGTTACCTCAGAATTGTTTTCTAGGTGAACCAATCATGATGATTCTTTTTAAGTTTACCAAGAGGATACAACTTGTTACCAATAATTTTAAACGATCGGTTTTGTCAACTATAATATATTTGACTAAACTAAATATTATGCATTGTTGAAAAGACATGTTATGATTTCATGCTCCCATATTAAAAAAATAGAATACAAAATTTCGTGATTTTGATTTTGTTAATTTAGAAAAAAAATATTTTTATTTATCTTATTTTTTTATATATTATTCCTAATTTAGTGCTGATTTACCACCTGCTCCGCGAATAAAGGAAAATCGTGAGGAAACCTAAATTTCTGAGGAATAAAATATTTCAAAGACATTTGAAGTACGCTAAAACGCACTGAAGCAGCGCGGCGGACTAATTGCTCCAGAACCCTTTCAAAACGTGAGGAGGCTTCCTGTAATAGAATCATCCAAAAGATTATACGTGGTAGAGCCACGCTGCAGCTATATTATGTTTGTAGCATGAATGGGTTGGCTCTATGAAAAAATGGTAAGCTAGTATGAATATCATTATTTAGAGCCTTTCTTATAAAAATGCAGGTATTGTATATATTCATTTTTTTAATATTCAATATTTTTTTTCGTTATAATTTTTTTTGGTTTCTGTTAAAAAGTGATAATTAACACCTTCAGCGCCCTAAGTGGCCGTTTTTCATATTTCGCAAATTTGTGTTTCTATTCGGATGTGTTTAAAATGACATAATAATCGTATTTGTCTTTGACACCCCCCTTTTTCCCTTTTGCGGGATTTTTATCCGTGTGACATTTAAATACACGTGGCCTGGGAAATAGTTTATGTGAAGTGCATACCTCCTAGGTTAAAATACCCGTGTCCAAATAGATACACGGGTAAAAATAACGTAAACAAAACGAAAGCTAATATTTTTTTGTTTCAGGACTCAAGAACGCTGGAAAGAAAATATACGGTAATATAAATTTTGATTCATGTTTTTCTTATATTTGTTATTTATTGTTACAGTGTAATTGTCGAATAGTTGAAATCAATTATTTTATACACTGACACACACTGACTGTAATAATAATAATATAATATAATTGTACCGTTTAAAATTTAAATAATAACTAATTTTAATTCAATTTAATTCCATTTAATCTAATGTTTGTAATGTTTTATGATTTTAAATATGACTACTATAATAATAATAATTGTACTGTTTAAATAATAACTAATTTTAATTCAATTGATCTTATACTGAAATATTTGCACGTCCTAACAGGACAAAACATGTTGATCTTTTATTTGATATCACAACTTATTTACCGTGTTTTATGCCAATAAATGATTCTTATTCTTTATTCTTATTCTTATAAGAGATAATGGACTATTCAAGTGATGATTCCGTTGAGGACCCCAAATTTATGATTAGTGATAACTTTAGTGATAGTGACACAGCCACAAGTGATGACGATATTAGTCATATTTGGAACCCTCCTAGGTTTTCAAGGCGTCTATCAACATTCTCTAAAAGTGATATACCTCCATTGCCTGAAATAGAACGACGTAGGTCATCATGAACAGCACCAGTCAATTTGGAACAGCAGCAACCAAATGTGCCAAGTACTTCTGGTACTACTGATGCTCAAAATTTCTGAACAAGATTGGGTGAAAAAAAACTGGCAAATATGCATTGGGACATGCCTAGTCATGGTGATTCTCCTGCTGTAGATTATACAAGCTCTGGTATGAAGGATATTTATGTCAGAGTTTTAGCAAATGCGGATCCAATTGACTACTATGATTTGTTTCTGACCCGTGACATTTTAAACCATACCACTGAGCAAACTAACTTATACGCAACACAGTATCTGTTATCTTCTGATTCTTCTGATGGATCAAGAAACCACCATGGACTCCAGTAAATAGAGAAGATATGTTGAAATTTTGGGCTCTAGTTGGATGGATGGGTTTGGTGAAATTACCAAGCATCAAAGATTACTAGAGAAACCACAAACTCTATGGAATATACCTAGCTCGTACTGTTATGCCTCAGAATCGATTCGAGCTGATTCTGAAATTTGTCCATTTCGCCAGCAACCAACTGCTGATACTAATGAAAGGCTGTACAAAGTAAAAGTAATCGATATGTTTATAAAAACTATAAAAAATCTACACACCAGGAAAAAAAGTTTGTGTCGATGAGTCATTGGTCGCTTGGCGCGGCAGTGTTATTTTCCGGCAGTACATTCCAAACAAAAGTGCAAATATGGAATAAAGCTATTCAAATTGTGTACTGAAAGGGATATACATGGAACCTGATTGTGTACTGGTAAATCGAGGAACCTGACACAGAAGTCTCAGAAAAGGTGGTTCTATCTTTGCAGATGGTCTTTGAATGAGGGCAGGACCATGTACGGACCAACTACAGAAGTGTTCCACTTGCACTGCGAATGCGTAAAAGAAAGACGCATTTAGTAGGGACACTGAGAAGTAACAGAAAGTACTTACCTAGGCAAGTTACCAGCACTAAATTGAAAAAAAGGCGAAATAGCAGCTCAAAATCAGGTGACGGTATCATAGTATTGAAATGGCGTGACAAGCGAGATGTTCTCATTCTTTCCACAAAGCAATCTGGTCTAAAACAGTCACCAAAAGAAACAGAAGAGGTAAAGCATAAGAAAACCTGCATGTATTGAAGATTATATGGTAAATCCTCAATCGATGTCAGTGACCAGATGGCGACTTATGGATCAGCTGTACGTAGATGCACCAAATGGTATCGGTAACTGATGTTTGAAATTATATAGAATACAAGCTTGGTGAACGCTCATTTCTTATATAACCAATATACCCATAAAAGAAACTAACAATAACAGAGTTTCGTGAGCAGGTTATCACAAGTATGCTTGAAAAAGCCAATACATCAATGACGACTACTAGCTCATCAGTCAGTGCCAAACACTACCTGGTCACTAATATGAAAGACGGAGTGAAAAAGAAAGGCCGTTGCTCTGAATGCTATAAAAATACGGCAGGAAAGGGAAACCATTGACAGAAAAGAAAAGCTTCCCAAGTAGTAACCAAATTTTCTGTTTGTGAAGTGGCCTTTTAAGAGCTGTTTCAATGATCGCCACTAATTTTATTTTGTTAACTTTTTTCAATTACTAATTTTTTGACATTTGGTACCATATATAAAGAAATATATAATAAAACACTAAAATGTATATGTATATAAATGGTTTTATTGATTATTGCCTAGGTGAAATATCACCCTAAAATTTAAAAGCCTATAACTTTAAAAATAACTGATTCTCAGACCATTTATACTGAAAAAATGCGACAGGCCAGGGCTTTTATTTTGCATTATAAATATATAGAAAACGTGTGCCTAAAGATACACAGCACTTTGACCAGAGTAGAAAGATGTGTATACTTTTGGATCCACAATGTTCAGACAATGTGCCAAAAGATACACATGGCGCCGAAAGGTGTTAAAAAGCATTTTAACTAGTTTATTTTGTAAAATTTGAAGTTCACTTATCCTTGTCTTTACTGCATTCCCCAGACTTCGATAAGATAGGTTAAATGTGGCTTTATTAGCGTGTTATATAATGTAAGACGTAATTTATTAGGGCATCGGACAATATGACGATGACAACCACAAAGTGACACCAGTTTCGTTTTGTGTTCATTGTGGTGCTTCCATGTTAAATTAGTGTCAATTTGTAAACAAGGTATTTTCATGAGTTTTCATTTCTAAGGAATATTATTATAAGCGGAAATGGGGTGAATATAATTTTTTGGCCCTAAATAAAATATAACAAGTTTTTGAAATATTGGTTAGTAAGTTATATTGAAACCAATCATATAGGGTGTTTAAATCGTCTTGAGCCTGTGACATTTTGTCGTGTAATGATGAACAAAAGTAAAATAGGCAGGTATAATCGGCGTAAAGGGATAATATGTTTTAAACCTAAGTTATGTATGTTTTAATATAGGTCAAAAGAGCAACAGGCCTAAAATTGATCCCTGAGAATTCCACAAGTTATTGGTAATGAATTACTTTGAATTTGCCTATTTTGACTAATTGTGATCCTTTTCTAAGTATGATTCAAACATGTTCATAACTTTGTTTAATACCGATTCTCTCTAACTTTTTAATAAGTAATTTATGACGTACATCGAACGCCTTTGCAGATCTATGAATATACCTAGGACTATATTTTTTGATCTATGTCATGTTATATTTTAGTAATAAGATCAATTGTTGCAGTAAGTGTGCTACTCTTTGGCCTGAAACAATATTGTCGTTCATATATAAAGTTAATAGAGTTCAGATACTTTTGTAATCTTGTGTGTAAAACTTTTCAAGAAATTTTGATAAAACTGGCAACACCGTGATAGGTCGGTAATGCCTGGATCAGTTTGGTCCTGATTTGTAGATAGGAGACTTTATACTTTTAGTTTTTATAATCTGTAGCTTCATACGGGGAATTTTCTGATTGGGTTGCTTTTTATTTCTAAATATATCTGCTTGTGGTCTGATATTGAGGAGGTAACTGTAATCATGTGAAAACTATCATCTTTCAGGTTGGTGCTTACATGGTCCAATATTGATTTTCTTGTTGCCCTTCTCTCGTGCAGTATTTCTTGTTAATTTTGTTGAGGATTATGGCTGATTCTTTTAGGAGTTGGGTGTATTGCTTGGCCGGAGATTCGTATGCCTCGAGAAAGTTTTAATATCTGTGTGCCCTGGATTATACAACAACACTTCTATTGCGTATCTTTCTAGTTTTATCCATACATAGTTATTTCAGCTATGTATTTAGACTCGATCAGGTATGAATTAAGCTATTGTGGACGTAAGCTGAAACTCCTCCACCACCAGAATCAGTCCTGTAGTTGTAGTAGTGTGTGTATAATTAGGAGTTGAAATGCAGAGCTTGAGTTTCTGTGCAGAACCATGTTTCGTTAACAAATTCCATGAAGGGTGTTTGGTATTGGTTTTAAGATGCATTTGCTCGTCAAATTTACCTGTCTTGCAAATACTGCGAGCATTCAGGTAAAGAAATATAAGCCTTGATCTAATGACTGGAAAATTTTGGTAACTATCTAATGTTTCGTAAATATTACCCTTTACGATGGCATGAATGCTATCTAATTTTCTTAGTTTTTGAACTGGTTTTAATTATTGTCAGTGTTCCGTTGATGTATTTAATAGTAAGACCATTCTCACTGTCATTTTTCCCGTTTCAATTCTTCTTTAAGATATTTGAGGTAGTTCTGTTGGGCTGGAGTCTGATCGGGTATCTTGATGCCAGCTTGTAGCTTCTTGTTGCTGGTAATTGTTTGGCAGGAGCCGGTGCATCAAAGCATAATTTAATACTGAGATTTTTTGCTGGATTATACTTCCCGATTCTAAAACCTTTTATTGGCTTAATTTCTACACCTAGTGAGGAGACGATATTAAGTACGTCAATCTCATCTTTAGCTATTCTTTCCTCTGTTCCCGGTGAATTTGCTTCTGGAGCCTACAAGTATTATGTTATTTTCTCTAGTGTGATGACTTTGTACCTCTTGAAGTATTTGCTCATCTAAACGTAGTTTGTCTTCTAAGTTGAAAGCAGTTTGAGATAATTTTGTCATACTACTCACGTCAGTTTCGAGTGATTTTATTTTATTTTCGCCAAGAGATATTGATTTGAACTTGGCTACGTGATTTTGAGGTTTTTGCTCTGTCAACACGTTAGATTTAACGTCGTTGATCTGTGTCATAACCTCGTTAACATTCTCCCGCATAACGTATATAGCTTTTTCATTAGAGGTCTTTAAGTCAGAAACTTGAGCTTTTATATCATCAATTCATTCTTGCATTTTGTTCATGATTTGCTCATTAGATCCAACATATTTTTCCAGTAAGAGACTCATTCGGTTCATTTCTGATCGCATCTCTTTAAATCATTTGAGCAACTGCATTCAAGGTCATCTGGTTTTTTACGTCTCCTAATGGTAATTTGCGCTTCTTCAATATTTAATTTCGATAAGTTGGGTTGCCAACCGGTCGCGCTATTTATTATATTAGATAAAGTGGCACATCAAATCATATTGCAAGTACTTCATCAAATCATATTGCAATACATTAAATTGCAAGTAGACCGTGTTAACTGTGTAGTGCTGGTGTTAGAATATCCACTGCCCTATTTCGTCCCATGGGTGTCGTAAGAGGCGACAGAGGGAAACAAATAAAAAAATGAATAACTTTCCAATACAAAGGCAAGCTTGGCAACTGTGGCAAATATTCCCTCTATGAGACAGTCAATAGGGCGTACCTATATTCAGAAGTAGTCTGTAATAGCATTTAAAGATACCGGTAAAAATAGATTTTTTCAAACTTAAACGTTATACAACATATTATATATGTAATTATACTTTTAATAAAAGAGATATTAGTAAAAAGTTTATTAAGGAAGATTGGGACTTCACATGAATAAGCTTCGTAAATCTCGTTAGAAAATTTCTGTTTAAATTCAATAGCATGTTCTTAATCTTGTATGTAATACAGATAATAAATAATATAGAATAAGTTATACCGTTTTTTTTAATGTCCTCTAATGACCCCTTTTCTTTACCAAGAGCATCTGCCAGTTTTCTTCTTTATCCTGTACAATAGTATACATATTTACCGTTACCGTAACCGTTACAGCCCATTAAATTCCGCTGCTGAACAAAGGCCTCCACCATAGATTACCTCACACAGGGATATTTGCCATATTTGCCACAGCAGCAAGCGGGCAGCAATAGCAGTTTATTTTATTTTTAGTCATTTTAGGAAGACACTGCTACCCATCACCTAATTTGTTTCCTCTGTCGCCTCTTACACACACATGATTATATGGGGTAGTGGATATTCTTGCACCGCCTCCTCGGTAACGCCTGATGTAAACTAGATGGTTAAATAACATTTTTGGCATGTGGTGGCGGTATAAATGAATCTTAAAGGTGCTATGGCTTCTTTTCTGCCAAGGAGTTCTTCTGGGTATGTATCCAGCTATCAGATATCAGTACTTACACTGATGATGTGTTCCGGTCTGAAAGGTATAGAGAGCCAGTGTATTTCTACCCTGTGAGGCATTTCATCTTACTTCATAGAGGTGTAAACGCAGTGGGCGTGATCAACGCGTTCTTCATTTAAAGTTGGCCGCAGGTATCTGGATGAACCGGCAGCCACTTACCCTCAGGTAGTGTAAGTTCTTTTTTTATAGAATAAGGTAAAAAACGAGCACACAGTCCACCTAATGGTAAGAAGATGCCGTAGCTCAATGACATCTACATCTATCCTCGATTAAGAATAAAAATGTAGATGCGTTGTCACCCCTGAGGACTAAGATGAAATGTCTCGTTTTCAGTAAAAAGGGTCTTCGGTTCTCTACACTTGCTATACGAAATTATGTGAGAGTGTGGTCCTTCCCGGTAAAGCCGATCAATTCTAGCTACAACCTTAAATGGTTGCAACATGGCTCCACCACGTATAAAATAGTTCGTCACTTTAGTTTTACTTAAATATCTTCGTAGGAGGCGAATTTATGTGCTAAAAAAGTAATAAGATATTTTATTAAATTTTAAGTTATTAATTTCAATAAAGAGCTATGGTGAGGGCACTTGCCTTCGCCTAAGCCCTCACCGTAAATTAGGTGATACTCGGGCAACCCCACTTAATTTTTTTTAATAACATTTATATTGGTAACAGCAGAGGTCAAACTTGATCGCTCGACCGGGGAAGGATCACGCTCTTATTGCTAATGTCTTACGGTGAATGCAGAAAACCGGAGACCATTTTTATGGAAATTAGGCATTTCATTGTCCTCATAGACGACGACCCATCTATATTGTGATTCTTAATCGAGAATAGATGTAGAAGTCTATGGAACATAGCATTCACTTACCATCAGCTAAACTGTGAGCTCGTTTGTCACCCTTATTTTATTAAATAATACGATTCTAAGCTACCGGTTTTTATCGATTCATGCATATCTTACCAGGTCGTCACTCCATCCAATGGGTGGCCGCCCTACACTTTTTTGCCTATTATAAGCTGCCACTCGAGACCCTTTTGCCCATCGGCTGTCGATTCTTCGAGCTATATGTCCAGCCATTGCTTCAATCTTTCTAACCCGTTGTTGGGCCATGTTAGTTTGAATAGAAGAAAATATTTCTTCCGTATTTGCCCTTTTACCTAACAAAATACAATTCCTAATAATCTTACGTTACTAGTTTAAGAAAATGGAAAAATAAAATGATCTCGCAAATTTATTTCTCTTATTTAACGCTAAACATTTTCAACACTTAACCGTCACAGTATGACTGCGTCAACGAAAGCGGAAGTCGTGTGTTTCCCGCCAAAAACGCGAGTAATTCTTTTCTCTGGCGCTCAAGCCGTTATGACTGGCTATCCGGTTGGATTTCCGCTGTAACGTCACGTGTCGAGCGTGTGACATCAAATTCGCTTAGGTTTATACCAAATTTATTATAAATGTTTCTGAACTGATTCAATTAAGGTAAT
Organism: Parnassius orleans; assembly: GCA_029286625.1. NCBI lineage: Eukaryota > Metazoa > Arthropoda > Insecta > Lepidoptera > Papilionidae > Parnassius > Parnassius orleans. The sequence goes on along the minus strand of JAGSMP010000483.1, from coordinate 132,803 downwards.
TTAATTTCGGTCGCGATATTTTCTGACTAAATCTAAAAAAAGTATTAAATATAAAAATATTGTTGTACCGTGCATTGTGGCATTCCTTGTTGGGGGGCCATGTTTAGCAGTTGACTTGTAAAGGGCTGTAATGATGATGATGATGATTGTTGTATAGTACTCCATAGTGGAACTAGTGACCCACCCAGGCTTCGCGCTGTTTTTTTGTAATACTAGTAAAGATATTAACATTAATAATATTCCGTTAACCCACTCCTGGTAAGCTTAAAATGCTTGTGTTGGGAGTGGTTCACGATAGTAGTCGAATGTTGGATTCGAACCCACGACCTTTTGAGTTTGCGGTCCGCACTCTGCCATTAGGCAACTGTCGCAAAAAACCTTTATTCATTATTGATTCTTTCATCACAGCCTATTAAGAGTCCACTGCTGAACATAAGCATACCATATAAATTGCCAAAAAGGGGATATTTGCAATTATTGCCACACTTATCAAGCGAATTGCCATCCACAGTTTTTCTTACTACACGCTTACTTCGGTAAAATAATAATAATAATTTATTTATTTACTTAGAAACACAGTATTATAAGTTGGTACAACTTTGACAGAGCGCATATGTTTCGACATAATGAAAATAGCATGCAAATAATACATTGAATTTAAGAATGGTATTATTATATTATAACAATACAATTACATTATATATGATACATTATACAAATAAATCAATGAATAAAAATAATAAAAATGATAAAATAAAATTTTACAACTATATTAATTTATGTTATGTTATTTGGTACAGAACATCGAATCTATGCAGTAAAAGTTACTGACTTAGCCATTTGTATATTAATATAAGCCATTTGTAGTGGATTCTCTAACGACGCCACTACATGGCCAAAGAAAACATGGCTTTAATTCTCCTGTACATTCCGTCACAGCACCAACTTCAGAATGTGAATTATTTTGTTCTTTTAATTCTTTGAATTCGTATTTTACTTTTTATTAAAATTTATTTTATATTTGCTCAGCTATCACCGGCAATGCGTCATCGAACTTGAGTGGTGGGAAACTTGTAGAGTAATTTTGCGCACAAAAACACTTAAAAAACTAAAGTACCAGTTGGACAAGTAGCCAAAAGCGAGTGACATATTAAGCTGGATAAAATGTATAAAACATTTTATCCAGATTCATTCATTCATTTTATCAGATTCGTAATTTGTTACATATGAAACTCACATAAATAGTTATATTACTACTATAGTTTTCTTTTATCGCGAGTTAATCACATTTCAGAGAGTCATGCTGCAGCTATATGGTTGTTTTTACGATGTGTCGGCTCGACCGGTGAACGAACACGCTTTCACAGAATACCAGCATAAAATATAAGCTGCTGTGTTTTGTATGGTGAGTGTGAGAACTGAGACCCTTTTACTGAAACGAGGCATTCCATCCCCGTCCTTAAGGGTGACAACGCATCTGCATTTTGATTCTTAATTGAGGATAAATGTAGATGTATAGGGCCACAGCATCCACTTACCATCAGGTGGACTGTGTGCTCGTTTGTCCCTTATTTTATAAAAAAACCTACTCAGACGGACTTATTACCAAAAAGGAGGCCTACCGCCTACTAAAACAATTTTTAGATATAAACGTAATATATTTATTGTTACTTTATAATGTAATGCATATACATAAAACATAAGAGCTTTGATAAGAACTAAGATGTTCATACTTTAAATATTAGGAACCATCACAAGCTTGTAATACCAGTTACCAGACTTCACAAAATTAGTAATTCATTTATGAGGCAATGTATAAAACAAAATTGCAGAAATTGTTCAAACTTTGTCAACCAACAAGTTTATTTTTTATTAAAGTAGTAAATTACTATATAAAAGGGTTATTATAATATTAAGGAAATAAAATAAAGGTGACAGGTGACAACTGTATTTATTATGTCTAAATATTTTAATAAAAAAGTATATATTTTATTTGTAAATTTTAGTATACAAGGAAAACGTTTATTATTGACATAAATATAAATAATATAACAGTGGTTTATAATCTGAGTTTAGATATTATAATCTCAAATCAACTACGAGATATAAAAATATTTCAAGATGGTGACTTATGACAAATGTAACGAAACAATTCGCAACAAATGATTTCGAACTATATATTGCTGTCTGGACACAAAGTGACAAGCAGGCTCAGTGCCTGTTCAGTCTTTAAAAATTTCTAATCCGTGTGATAATCTCAAGACACGGTTGCTAAAGCCGCCATCAGTTGTCCTAGCGACAAAATGCGTCGCTAGATCTCTTCCACTGCAGCGTCGAATTGCAAGACCATCCTGTGACGCACCTACTTAACGATATTTGGACTTTGACTTTTTTATATTTTCAGTGTACTTTTTAAGTTACTTTATTGTGTTTTTAAATTTGTTTTAAGTTATTCTTTTTTGTGATTGTATTTAACTGTTGTGAATGCAGTCCGTGACCCAATCTTGTGATGGCAAGTCGAACGCGACCCATACATGTACACAGTGCAACAAGTCATTCAAATCTTTGAAAGGCCTCAACATACACACTACAAAAACACACAGGAAATGTATTAGCCAAAATAGTTCACCTTTAGACATCCATCCCATTATTTCAGTGCGCCTACTTGTAGCCAACGATCCAACTCCTTTCCACACATATCTTAGCCATTTGAAAATAGTATACCGATAGTTAAAAGAATCCCTCGAGGAGCTCGAATAACCGTTGCTACACATTTGTCACAATTAATCCAGAAATGTTACATAAGCAATTGTACTCAAGACTGGCAGAACCTATTTTTATTTTCATACAGCACACTACATATAATAAAAACTGATGAACTGAATTTATCTTTGACTCAAAAGATTAAAAATAACTGTGCTGTAAGCTCCTCACCTTCTCCCGCACCTCTAATCAAATATGATCGTAATCGCAACAAACTCATCGAAAACAAAATCTGTGACGGAGATCTCAAAGGTGCCGCTCGCCTTTTGTTCTCCAACGACGTGCTATCACCAGATACCCTGACACCTACAGGCCTTACGGACAAAACATCCTCCAGCTCCATTAAACCCATATTTTCTCGACCGACCAACATGCCTTCATGCAGGGCAAGCATGCCTTCAAATTCATAAAAAAGATGTTACAGGTGCCATTTTATCTTTTAAACCAGGTTCGGCTGCAGGTTTGGATGGAATCTCACCCCAACATCTGAAAGACTTAACATCGCACTCTGTGGGTGATGCAGGCGAGCAACTTGTAAATTCGATCACTAAATTAATCAACTTTATGTATTCCGGTAATGTCAATCCAGAAATTGTTCCATTCTTTTCGGCGCGACCTCATTGCCCTCACCAAAAAGACGGAGGGTGAGGCCAATTGCTGTTGGATCAACACTACGACGCCTGGCCTCCAAAATTGCTGTTCGACATATTTTACCAAAATTAAATTCGGAATTTGAACCCGTACAGTTAGGCTTCGGTGTAAAAGGAGGTGTGAGGCAGCCGTCCATGCCCTACGCTCTTTTCTAACTTACGGACATCCTGACGTGTTGCTCAAAATTGATGTCAAAATGCTTTCAATTCGGTAAATAGGGATACCCTGCTGACGGAAATAAAACAACATATACCGGAAATATACAATTATCTTTTTTCAGTTACGCAGACCCAACAAAATTGTTATATCGTTCGAATGAACTGTCCTCGGAAGTAGGTTGTCAACAAGGTGATCCTTGGGCCAGCAATTTTTAGTTTGGCTATAAATCCGATAATCAAAAATTTAAATTCTAAATTCAACGTTTGGTATTTGGACGACGGAACTCTAGGAGGTGATATGGATACTGTGTTTTCGGACCTTTTTTTAATCAAAAATAAATTTGAAGCCATTGGTTTGGAGCTTAATTTTAGCAAATGCGAACTTTTTATAAATAACTGCAACTTAAATTTAAATGACGTAAAACAAAAATTTAATATTTTGGCTCCAAATATTAAAATAGTTAACAGTAATTCCCTTTACCTTTTAGGTTCTCCAATTTTTAATGAATCTATTTCTGAATATATTAATAATTCAATTACTAAATTTCAAAATTCCGCTGACCGTCTCCTTGAAATTAGTCCACATTATGCACTTTGCATCTTAAAATTCTGTCTTTCGTCCCAAAATTTACGTATGTGCTCCGTTGCTGTTCCTTTTGAATCACCCAGACCTCTTGACACAAGTAGACAACTTAATCAAAATAAATTTAGAATCGATTCTTAATATGCACTTGAACGAGCAATCTTGGACCCAAGCATCCCTACCCATCCGTTATGGTGGTTTAGGGATTCATAAAATTCAGTGTCTCTTTACGAGCCTTTCTATCTTCTGTCCATAGTTCAGCAAATCTCATAAGTAAAATTTTAAGGGCATCCCTTCAAACTTTGAGATTGCTGGCCTGGAAGAAGCTAGAAACGCTTTCTTAATTGCATGCCCAGGTCAAAATTTTCCTGTTTCCAAATTCACAAAGGAGCTGGGACGACATAAACTGCAAATTGACTTATGACAATCTTTTGAGCTGTAGTACAGGTTCGGCGCGTGCTAGCTTTTGGCCGTGGGTACGCATGAGGCCGGCTACTGGCCACGCGTACCTTCGTCAAATACAGGACATTTCTTGAGCCTGACACGCTCCGAATCGCAACCTGTCTACGGCTTGGGGTTCCGGTCTGCGTTCCTCATAAATGTCCGTGTGGCAGTGACGACGACAAGCTAGGACATCACGGACTATCATGCCAAAAAGTGCAGCCGCTTCTCGAGACATGCAGCACTTAACGATATCATACGCCGGTCTCTTGCCACCGTCAACGTGCCAAGTCTACTTGAGCCGTCTGGTATTGAGAGACGATAAGAGACCGGACGGTATGAGTTTGATTCCATGGAAGATGGGCGGGTGCTGGTATGGGATGCAACCTGTTCAGACACACTTGCCCTTCCATCTACATGGAACCAACAACAGAGCTGGTGCGGCTTGTGAAGCGGCTGAAAAGCTAAAGCATGCAAGTACAGGGGTCTGGGCTCCGAATATGTTTTGTCCCATTCGGTGTCGAGACCCTGGTCCGTCAGGGTCCTAGCGCTATAAGGCTTTTTAAGGAAATAGAAAAAGGATAGTCGACGTCACAGGAGACCGAAGAGCTGGCAGCTACCTCGGACAAAAAATTAGTATAGCTATTCAAAGGGAACTGCCAGTATCTTGGAACCTTGCCTAAAGGGACTATTTTTAATAATATATTTTAGTTATTACAATATATTTTTTTTTAAGGTTTTTAGTTTTAGGTTCATTGTATAATTGTTATTTATTTGTATATCTACAGGGTTATTATGCAACAATGGCCAAATATATGAAGTTTCAGAATAAGTATATTATTGAAAACAAAAAAAAAAAAATAATTATTGCCAAACGTGGTAACTATGGCTAATATCCCCCTGAGACAATTTATGGGGAGGCCTATGTTCAGCAGTGGACTTTAATAGGATGTAACGGTATTGTAAAGTTAACGTTAATAAAAAGGTTTTTTACAGGTTCTTTCCAGGAGGTATTTTCGAACCAGCAGTGGTAAAAAAATGACTTTAAATAAGTAATACACTATATTGAATACGAAATTATTCTATTATGGATGCCATACACGATCCAGGTTACCGTAAAGTTTGCAGCGCGCTTGAAGCGGCATCCAGTTTGCAGTGCGTCCGTACAGACCACTCACGTTCAAGTTCGCCGTCTAGTTTGTATGATGTATCAGTTGAAACCATGGCGTCACCAGTGACGGACGACGACGCATTAGCCATCCTAGGCTTATAGCTCCGACTAACGTTCAAGCCGCTTCAAGCGGCTGCAAACTTGACTGTAAACTGGATTGTGTATGGTATCCATTTAATTCCAATAATGCCTTTATTCTTGTAGTTCTTGGTCACCATTTTTCATATGGCATTTTAATATAAGATTTTACGAGTAACCGTAAAATCACTCTTTGTATGTTTACAATTATTTCGGATAGTCTACGCAAGAAGAAGGACTACCTCTCAGGTTTAATATAGGCTAATTTCCTTTTTATAATGTCCATACAATTATAAAAGTACAAACATAATTTTGAAAATTTTAGGTAGATTGCTACAGTCGGGTTGTTGATTTAAAGCTGTTTGCAAGTGTCATGGGCTGCAGTAGCCACTTACCGTCAGGTGGAGTGTAAGTTTCTTTGTAAATTAAATTTATTTTTATATTCATTGAACGCGCAAAAGTGTATTGAAGCGAATGAAGAATATATTTATTGAATATAAAGGAATTTATATGAAAATGACCATTAGCCTTTTAGTATCAAAATGTCTTATTATTTATTTCAATGCAGGTTGTATTTGCGTATCTGTTACAAGACAATCTATAATTTTGCAAGTTCAAAATCTGATTTTACAAAATTGTAAAAATATTCCATTTCAATTTAGATTTGCAACGTTCCGCTGCAAGTATTCTCAGATATTGACCGCCAACATTGAAACGTGGAGGGAATTCTAAAAATTTCAATTTCAAAAGTGTTTCATGTATTGTGTCGTATCGGTGGAGCTATGAAAGATGGAACAATGTTAAATAAAATGTTAAGACCATATTTATATCATATAAACTTATTCCAATATATTCTTTTTTGTAATAGCTGGACTTCACCATCATCATCACTTCACTGTGAACATAGAGGCCTGCCCCAAGGAATGCCACAAAGCTGGATTGAGCATAGCTGGGTTGGGGTTCTACAATTGTAGGTATTGTCATAAACGGCAATTGGATGAGCGAACTCAGTATTAGATATCTCGCACTTTTTCGCTTCTTCACGTGAACTGTGTAATTTATATGTGTCATATGTAAGGTGGTATACCGCCAACTACAGATGACCCCAAAGTCTTTCTGGTCTTTCCTATTGTCACTATTTACGACACACATGGGACTAAATAAGGTGATGAATCCTACCTATTAACTCTCTTACGAAAACGTGGTAGCGCTACCCTGCAGCTATATTATGGATGCAGCACCCAAAGAATACCAGCGTAAAATAGCAGCTTAATGCTGCTGTGTTTCATATGGTGAGAGTAGAGAACCGGAGACTCTTTTTGTAACGATGCATTCTTAATCATTCATCTTAGTCCTCATGGATGACAACACATCTACATTTTGATTTTTAATCAATGTTAGATTTAGGTGACTATGGACCACAGCATTCACTTTCGATCAAGTGGACTCTGTGCTCGTTTGTCACCCTTATTCTATATAAAACATAGGAAATTGTTTACGCGTAATATTCATTATGGCTAAAAATAATATGCAAAAAAAAAAAACTAGTGTCAATTTTGTTACAGGACGAATATAAGATAGGATAACGCAGAGAATATAAAATGTACACGGGCAATAAATAATGGCAATATTTTATACACGGCCACTCGCCCAGCCGTTAAGCCAAATCTTATTACGTTGTGCAGACTTTATACTCACATGATGTGTCTCTGTCTACCAGTCAATACACGGCAATGATATACGAGTTTAAAGAACTTAAACAACACGCATTGATGAGCTGTGATGATCCTGATAATTGTTTTACTTTTTCCTGGTGATCCTGATCAAGACAAAATATTAGGATAAAATAATTAAATTATTGTATTATCATCGGTCCTTGATACAGTGTAAAATTTTCAAGTCTATCGTCCGTCTACAAGTTGGTAAAAAGATTCCGTTACATAGATAGATAGAAAGATACACGAAAAGCTTATAAAAGCCTCTTAAAAAACAACTGATCGCTAATTTATTATGCAATGATTCTGAGCTTCTTAATGTATGGTGCGCAAAAAAAAAAGTTAAAATAAAACATATACTTTTGTGCAGGTTTTTCATAGCACACCGTCCTATGTCCGTGCACAGTTATAAATTTCTCGTACAATCGGTCACAGCGCGACGTCCGGATTGTCCGGATCGTCTGGTTGAAATAAGATGTGAACGGTATTTCTATGAAGGGGGTGGTTGTAGTCATTGTGATTCTTTTACAGTATTTCCTTTGTGCGAGTAAATAATGCTTCTAGTAGAATGTCTTTTACAAGAGCGTTATTTATCCTTAACTAGTGATAAGAGAGTATGTGAGAGGGTGTTAGGGAGCATAAATCAAATTTCTCTTTATCTGTCAACTTCTTTTGATTACGTTTATGCGTGACAGAGCCATACTGCAGCTATATTACGGTTGTAGCAAGAATAGGTCGGCTCGACTGGGAAGGACCACGCTCACAGAATACAGCGTAAAATAGCAGCTAAAACTGCTGTGTTTCGTATGATGTTGTGGAGAACCGGAGACCCTTTTACTGGAAACAAGGCATTCCATCTTACCCTCAGGTGACGACGCATCTGCATTTAAATTAATTGAGGATATATGTAGTGTCTATGGGCCACAGTAACCACTTACCATCAGGTGGACTTTGTGCTCGTTTGTCACTTATCCTATTAAAAAGAAAACCGGAGACCCTTTTACTAGAAACGAGGCATTTCACCTTAGTCCCCACGGGTGACAGCACATCTGCATTTTGATTCTTAATCGAGGATAAATGTAGATGTCTATATGCCAAGCATCTACTTACCATTAAGTGGACTGTGTGCTCGTTTGTCGAAAAGGAAAGCTTATATCCAGTAGTGGACTTGAAATCCTAACAAAGATGACCTCTCGTGTTAAAACATAAAAGAAATAAGGTTTATTACCTTAAAACAAAAAAAAACAGAACATTAATTAAACAGAACACAAAGCAACGTTATTTTGTTGATTGCTTACTTTTGTCAGTCTTTTAGAAATATTTATTACAGAATTATACTTTCGTGAATGGCTTGTAAGGTTTTCCAAAGCCATTGTCTCCTCACCCTTTCAAAAGAACAATATCACTTATTTCCAACGCGATCATTTAACCCTGTCTTTAAGGTTTGATATGCTTCAAGTCTTTTTTTGTATGTATACTTTGTTGGGGAATACTGGTGCAATTATAAGTAGAACCTGCGCGTGACGTGCGGGCAGTGGGACGGGGCGTTCGGCGTGTAAGATAAACAAACGATCTTGAAGATTTTTTTTTATAGAATAGGGGCAAACGAGCATGCGGTTCACCCGGTAAGTGACTACCACAGACCAGGAACAATTGCAACACCAGGGTAAGCTCTTTTCTTGAAGGTCCCTAAGTCATATCGGTCCGAAAAACTCGCCGGTGGTAAACGATTCCACAGAGGGGTCGTACGAGGAAAAACTCCTAATGAAACGTACAGTGGTGGGCCGCCAAGCATTCAGATGGTGTGGATGGTATCACGAATTTTGTCGCGACGTGCGTTCACGCACACGGCGTGTGTGTGTGTGTTTTTTGTCAAAAAATATCTAGTAATTTTTGTGAAAATGTCAACTGAAGAAATAGAAACGAAAAGAACTTACTTAAACATAGGACTCATCGTAGATTGCTACAAAGTACGGTCGCATGTCTCATCAAAACGTCATTCCACCTTGTCGGGGGTCACACATTACGGCGTGTTTATAATCTGTACTATTTACTCATGTAAGTGTTAAATGTGTTATATAATATAAATTTATATTGTAAAATTCATCCATTAAACATCTATCCGATTAAGAATCAAAATGCAGATGCGTTGTTTCCCTCAGGACTAAGATTGAATGCCCGTTTCCAGTAAAAAGGTATCCGGTTCTCTACACTCACTGTACGAAACACAGCAGCATTTAGCAGCTATTTCCGCGCTGGTATTCCGTGAGAGCGTGGTCCTTCCTTCCGACCCATTCCTGATACAACTATTATATAGCTGCAGTGTGCTACAATCATAATGTAGCAGCTCTACAACGTATGAGATATATACGATACGTCTGGACGATTAAAGAAGTCGCTTAGCTGTGGCACCACAGTCTTCGCAAAACTTGACATTTTACTATCAAATTCCATACTTATTTCGTGAAGCAGAGCCTTAGACTAAATATAGACTACTGTTTTGTAATAAAGCTTTTAAAATCAAGATTTAAATGAGTTGATTTTATATTTATATCAATTTTCCAGACGGGCTATGTATATTTCAAGCTCACTTATATTAAAGGCTGTAATGCATTTCATCTAAATACTCAGAGGTAACAACGCATATGTAGCCTCTTTATTTGAAGGTGGTTACGGGTGTCCAAAGGCTGCAGTAGTCACTTACTATCAGGTAGACTGAGAGTTCATTAGCCGCTAGCCCCGACATAACGTAATCATTTTTTTCGAAACACTTAAAAGACACATTGCTGAAAAGACACATTAACGTCTTTAACACATTTTTGTGTGTTATTGGCACTTGAACAATGGCTATAGATGTTCGATCTAAGCAGGTGGCACGCACAACTGGGTGAGTCATTTGAAAAATATAATGACTCCGTTTTGTATCGTGCCCACCTGTATGCCCTTGGTATTACTGCACGAATGTTTCTGTTTTAAGGACGGATAACTAATTGGCGTTACTCGTTAATAGCAAGTAAAAGGTCACATAACTACGTTTTAAAATTCATGAGTTACAGCCAATATGGTTGAAATAATAGTCGTAGCGAATATATGAATATTAGATTACAAACCTAATATTTATATTTTATTAATAACTAAATTATAATAATATTCTCCACACCGAATTTCGGTCACGGCGGGTTTCACCAAGACTAACCATCTGTGCGGATTACAGTGCAGTATTCGCAAGCAGAAGTGCACTCTCTTCCCTCACTCTCATAGTTCGATGAGACGACAATCCGACACGACCGAAGAGAGATCAGGTGGAGTGCCAACGGCTTTATGATTTCCGAGGCAGGGTGAAACACCGCAAACTTCCTGACTCTACCGAGAAATTCTTGACAAGAAACCACAATAATTTATTTTGGCTCGACCGGGATTCAGTACCTCATGATCAACAACTCAGTACCTCATGATCAACAACCGCGAATACGACCACTAGACCAACGGGCTGCGGCACTACGAGTTGCGGATTCAATTCCTCACCGATCAAGTATAGTTATAAGCCTACGAAATATACAGAGTACTTTTATTGTGCAGGGAGATTTACTTTGTTAGCGTAACATTAAAAACATATCATCATTATTATTCATATTAGTGGGCATTAGAAATCACTTATAAAAGAGATACGTACATTTTTATATTATTGGAGTGACAAACAAGTTACTAATCAATTTAACACGTGGTGGCGATACGCTGCAGTTGGTTACGACTGCGCAACGAATGATCTTGACCTAGGAATGGCCAATCTCTTATAGAATAACAGCGTATTCAGATGTGATTTGTTGGTGAGTGTAGAGTCACAACAGTGATCTTTCTACTGGTAGCAAAGCATTCCATGTTAGTCACACGGGTGACAAACATCTGCATTTTAGTTCTTAATCGTGGGTATACTCATATATATCTATTGAATACTATCAGGTAGGACAGCAGTCAACGTTGACTCACAATATTTAAAAAATACATGTATTCAGTTCACACGCGGTGAAACCTTCAGCAAAGGAGACAGAGAGATAATAGGAAATACTGTACACTGTATTCTTGTCATCTCTTGCAGGCTGAGTCCTATAGATGTTTGTTTCTTTATAGTGCCGCTTTTTCGTATCATCGAGTTTTAAATCACAACGATTCTAAAGTTTTCACTTCATTACCGAAATTAATAGAATCAGGCGTTACTTTGCGAAATCTATTATAATTATTATATATTAAAATAAAGAAGCTAAGACTCGCATTAATAAAATAAAATAATGTGTATTTATCATACCTAGTTTGAAGAGCACCTTCTTTTTGATACCTCATTTTATTTGTTAACTCGGATCTTAGCTAATTAATTTAACATCTTTATTAGTTAAAAGGTAGCCCGAGAAGCGTCGGAATGCCTTACAGCTCAAACAATTATATTAGGCTCTATGCAATATATTCAGACAGCAGAAATAGGTAGATGGTGTTTCAACAAAGGCTCCTACAGTATAGTTTACAGGAGGTATGTAGTAAAGTAAAAGGAAATGTTACAGCCTATTTACACCTCGTTCTGGGTACAGATCTCTTATTTCTGGAGGGTTATCGATCAATTAATCCGTACATTAGTCCAGTGCGTGTTGATTTCCTTTCGATGTTTTTCAATATACTCCTAAACAAGTCAATAAAAATTCAATTAACAATTATATCAGTGCCGGCTAAGATCAAACCTGGAATGCTCGCCTACTGTAATATTCAGGCTTAGCCTTGTGTTACCACTGTACAGCAGAAAACATTTATCAAGAAGTTTATTGATCTATGAAACATTATATCATTAAATAGTAAGAAATAATAATAATAAAAAATGGCAACTATATTTCAGTTCTAAGCGATCTTTAAAGTTTTAAGTCTTAATTAATCACCAATCTCCTCAGAAAGTTAACAGACAAACAAAGAAAAACGCATTAATAAAATTTGGTATTAAATTATAAAATTGGTAATGTAGTAGCGAGTAGTCGCCATATCATCCCGTGGGTGTTACACAGGTAGCCGATAAATACAGGTGGACCAGGGCCGTACTTTAAGGCAATCTATGAAGGAGCCTACGTTCAGCAGTGGACTTGTGATGGGCTGTGGTGATAGTTAGTGAAACTGTGATTCGCGTAAATATAGCAAATCATTAATTATAACATATCCGTTACTGTTACAGCTTCTTAGAGTCCACTGCTGAAAATATGACAAACCCCATTGATTTCATTATAGGGATATTTCTATAGTTCCCATAGTTACCACTTGGTAATCGTGTTGGCAAGCGCAGTTACTTGTTTTTGTCGTAATTAAAGAGGCGCTGCCCATCTCCTGATTTGTTTCCTCTGTCGCCTCTTACGACACTACTAACACTACACTACACACTACGTAATGGATATTCTTACATCGCCACTACACGGTAAATTATAACATATAAAAACAATATTTTTATTGTTAATACAGTTTATATAATTGTAAATAGAGCTTGAGACTAACCTATTAGTTATACTTGCCAGTTGGTCTCACTCTTCCTTATCGTAATATATTTTAATTATTTTATAAAGCTATGGTTATATTTGCTATATTAAACTTCATATTAAAGCCATTCTGTATCAAACCATCAAAAGCTCGTGAGATAACCTCAACAGATTAATTAATTCATCAAGGAGAATATGAGAGAACTTGAAGCGCACTAAACTTTAGCTTTCAGAAACCATGCTCTTCTAAAATAACTTGCAGAATTCACTATGAACGCTGTGAAATCCTAAGGGTCGATTCAGACCAGACGAAATGCATTTAAAATAAAATAGATGGAATTGAAGAATTAATAATTTCTCTGAGCCAATTCGGGACTTTTTATAAAGAGTAGACTTACGTCGTATATGTGACAATGAAGGTCTAATATTAATTAAAGAAATTATTTGTATATAAGTTAAATTGGATGTGGACGAAGAAGCATGAGAATTAAATTTATGCTGTAAAAGGCGGTCATGCGATAAGAGAAAAGTGTTGTTTTCAAAATGTTGTGTCCAGCATTAAGAAAGAATGCTTCAGTGGTTTATACACGCAGAAAGAATCAATAAGGAAAGAGTGACAAAACTAATTCTTTGCTGCAGAAGTGAGTGGCAGTCGTCAAAGGATGCCTTAGACTGAGTTTACAACCAAATAGGCCATATACTGAAGTTAGGTCAAGTTAAAAGTATCCTTAACCTGATGGGCATATGTAGAGATATGGATGTCAAAGAAATGAGCTAGATTTGTCTGAATAGTGCCAAATTAAAGTCTGTAATCTGTCTACCCTCTGGGTGACAGGCGTGAGAGTTTACTATATGTTTGTCTATTGAAAACTTAAATTTCATTGCAATAAATTGATTTGTCTTCGTCGCCACCCTTGACATGCAGATTGGAAATAATCGCTTTGAATAGCACGATTGACCATACTTCTCGTCGTTTGTCTAATATTTTCATAAATCAAGTTAAATAAAATTTACTTGAATTATTCATATGCCTTTTCGGTTTAGATTTTGTAATTAATTTTGAACCCTTGCTGACATTCGATTAAACTGAAATTTGCCATACTTATGTAATTTACGGCGATAGAAGTTAGGGCTTCCCCACTAGATGGAGTGACGACCTGGTGAAGATGCAGGAAGTCGATGGATGCAGTGGCCTATGTTCAGCAGTGGACTTGTGAAGGGCTGTAATGATGATGATGTAATTTCGATCCATTGATCTGGACCGATGATGGAACTGGATAATAGCCCATGCAACGCTTATAAAGCTGGTTTTAAATAAATTTTTCTTTATTTTTTTTTCAAAGCCATCCAACGGAAGCTATGAAATCTTTTCATTTACCATATTCATCTCATATGACACTTGTAGATGTATATGTTACATGAAAACGCTACCTATCTCTGATATTTTAGAGACAAGCACTTCCATTTATTGTTAGTAAAATGTATTATAATGCATTCTGACACGTTGTGTGTGAAGCGTCTTAAAATGCTATAGCGAACTAAGCGTCCATCCATCCATCAACAGCCTATCAACTCCAATGCTGAACATAGGTCTCCATAGATTGCCTCGTAAGAAGATTTTGCCATAGCTGTCACGCTTGCCAGGCGGGTTGGCAACCAGTTTTTATAATAAATAAGTTGTTATCAGGAGATGTTGCTGCCGATCTCCTGTCTCAATTTTAGTCGCCTCTTACTACACCCATGGGATGACGTGGTAGTGTATATTTTATGCCACTGTGAGGCAGATCGAACCTGGTAACTTCAACGCGTCACAGCGAGAGAGCGCACAACTACTGTCAAACATATGGCACGACCATAAATCTAGGTCAAGCGGCCACGCCTCAATAGATTTGCGCGTGAGCGGTTCCCCCCCTCCAGTCACAGCTGCTTCCGACGTGAACGCGCCACTCTCGCGCTCGTCCGGCTATCGTCTTTGTTAATATAATTATTTTGGTCGCGTTGTGCATTTCGAGTTCTTCTATAATTCTATTGTTTGTGTTAAAATTTCTTTCCTTTGCTTTCACTACGCTATCAGCCTTCCTAAATGTTCTCTGCACTTATAGACAATAAACGTTTTGTGCGTTATATGTGGTGACTTTTATTGACAATACATATCACCCACACTGGTGACCCGCGTTTGAACATAAAAACAGTTTAAAAAAAAGTGCATTAGACTTTAAAAGTGTAACCATGTCGAAACCAACATCACAAGATGGCGGAGCTAGTGGCACACTTCAACCGACACTTTTCGAGTCGGAGTTCGCATACCTCCTTTTTGGGCTGAGGAATCAGCCGTTTGGTTCGCACAAGTGGAAGGACACTTTTCGTTGTCTAGTATATCAGATGACAAAACAAAATTTTATTATGTCATATCTCAACTAGATCACCGTTACGCAGCAGAAGTAAAGGATATAATTGTGTACAGGAAAGTATGAACACCTTAAAAGTGAGCTAATTAAAAGGTTATCGATGTCAAGAGAGAGGGAAGTCAAGCAATTATTGACACACGAGGAATTAGGCGATCGTCGCCCCTCCCAGTTCCTAAGACACTTGCGTCATCTAGCAGGGAGTGAGGTACCGGACGAGTTCCTAAAAACCATCTGGAGGAGTCGTCTCCCTACACACGTACAGACCGCAATAGCATCACAACCGCGAGCGGATTTAAACAGCTTAGCCGATTTAGCAGATGCCGTGATGGATATCGTCTCCTCTACACCACAGATAGCAGCCACAGCCGTTGCTACTGGATCGCAGTTTGACGAAATGTCAAGACAAATTGCGCAACTTACCAGGCAAGTAGAAGCACTCACTTTAAATAAACATAGATCACGGTCACGCTCCAAAAATAAAAGCAATCGCCGACAGCACAGCCAAACTCGATCGAATTCAAACTACAGGCGTTTCCCTAAATGTTGGTATCATTGGAAGTTCGGAGATACTGCAAACCGTTGCGTTAAGCCGTGCGACTATGTGTCGGAAAACTCAAAGGGCAGTCGTTAATGGCGACATACGATAGCCCTTCACAGCCAAGTCGCCTCTTTGTTACAGACCGTAGAAGTAAAATGCAATTTTTAGTCGACACTGGAAGCGACATTTGCGTTTTTCCCAAAACGGCACTCAAGCGAAATCAACCAAAGACGGACTATCAACTTTTCGCAGCAAACGGTACTAGCATAGCTACTTACGGCTATGCACACCTAGAGTTTGACTTGGGATTACGTCGCGAATTCTCCTGGCGCTTCGTCGTGGCCGACGTTACGAAGCCCATCATCGGAGTCGATTTTTTATCGCATTTTAACTTAGTCGACGTCCGACATCGACGGCTGATTGATAATACAACTTCATTAATCACTACCGCAACAGCATCCTCGCCAGCCATTATTTCTTCAGTGAGGACCATGACAGGCGACACTAAATACCACGACATACTTCGAGATTATCCAGAGATAACGCGACCATCTGGTACTCAGCAAGCTCCTGCACATACTACTGTTCATCATATCAGAACTACACCGGGTCCACCCGTCTTTTGTAATCCAAGACGATTAGCACCGATAAATTAAAAAGCAAAACAGGAATTTGCAGCCATGATAAAGTGTGGTGTAGCAAGACCATCTGACAGCCCGTGGTCGTCTCCACTCCATCTAGCTCCAAGAGGATAATAACGGATGGCGGCCATGCGGAGACTACCGTATGCTCAATGCACGCACAATACCAGACAGATACCCAATACGTCATATCCATGACTTTGCATAATCTCTCCGGTTCCCGTATCTTCTCCACCATAGATCTGGTGAAAGCTTACAACCAAATAAGGGTTGCTGAAGAAGATATATGTAAAACGGCAATATCAACACCCTTTGGACTATATGAGTTCCCCTTCATGACGTACGGCCTTAGAAACTCAGGCCAGACGTTTCAAAGGTTTGTTGATGAAATGACGCGAGACCTGGAATTTTGCTACGCCTACCTGGACGACTTCTTAGTGTTCTCGCCTGACGAAGAAACGCATAAAAATCACCTGCGCCAAATATTTAATAGACTCAAGAAATACAGTATGGTAATTAACACAAACAAATGCGTATTTGGGGCAACAGTAACAACTTCTTAGGTCACACTGTCTCAACGCATGGTGTGAAGCCACTGGACTCAAAGGTCGAAGCTATCCAGAGCTTTCCCATACCAAAAAACGTGAAAGAGCTTAGACGCTTCCTAGGAATGATTAATTTCTACCGGCGGTTCATCCCAGGTGCTGCTGAAATCCAAGCACCCTTACATGTACTACTTACCGGAACAGTAAAAGGATCGTATCCAATCGCCATTTCTGGTGACAGCCTTAAGGCTTTTAACAAGTGCAAACAAAGCCTCTGCCAAAGCATTACTAGCACACCCAAACCTGCAAGCACGTCCAGCACTAGTTACAGACGCCTCAGACTTGGCCATCGGGCAGCGTTGCAGCAACGAAAGGATGGCAATGGCAACCTCTTGCATTTTTTCGAGAAAACTAAGCCCTGGACAAAATATTCCCCATATGATCGGGAACTACTGGCAATATATGAGTCAATAAAATATTTCCGTCATATGTTAGAAGCGAGACACTTTACAGTGTATACAGACCACAAACCGCTATGCTTTGCTTTCCATGCAAGAAAAGAGAATTGTACTCCCAGGCAATTTAGACACTTGGATTACATTTCACAATTCACCACGGATATACAGCATATAGCAGGAAAAGACAACGTAGTAGCCGATACACTATCCCGAGTCGAAGACATAACACAAGGAATTACCTTAACTCTGCTAGCCAAATCACAAGAGTCGGACCCAGAGTTGAAAGAACTGCTCAGAGGAGAAACCTCTTTGGTACTAAAAAAAATATCAATACCTGGAACAGATAAGCATTTGTATTGCGACGTAAGTACAAAGAAAGTACGACCATACGTACCTAGAGACTTACGACATCGCGTTTATGACAGCCTGCATGCCCTTAGCCACCCTGGTGCTAATGCAACATCGCGACTAGTGTCACAACGCTACGTTTGGCCGAGCGTCCGCAAAGACTGTCGAGAATGGACAAAGACATGTTATGCTTGTCAACGCGCGAAAATTACAAGGCACGTCTCTTCACCAATAGGCACTTTCGTCATTCCACAGGCCAGATTTATGCACGTCCATATAGATATAGTTGGACCACTACCACTATCCCATGGAAAAAGTACTGCCTCACCGCAATTGACCAGTTCACTCGATGGCCTGAAGCGATACCTATGCGGACATAACAGCTGAAACAGTAGGAAAGCTTTCTTATCCGGATGGATCGCACGATTTGGATGTCCCATTGAAGTTGTGACCGATAGAGGAAGACAATTCGAATCAGCATTATTTAAATATCTAGCAGAAATATCTGGCTTTCAACACAAGCGCACAACAGCCTACCACCCGGCATGTAATGGCATGATAGAGATTTCATCGACAATTGAAAGCAGCCATTATATGCCACGAAATGAAAGCTGGACTGAGTCACTCCCACTAGTCTTATTGGGTATTGGTGCGCCCACAAAGAAGACCTCGAAGCAACATCCGCCGAATTATTATGGCAAAACGCTCAGACTACCCGGAGAAATGTTTAATTCAAATGCGAACATAACAACCGACGTATCTGACTTCACAGCGCGTCGCAGAGAATTCGCAATAAAATTACAACCTCAGCCAGCCTCTCGACACAGTGATAAAAGAATATTCATTTTTAAAGATCTCCTAACAGCGACACACGTATTCCTTAAAGAGGATGCCTGTCGAAAAGCCTTGCAACCAGCTTTTTATACGTGGTAGAGCCATGCTGCAGCTATATTAGTAGTATAGTTGTAGTACGAATGGGTCAGCTCGACCGGGGAAGGACCACGCTCTCACAGAATACCAGCGTAAAATAGCAGCTTAACACTGCTGTGTTTCGTATGGTGAGTGTAGAGAACCGGAGACCCTTTTTACTGGAAAAGAGGCATTCCATCTTAGTCCTCACGGGTGACAACGCATCTGCATTTTGATTCTTTATTGAAGATAGATGTAGATGTCTATGGGTCACAGCAACCACTTACCATCAGGTGGACTGTGTGCCGTTTGTCACCTATCCTATAAAAAAAAAGCTTACAGAGGCCCATATAAAGTCTTAGAGAGTAACAAGACATACACAATTTTAATAAAGGGCAAGAAGATAACTGTTACCATAGATAGGTTAAAGCCGGCTTACCTACTCAAAGACATGACGGTTACTGAGCAACAGCGCCTACAACGTTATTAACTAGAAAGTGTAAATTCACCCCAGGAAGCACAACCAGAAATATAATAAAATGTACAAAATCAGGAAGGAGAGTAAGATTCCTGATTATTATCGCCCGTAGTAGTAGACGGTCTCTGGATGTGGGTGATGTGGAGGCAGATCGAACCTGGTAACTTCAACGCGTCACAGAGAGAGCGCACAACTACTCGTCAAACATATGGCGACCATAAATCTAGTCAAGCGGCCGCCTCAATAGATTTGCGCGTGAGCGGGTTCCCCCGCCAGTCCGCAGCTGCTTCCGACGTAGAACGCACGCCACTCTCGCGCTCGCCCGGGCTATCGTCTTTGTTAATATAATTATTTTAGTCGCGTTGTGCATTTCGAGTTTTTCTATAATTCTATTGTTTGTGTTAAAATTTCTTTCCTTTGCTTTCACTACGCTATCCGCCTTCCTAAATGTTCTCTGCACTTATAGACAATAAACGTTTTGTGCGTTATATGTGGTGACTTTTATTGACAATATATATCACCCACACACTACATTCTGTATAATTTACCTCTGTCGCGTCTTATGATACCCACGGGATAATATACCCCATATTTAGACACTCGCGATGAAGCTGTGATTGACAAAGCGTGGCAAACACAGGTTAGCTATCGTATTTCAAGCTAAAGATATATAAATTTATCAAGCGCGCATCAATCACGTAGTAGGTTAAATCAGTCATCAAGCAAATATTTTAAACGACCGACGTGGGCCCTGTCTGATAACAGTTACAATTTACATTTGTAATCAAAATTTACATTTTATTTCTACCTATTTCTGTTCAATACAAATAAAAATTACAAAATTGTTATGGAAAGAAAGTTACAAAATTGTGTAATTATAGTTACAATTTACATATATTTGTATGGTTTTAACTTGACAGGCAAGATTTAATAAATTGTCAGAAAAACAAATGACTAAACGCAGAATTGTAGCTACAGTTACATTATTGTACAATCTGACAGGGATTTGGTGAATATTAATTATTTTATAAAACTAATTTTATGGATTTTATCGCTTTTAACTTTAACTTTTTTTTGATGGTTTGACATCGTGATGTCATAGTTAACGACGGCCACTTTTAACTAATAAATATAATTTTTTATTTCAATAACATCGTGAACTATCCTTCGTAGGAATCGGTGCTATTGGAGAGGTAAGCGCCACGCAACATCGAGAATTATTTTTTGGAAAAGATAAAATTAAACTCGATAACGTCCATGAAACTAGTTTTATTAAAGTTAAAATTAAACGCGAATAAAATTATTTTATTTTCATTGAATGCTTAGTACTGTGGCGTAAATGTAAGAAATTATTTTTAAGTAATTATTGATACTAATCTGTATTTGGGCTAGCCAAAGGATAAGTAAGATGAAGTGGCAATGGGCCGGCCATTTAGCTCGAAGAACCTACAAACGATGGGAAAAAGGTTCTCTCGAATGGCAGCTTCTTATACCGGTAGGGTAAGACAGCAGAAAGTTGTTAGAAGTAGATGCTTTAGGACCGTTCTTTGTGGCATTCCTATGGGAGGCCTAAGTTCAACAGTGGACTTTAATAGGCTATAACGGTAACGGTAATGGATTAAATTCCTCTTTTAGATATTTTTATGATGACGCTTATTTTACAAATATCCACATAAAATTTACAACAAATGAAATTCAGCACTTAAATTTTTATTCTTAATCCATGACAGATTAAGAATAAAATTTGGCTCTTCTCACCCTTATCTATAAAATAAAACCTAGGTGTGAGCATCATGAGAAACAATAATAATCATCATCATTACACACCCTTCACAAGTTCACTGCTGAACATAAGCCTCCCCAAGGAATGCCACAAGCACGGTCCTGAGCCACCTGCATCCATTGACTTCCTGCATGTCTTACCAGGTCGTCACTCCATCTAGTGGGGATGCCTACACTTCGTTCGCCGGTACAGAGGCCGGCACTCGAGAACTTTTTCCCCATCGGTTGTCGGTTCTTCGAGCTATATAGCCGGCCCATGGCCACTTCAGTTTACTAATCCGTTCGGCTATGTCGGTCACTCTGGTTCTACTGCAGATATCCTCATTTCTAAGTTTATCACGCAGAGAAACTCCGAGCATAGCCCTCTCCATAGCTCACTGAGCGACTTTGAGCTTCCTCATACGGCCAGCAGTGAAGTACCACGTCTCAGATCCATAGGTCATCACTGGCAACACGCACTGGTTGTACGGTCTCGTTTTCAAGTTTTGAGGTATACCTCAATAGAAGATGTGCCGTAATTTCCAAAGTAAGCGCAAATTTTCAGCATTTGATACGTATATAAAAAGGAAAACCTTCAGTCATTTTAAACATAACCTTATGGATTTTAGAATAAAGCATTAATTAGAATATCCAGGTCTACGCTTTACGCATCCGTATTATATCATGCGTTCCATGTAGACCTTGTGACAAAAAAAATATGAAACAAAAACAGAACACAGCGCTGAAAGGCAAATTACAAACAAAAGCTACTTTTTATATTTGAAATACTCATGTTAACAATATTCCAATGTAATATCTCCCTCTACTCGTATGACTATTTAAAAATGTGATAAAGACGCATAGCTTGATAATACAGATCATTAATATAATTATTTTTACTTAAGTTATAAATTTTACTCAAATTGCTACGACTAAATAGCGCAGTTCCATTTGGCAGCGACACTGTGGGGCCGCATAGTCGAATCACGAACGAAACAAGTATTTGTATGACCTATAACTTGTTTAGAGTTTGGACGTTTGTCAATATTCAATTCATATAAGTAAAATGCACACGATACAGGAATAAATCCGAGTGTAAAATTTATTTTATAATAAGATCATACAGCAATCTTAGAGCGCCTAACGAAAACGAAAGTAATAATCCTTTAGTGTCACCTGAAATGATTCCCGACCTAATGCCTTGTATTAATTAATAAGGTTTTGATTAAAAATAAACGTAAATAAATGCTCTCTTACGTATTTCAGCCACAAATAACATTACCCGCACTGCTGTGTTCCGGTCTGAGGGTATAGGAGCAAATATAATTACAAGCTCGAGGCATTCCATCATAGTCTTCAAAGGTGACAACGCATTTGTAGCCTTGTTTGAAATTGGTTGCAAGTGCCGATGAGCTGCTGTTGTTTTGTCATTGCGGTTTTAGAAAAAATACAATTGATAATCTAACACAATATCTCAACTTTTAATTGTAACTCATAACAGTCATAGTGAATTCAATCAGAGAGCAGAAACATAGGTGAATGTATATTAATATATGTATAATTATGATTTAAAATAGCAAAAATTTTAAAACGTTTGTAGTCCTAAGCTGTATTAAATATTTTAAATATCGAACTCATTGTGAGTTAGTTTAAAATACATTGCTAAATTGTACTGAACAGACAAATAAACAGACAGAGAGACAAGAAAGTGAGTTAATATTGTATTCTCGTCCAGTTCTGAGCCATATTCAAAGTTTAAAGTATCTTGCTCATCGAGAAGTTAATTTAAAATACATTGCCAAATTTTTACACAGACAAGAAAACGACTTCATAAAAACGTGGTTAATAATCGTGGTATAATATATACATATATTATCTGTCAATAATATTTGGAAGCTTTCCTGAAATAGTATCAAAGTTCTTTAAAATACCAATATAATGTATAAAATTTAATCTTCTTTATTTGCAAAACCGTTCATTACCCACAGGTTGAGCTGTTTGTATGGGATCCAACTAATTAATTAAACGGAATTCCGTTGGATGAGCAGCTGACGCAAATTTCCCGACTTTAAGAGAGTTCTGTGGCTCATGATGAAAAGTGCCGTTTTGCTACATCAATTAATGTTCTTTGAATCATATTATTTATATATTTCATTTATTATAGCCTATATACGTCCAATGCTGAACAAATGTGGTAGAGCCATGCTGCAGCTATATTGTGGTTTTAGCACGAATGCGTCGACTCGACCGGGGTAGGACCACTCTCTCACAGGATACCAGCGCAAAATAGCAGCTTAATGCTGCTTTGATTCGTATGTGGAGTGAGAACCGGAGATACTTTTTACTGGAAACAGACATTCCATCTTAGTCTACAAGAGTAACAACACATCTGCATTTTGGTTCTTAATCGAGGATTAATGTAGATGTATATGGCCACAACATCACTTACACCATCAGGTGGGCTTTGTGCTCGTTTGTCACCTTATTATAAAAAAAAGTTTTTAATGTAAAACTTCTTTCCCATAATCCACCTATACCACCACCTACCCACCTACCCACGATAGTAAGAAGGTAGATACAGCACAAAATATTTATAATTTATAAATAAGAAGCATTTTCACTCTTTCCTTGAAAACACACATTGTAATTCATATTAGGTAAGCCGTACGTTAGTGTCTAAGTCATGAAATCAAAGTTTAAAATGCTTATAAATTCCTTTGGCTCGTCCAGTGGAATAACCGTCGCCTGAAATGCTTTACGTATTTGGTTTTAATATGGCTTTTTGTTGTTGCTGTCAAATAGGACACCACAAAAGTGTTTTATTAATTAAAAAAATACTTAATACACTAGTAGTAGGACTCCTTCTCTGCGTAGGAGTTCGTATGGATAGTTTTTTCATGGAATAAGGGTAACAAACAAGCGTACAGTCCACCCGATGGTAAGAAGATAATGTAGCCATAGCCATATACATTTATCCCCATTAAAAGTCAAAAGCAGAGGACTTAGATGGAAAGCCTCGTATCCAGTCAAAACGGTCGAAGCGCAACAGCTGAGCTACTATTTAAGCTGGTATTCTGTGAGAAGGTGGTCCTTCTCCCGTAAAAGCTAGTGAAACCTTCAGAAAATTGCGAGTAAAATTGCTTTGTAATAGCGCAATTACTTCATTCTAGAGATAAAGTCATATTGATTGATTCTCACGGTGGTAAAATCGACGCTAGACGGCCTAAACACGACTAATTTTACATAAATCGGTAAGTTATAAAATCAAATTGTGGATTTTTAGAATGGAACGGATATGATAATTTTATTAAATAAGGTTAATTTTACTACTAACTACTCAAATAACTACATTTAAATAAAACTAGTTTAGCATAATTTTATCGCGTATAATAACTTAGTTTATATTCCCGACGTTTCGAGCACTTTACAGCACCCATGGTATGGCGAAATTAAAGCCCATCGATAATACTGTAATTGTTGCATCATCTAGAGTTTGTTTTGACAGATAATAGACCGCGTTTAATCTATAATCCGTGTTTTGGTCAACGGTTGCGTTTTGTTCTGATTTTGACACAGATGTTTGACATTTAATTTGGTCGTTAATTTGCAATTGTTTACCAAATTTTTGTTTTGCATTCGTTATATTTATTAATTTCTCGTTTATTTTACATTTCGATAGAAAACATTATAATCAAATGTCGTTAAAACTGCCTTTAACTCACTGGTAGATGTGTCTATGGATTTTTTAAGAGAGGGGCAAACGAGCATACGGCTCACCTGATGATAGTGACTACCGCCGCCTATGAACAAATGCAACAACGGGGAATCGCAGGTGCGTTGCCGGCCTTTTAGAAAGATGGCTCTTTTCTTGAAGGTCCCTAAGTCGAATCGGTCCGGAAAATAACCGGTGGTAGCTATTCCACAAAGAGGTCGTACGCGGAAGGAAACTCCTAGTGAAACGTACAGTGGTGTACCGCCATTCAGATGGTGTGGATGGTATCGGGAATTATGCGCGATGTGCATTCGTGAAATTTGGCGTGGGATTAATCCGAACAATACCTCAGAGCACTCCCGTGGTAAATGCGAAAGAAAATGCAAAGATGCAGCATCTCTTCGTAGTTCAGTAAATCGAACCGATCGTAAAGGACTCGGTCGTTGACGATTCGAACCGCTCTGTGGATGCGGTCAGAGTGGAAGAACTGGCACTGGGGAGCTGTAGCAGAGATGGGAACAATATTCCATGTGAGGCCGAACCTTTGCATTGTAAAGTTTCGGGGGTGTGCCGGCATGAAATACTGTCCCTCTGCTGAGCACGCCAAGCTTTTAGAATAGTTTGGCCTTCTCTTCCACCTCTTCTTCACTCTTGTAACCACGAAACTGCGTCACTCGATATGTCGACGCCGAGTTTTCCGATACTGGCTGAGGCTAGAAGGGTAGTGTTGAAACTGAGGGCATACGACAAAGGGTTCTTTTAGTGGTAAACGCGCAAACTTGTCTTCTGACTTTGTGCAGCAAAGACTCGACTTCAGACACAAGTTTGTGCAGCCACTCAACGACATTTTCCCGAGAAATATTACACGGCCGGTGTATAGAGCATCACCAGCGTTGTCATCCGCATAGTAATAAATGTTACGGTTCGCTACATATCATTGATATGCAGAAAACAACGTTGGTGATAGCACGCAGCCTTGTTGAACACCAGCAATAATAGGCTTGAAGTCGGGCATGCACCGTCTTCAACGACCTTGATGCTCTGATCTGCAAAGCTGATGATCAATTGAACAATTTCTCAGGAATCCCACAGGAAGGGCTTCGAAAAGCTGTGTAAACCCGATCGAAGGCCTTCGCAATGTCCAAACTAACGGCCAATGCCTCCCGCCCAGGCTCTGCCTCCGCCATCTATGAGTTAGGTAGACCAGAAGATCACCAGCTGATCAACCCTGACGAAAACCGCATTGGCGGTCACTAATCAGCTGGTGATCTTCAAGGTACTGCATGAGCTGGCAGTTTATAATGGATTCCATTATTTTGGAGAACAAGGAGGTGATGGCGATAGGCCTGTACTTAGACGGCTCTGAGCAGTCGCCTTTTTTAGGGATCGGGATGACAAAAGCCGTCTTCCATGATTTCGGGACTACGCCTACGGAGTATGAGTACCGGGAAAGACGCGTTAGAACCGGTGCCAGCTCCTGAGCATACGTCCTCAGCACAATTGGGGGATTCGGTCAGGTTCACTCGACTTGTGGATGTCCAGGAGAGGTGCATTGCGAACCAAGCGCTGTGAATTGCACACCCGGCATGGGCTCTCACTGCGGGGAGTGCTCGGCGAGTGTTCCCCGTCATCGAGAGTCGAGTTGGATGCAAAGAAAGAGCCTAGCAGATCGGCTTTCTCCTTTAAATCATGGGCTAGTGGTCGTCCCTGTGGAGATGGCAGAGATGGCTGAGAGAAGTTCCTTGGACAGCCGAGGGAACAGAATGCAGGTTTCCCGAAGGAAGGCGACTAGTTTCTCGCAATTCTGCCCATGCTCTGACTTTGCCTTGGCAATGACGCTTTGAAGGGCCTGGAGTCAGAATTATAGTTCGTTTTAATGGCGCTGGTGTTTTGCAGGACCGCTAAACCATGGCTGAGATCTGCCTCCGATGGGCACCACAGAGGAAGGATTCCATACCCTGAAGTACCAGTAGATGTATATGTTTGGCCTTTTTCGTTTCATCGAGTTTCAAATCACGATTCTTAAGAACTTTTCACTAAAACTCTTCTTACGTCTTAATTTCTCTTCTATTCCTTGTTATTATCACTACTAAATCGGACAAACATATCTTTAATTGAACTTAATTATATACTACTAAATTAATGTAACTAAATTTTATTACACTAAATTTGCTATTCTACATTTTTCATTGAAATATGTGTCACAAACTAACACTTACGAATGAGTCAGCTCCACCGGTGAAGACCACGCTCTCTAAAATACCAGCAAAATGCACATGCTGCTGCGTTTTGTGTGGTGACCAGAAACCAGAATACCATTTCACTGGCAACAACAAAGCAGGTCTTTCGAAGATAGATGTATATTTCTATGGGCCACGGCATTAATTACCATCAGGTGGATTGTGCTCGATTGTACTTATTTTATTAAAAAAAACTATACCTACAAACATTTTGTTCCGTGTATTATATGAATCATTGACCTTTCCTTGAAACGTAGGTATGAATTCTTTCAATATAATGAGCATAGTGTCAATTCAAATTCCTCATAACATACGAAGCATAAAGGTGGAATGCTTTTGATTGACATCACAACATTAACTAAATACATTCCTTCTATATATAATGACTGCTATTTTCATACTTCGATACTTAAAGCGAGTCATTTTTTATGTATATAATATGTAATTAGGTAATTGGTTGCTTTCTTTCTAATTAGGTAACTGGAAACGACTATAAAATTTAGATACAGTTTTGTATTTAGATAGTGTTTTACTTTTCAAGTCTGTTTTTAGTTTTTATAGATAGTTTACATAAAAAGAATATTTTTTGTTAACGCCAGTGTAGCTCGTTCGACGGATAATAATAAAATAAGTGATCGTATATTAAATTGCTAATTAAACGAAAATATATTATATAATTTTTATTGCAAATTTTCAATATAATATAATACATATTCATATGATCTCACAGTGAATTCACAAAGACAGTATTATTTATAATATGTTACAATAATTAAAATGTTTACACTAGCGCATTAGGTCATTAGAATCTGTAATGTTACTGGTAAATTGGCTGAATAAATAAATAAATAAATAAAAATAAGCAATTGTATTTCATGATATTTATAAAATATTTATAAAATAATAAAATATACTACAGGTATTTTCGATTATGTAACTCTGGTGGCAATCGTGGTCAAACCTGTAAAGTAGTTGAACGTTTAAATCCGTAGTTGGCAGTTATCACGTTTGATTTCATTGTATTTAAAACGTAGTGATTTTGATATTACTTTAAATATTTAGTTGAATTGTGTTTATCATTATTTGATTATAATTGCGTTATTGTTTTATTCGATGTGTTTTAAATAATATCTTATTTCAGTTACAAAATATCATTATAAAACATAATGAAGTTGCAGGCCACTCTTGCGGCAAAATGATTCCAAACAAAGCTACAGAATCGCATTGCTAGTTGATATACAGTATATAAACCAAAGTTTACTACACTTTCCTAATATTTAGTTTTATATAATTTGGGAGGTAAATAAAGTGCTAACTTAATATTAATCATTCTCGCCTAAGGATATCCTCGTTGTAATCGTAAAGTATAATTTATCTATAAACGATCTGTTGTTTGGGAGGTTTTGGGCAGTTAGTTCTCCGTGCTGCTCCTGTGCGTTTGACGTACTTCAAATGTCAAATTAAAAACTTTTTATTCAATTCAGGCTTGGTTTATTTTCATTTGAACGTCTGTCGAACGGACGTCGAATTATATTATGAACGTCACAAATCCACCGTTAGGAAAATAAGATCTTACCAGAAGACCTGGCAAGACTGTGACTTAATTTTTTTTTAATATACAATAATTTCATTTCTTCTTAAAA
The DNA here is from genome assembly GCA_029286625.1 of Parnassius orleans. Classification (NCBI taxonomy): domain Eukaryota; kingdom Metazoa; phylum Arthropoda; class Insecta; order Lepidoptera; family Papilionidae; genus Parnassius; species Parnassius orleans. The sequence continues at coordinate 104,061 of JAGSMP010000483.1, read as the reverse complement.
TTTCTTATTATGTTTTTCTTTTTTTCAGATTATTTCACCGTATTTTCAGATTAAAACTATAGTTAATTTTATGCGTTTGTTGATTACCGTGTAGTTGCATTGTTAGAATATCCACTACCCATATCATCGTGGAGGTGTCGTAGAGGCGACGAGGGTAAGCCCATTAATGCTGGTGTTCTACAAGGCTGCGTGCTATCACCGACGCTGAGTTCTTCTGCATAATGTGACGGCTCATTATTATTATTATTAATAAATAATAATTAAATTAATAACGAGACATTTAAAATATCATATATATAATAATTTGAACAATTAATACGTTAATAAACAAAAGTTTAAATATATTCTTATAATACTTAATATTCGAAGAATATATTTAAACTTTTATGTATGCATGTAATAGTGTTCAGTGTGCTATATGATATTTCATCGTTAATAATTATATACTATAACTATAAATTCAATAACGAGACATTTAAAATATCATATATATAATAATTTGAACAATTAATATACGTTAATAAGCATAAAGTTTAAATATATTCCTTTCAGATATTAAGTATTATAATATAGTGAAGGCTTAATACTGTCTTTAAAACCCAAAATTTCTTAAAAGTGTGCTTAAATATTCAAATGGAATAAATAATAGAAACCTAGAACGATTATATTGCAATAATAAAATAAATAACATTGTAATATAATTGAAAAATGGGTCAAAAAATTTTCTAAGTTAATAAAAGTATTGTATTACTGAAGTGTTCATGTAATGATTGCTTAAATGAAGGCGTTGCGAGACACATACCATGGGTGTACATACATATATATGGGGTGGTCGGCTGACCGACTGCTACTGTTGCTGTGCCTGTATAGTCCTATATTGGGGACTTATGATAGTATCTATGATACAAAAACATTAATATAGAAGGCATCTATGATGCATAAGCATTATGATAGCAGAGTTATGACTTGAAGTCCATATGAACATATAATAGTAAGGTCTATGAAATAAAGCAAATATGTGGAAGGTCTCAAATATGTAAAGCATTATATTGAAAATAGGACTTGAAAAGTTATTATAGTGGCGTGTAGATTTCTTCACAGCGTCCGAGACCGAGCTAAACTTGGACTCGCTAACCGATGTTCAGAGCGGCTCGAATCTGCGAGATGTTGCATCCTTTGCATTTTCTTTCGCGTCCACCAAGTGCTCTGAGGAATTATTCGGATTAATTCCAGCCACCAAATTCACGAACGCACATCGTGCAAAACTCCGGATACCATCCACACCATCTGGATGCTGGCGATCTACCAATGTACGTTTTACTAGGAGTTTTCCTCCTCGTAAGACCTTTCTATGGAATAGTTTACTACCGGCGATTTTCTTAAGGATTTGACTTGGGAACCTTCAAGAAAGAGCTTACTCCTTTGTTGAGTTATTTTGACTTACTAAAAGGCCGGCAACACCTCAACCCTGATGTTTGCCGTTGTTTATGGGCTGCAGTCACTTACCATCAGGTGACCATAACCATAAAACTCTCTATATTTATTTATTTATTTATATAAAAGCAAATAAACCAGAGATGGGCAGCAGTCTAATAACGACTTAAAATAATCTCGTTCCCAACAGCTTGCTAAGCGTGACAAATATGGCAATCTGTGGGGGCTATATTCAACTTGCTGTAACGGTAAACATTAAATATAGTTTACAATCATTTACAATAACACAATATCGCACTAATTAATATATCTCGTATAAGCGTCTGACTTTAATAGTGAATAAATCCAATTAGATAAGATATTGTTTTGTTTTACTTTATTGTCCCCAGTTTAGCCATTTAACCAAACTTTAACGGTATGCGTTTGTTGAACCAGAGTACTTGGCGGTTGTAGAATATCCGCTACCCCATATCGACATTTGGGTATCGTACAACGGAAGAGCTCATGCCCAGCGGTGGACATTTAGGGGCTCATATAAAAATATAATAAGCATTTGTATGTAGATGTGGATTGTTAAAATGTCATTTATTGGGTAATAAATTTGAAGAGCTCAGTAGCGCAACAGGTTTGAATTTAGGTTTGAAGTGAAGGTGGCCACCCACTAGATGGATTGAAGACTTAGTAAAGATGCATAAGTATGTTTAGAAGTGGATTAGTGATGGGCTGTTATGATGATGATGAATTAAAGTAAGTAAAGCTTTAACTGGAGTGTAATATTTATCCGGCGTCTGCTTTCCGTCCGATTACATTTAGGGTATCTTCGATTGCGATTTACTATCTAGGCCTTCATCAACCACCAAGTGAAATAATAGTCAAGCACTGATAAGTAAAGAAATGAGTGTAAATGCATTAGCATTTCAAAGTAAACGAAAATTAATCTTCTTAGATTTCTAGTATTTCTAGCTTTCTGTTTTGACTAAAGGCTATACAGTACATTTGATCCTTCTATCTTACACTTTTAATCTATTCCTTCATCTCATCAGCCCTTAAGTAGTACTGCTGGATAGGAGTCCTTAATCTTATTTATTTAACAATTTATGTACACACAAAATAATGTTACAATGAAAAATAAAAAAGATATTTTGTACAAACCACTGCTTATTTCATATTCTTTCTTCCAGGCCTGATACTGGACACATTCAAAGAGAAGCGGATTTAGTGTACCTCTCATAATAAATTTATAATATTAATGTACTTAATATAAAGAAGATAAATAAATCTCTCACTTCAAACCTAAATTCAAACTCTTAGCAAGGTTTTTATTAAATTGAAATAACAAACGAACTTATAGTCTACCTGATGGTAAGTATGCAGCAAACCATGGACACCTGCCTAACTTTAAAAGAAAAGCTACAGATGTGTTGTCACCACTAGGGACTTAATTGGAATGCCTCACAGTCTGTAATTAAACTGGCTCTATACCCTTATTTCAGACCGAAACATAGCAGTGCACATACTCGTACTATTGTTTGTTGGAAAGGTGGGTAAAGTGTACTAACTATCTGACGGACTTGAGTGCAGAATAGAAAGAGATGAGTTAACCTCTCCTGAAAAGCCGGCATTTGGCGGTTGATGTTGATGAGGCCGCGCATGTGTGCGAATGTTCTCCTGGCGCTGACGGTATGCGGCGAATGGAGTAACCGTCCTTACCTACAGAAGCGGGTATGCGTTGATTTTCCATGGAATAAAAACCAGAAAATGAGGTCCTGCCAATTTAACTTTGCTATTGGGACTTTTGTGATATTTTGATTTGTATATCGCAGCATACAACCAGTATCGAAGCAGAATCGAAAGATTTCTATATGCACAGTAATTCAATAGATCCGCCTGGTAGGAGAGTTACTACCGCAGTTTTTATATTTTTGGTTGTTATTAGAGGAGATACTACTCATCTCCTGTTTCAATTTTTACTTTCAGTATCAGACATTTGGCAGTTCTGATGAAGAAGATTTATTAAACAAATCAAATCGAGGACATAGTCGCCAGATCTTTCATTAATTTGACGCTGCTTTGCACCTATTCAAGAAATGTGCGGTTCAACATAATTAGTTTCAACGTTTTCAGTATCGCTGAGGGCTAATTTTTCTTTCATCAGATAAAGTTAGCCATCAAATAAATATAACCTAGCTGAATGAATCAATTGAACTGTTGTATTCATACAGTTGTATGTTTAATTTTCGTTCATATTTCTATCCGTAAAATTAAGCTAAAACGTAAAGTTAAATAGTTTTTTTTTTTTAAAGTTTTTAGCACTATTCTTACTAATAGATATATATTTTTAAGGTTAGTTGAGGATATATTGTTTTTTTCAGTTTATGTATTTTATTAGCTGTAAGCATGAGTTTACCTTTAATTAATTGTGGCGCACTTTTGTTACTTTAAGTAATTGTACTAATGATGTGTTAGTGTTAGCAGTTGTTAATAAACCTAATAAAGAAAAAAATTAGATCTTCATCTCTATCCTCCCGTGGATGTCGATGAGATATTGATAAAAGAGATGAGCGGCAACAGCATCTGATAAAACTCAAATATTATAAAAACTGCCTACCTTCCCAAACGTGGTAATGAGGGCATCCAGTCCATTCATCTATCTTTTCTGCCACCAGGGCTGCATAAATAAGAATGAAGTAAAATATTGACAGATTTCATAGCGGGGAAGTTAATTTGTTTGAAGTGTAAGATTTACGTTTCTTTCTGAAATATTATTTATCCATACTAATATTATCCATACTAATATTCCATATTAATACTAATATTATAAATGCGAAAGTGTGTTTGTTTGTTTGTTTGTCCTTCTTTCACGTCGCAACAGAGCGTCGGCATGGCATGATTATTTGTATGGGGATAGTTCGGTGGCTCTAGGTGACGCATAGGCTACTTTTCAGCGGAAAAACATATCATTCCGTGGGAAAATCGAATATGTTGCAGTTTGTCCTTTTTCACGTCGCAACAGAGCGTCGGCACGGCATGATTATTTGTATGGGGATAGTTCGGTGGCTGTAGGTGACATAGGCTACTTTTTCAGCGGAAAACATATCATTCCGTGGGAAAATCAGATATGTTGCAAAATTAAATTCAGCTAGGTGGCGCCACTGGCGATTCTACAAGACGGACGACGGTACAATGGACGAACACAGAAGGTCAGAATATCTGGATTATTATGTCGTTTACCAAATTAAGATAAAAATGCAAAAACATAAAATTCACCAGCTGATTTCTTCAAACGTTTTGGTGCATCGTAATCACAGAATGAGTCGATAACCTCGCAGACGATATTAAGTAATCCGTTGATGCTCTGCCTAACCCGCAAGGGTTACAGGCGTGATTATAAGTATGGATCAGTACTATCACCACCTATCACGCTTTCACCCTTTAATTAACAATGGTAAAACAGTTCTTAGTAAGCCTTATTAATAAGCCTTAGTAATATTTATTGAACGGAAATGAATACAGTTCTTATATAGTTGTAGAATGAATCAGTATTACAATAAGAAAAATTGTGCAAAATTATAAGAAAAATATTTTGAGAGTTCTTATTAACTAACGTATACATAGTTTAAATTGTTCCGCTAGATGTCGTTACTAGGTTTTAAAACGCGGTAACGAAATGTTTCCTGACATGTACTTAACTCCGCCGTTGAGCCGCGCGTCAACTTATAGTACCATACGGTACCTATACGCTTAAATTGTTTCTATTTCGTAACATTCGACAACCTGCTTTCGATTTCGGTTGTTTGTTATTTGCTTTGTGATTTAGTTAAGTTGAATGGATTTATATTGGCTTTCATTTTCGGATTTGTGTGTATTTTCTTGGATCGGTTTTGTTGATTTGGTTGGTATTCAACTATACATATTTAGACTCTGGCTTTGATTTTGGATTTTGTTTATTTAGAATCGTGAATTGGGTTTCGTTGTTTTAGGTTGTTTAACAATATTTCAAGGAATATTAATAGTATAGATAGTGTATACGGTACCTATACGCTTAAATTGTTTCTATTTCATGCTTATTCGCCTGCTTTCGATTTCAGTTGTTTGTTATTTGCTTTGTGATTTGGTTAAGGTTGAATGGATTTATTGACCATTTCAGTTTGTGTATTTTCTTGGATCAGTTTTGTTGATTTGGTTGGTATTCCTTTATACATATTTAGACTCTGGCTTTGATTTTGGATTTTGTTTATTTAGAATCGTGAATTGGGTTTCGTTGTTTTAAGTTGTTTAACAATATTTCAAAGGAATATTAATAGTATAGATAGTGTATACAGTACCTATACACTTACTTCTTTTTCGTTGGTTATATTATATTGACTACTGCTTTCGATTTCGGTTTTCTGCGACTTGTTTTGTGATTTGGTTTAAGTTGATTCAGAACTTCTCAAAGTCAGGAAAGGCGTCTTGAACAGGCAGAGCGTCAAACTACTTTAAGAGCTATTGAAACACCTTCTCAACGTCAGCAGGCGTGTTGAACAGACATCAGGCTGCTTCCGAAACACCTTCGGTCAGGAGAACTCCTTGTGAGGCAGGCGGTGAAGAGCTGAAACACCTGCCAAAGTCAGCAAAGGCTGTTGAACAAGCGGAACGTCAGGCCCTTGCCAGGCATGATGCTCAACAGACATTCAAAGCACGAACGTCAATCTACTATAAGGCATCTGAAACACCAGAACAGACACAGGCGCGAAGATGCAAATGCACAGCTCAAGCTGAACCGCGACAAAATTTTCAACAATTGGTGGTTTTTAATGACGCAGGATTCAATTATGATCCATTGATTGATTATAAAAATCACAGGTTAGTTGTTATTGGACTGATGGACAAAGCATGTCGATTTTGCAGCGCTTAAAATGGAAAGATGAGACCGCAGGCATGTGTTGTTCCAATGGCAAAGTGTCTCTTCCGTTACTTTGGGAACCAGAAGAACCTTTGAAAACTCTCTTTATATGATGCTAATGAGTCACGGCGCTTTTTAAACAGGATACGGAAATATAACTCATGCTTTCAAATGACGTCCTTCGAGTTGACTGGAAATAATAATGCCGGGATTTTCGCCTACATTTACGGTGCAGGCAAATTTATCATAGAATAGGTTCACTTTTTCCAGCTGAAAACGAACAGCATAAATTTTACAAGCATATTTTATGGGTGACGAAGAAATTGAGGTAGACCGTCGCTGCCAATTTATCCAGGGAGTTGAGAGAGACACAGTGTTCAAAATTCAAAGATTCTTGCATGAACGTAACATTTTGTCAAAACATTAAAACTGCTTTAGAAAACCTACCTGAAGAGGATTATAAAGTCGTCATTCACGCAGATCGGACCCTCGAGGAGAGCATGAAAGGCGCTACAATGCACCTTTGATAAACGAAATGGCAGCCGTAATTAGTGGTGATCAATTTTCTTCACGAGACTTTGTCTTGCGAGCACGTGATGATACGTTGCAACGGGTAAACATACACACAAGTTTTATGACGCTCTGCAATACCCATTGATTTATTGCAAAGGACAGAGGGTCATTTTCAAATTCCACTCATTAACACGGTCACAAAGGAGCCTACCTGAACAAAAAGTATCATGTATGGATTTTTATGCGTATCATATGATGTTGCGAGAAAATGATTTTAACCTCTTAGCCCGGTGTAATTATTTCATCAATTTTGGTAGACATGATGTGAAGGTAGAAAGTGAACGTCTCCGTTATATATATCTTAAATCAAAAAGCTGCGCGTTGAGAATTATATACATTTACAAGATGTGTTTCTAGCGACGCCAAACCTCAGAGATTTAGGTAAATGGTAATTCTGCCTCATCATTCGTTAACAGTCCCTGCTACCTACATGAGTACACACAAGACGCATTTGCCTATGTACGAACTTACGGAAGACCTGATCTTTTGTTACTTTTACTTGCAATCCCACATGGAAAGAAATAACCGAGGAGCTAATGCTGGGCCAAAAAGTACTTATAGACACGATTTAGTTGCTAGAGTATTTGGATTAAAAGTACAAAAATTAATGTATGTAATTAACAAAGGGAAAATTTTCGGAGAGGTGCAGTGCTTCATGTATTCAATTGAATGGCAAAAGGAGGATTACCGCATGCCCACATTCTAATATGGCAAAGAGAAGTTGCACCCAGCCAATAGACGACATAATAAGCGCCGAGATTTCGGATCCTGAGCAAGATAAAGAATTGTATGATACCATCGTCCGAAATATGACGGTCCATGTGGAGCACGAAATTCAATATCGCCATGTATGAAAGAAGGAAAATGCAAAGAAATTCCTAAACAGCTATTAAAAGAAACAGTGCACAATGACAATGGCTACTCCTTTATACAGACGCAGAGCTCCCGAAGATGGTGGCAGGAAAGTTACAATCAAATCTCGCTCTGGAGCGTTCGAAACCTTAGATAACAGCTGGATTGTCCCGTATTCGCCCATTCTACGTAAAATGTTTAATGCCCATTAATGTAGAAGCATGTAGCTCTGTCCGCGCAATCAAGTATATCTGTAAGTACATAAATAACATACGTTTTCAGCTGGAAAATGAACACCTATGATAAATTTGCCCTTGCACCGTAAATGTGGGCGAAAATCCGGCATTATTATTTCCGGTCAACTCCGAAGGACGTCATTTAAGCATGAGTTATATTTCCGTATCCTGTTTAAAAAGCGCCGTGACTCATTAGCATCATATAAAGAGAGTTTTCAAAGGTTCTTCTGGTTCCCCAAGTAACGGAAGAGACATTTTGCCATTGGAACAACACATGCCTGCGGTCTCATCTTTCCATTTAAGGATGCGAAATCGACACGCCTTGTCCATCAGTCCGATAACAACTAACCTGCGATTTTATAATCAATCAATGGATCATAATTGAATGCTGCGTCAAAAAAAATAATTGTTTCTTTGAAAATTTTGTCGACGTTCAGCTTGGAGCTGTGCATTTGCATCTCTTCGCGCCTGTGTCTGTTCTGTGTGTTCAGATTCCTTATAGTAGATTGACTTTCAGCTTGCTCAATGAGTCTGTGTTGAGTTTCATCAGGTGTTTCTGTGGCTCTTAAGGCGGCCTGACGTTCCGCTTGTTCGAATAGCCTTTGCTGACTTTGAGCAGGTTTTCAGTAGCTCTTAAAGTAGATTGACGCTCTGCCTGTTCAAGACACCTTTGCTGACTTTGATCAGGTGTTTCAGTAGCTCTTAAAGTAGCTTGACGCTCCACCTGTTCAAGACGCCTTTGCTGACTTTGAGCAGGTGTTTCAGTAGCTCTTAAAGCATCTTGACGCTCTGCCTGTTCAAGACGCCTTCGCTGACTTTGAAGGTGTTTTGTAGCTCTTAAAGTAGCTTGACGCCTGCCTGTTCAAGACGCCTTTCCTGATTTTGAGAAGGTTTTTGAAAGCCTTAAAGCAGCCTGACGCTCTGTCTGTTCAAGACGCCTTGCTGACGTTGAGAAGGTGTCTCAGATGCCTAAAAGCAGTCCGATGCTCTACTTGTTTTTGCCTTCTCAGTTCAGCATCTTATAAAGATTCTAGCGATCGAGCTAATCTTTCGCTTGTGTTTGAGAAGATACTCTGAAAGGCTGGACTTACTATGAGGCATTATGAAGTAAGAAAAACCTATTTAAAAAAACGTTAAAATACCTAAAAGGAATTAAACTCCTTTTAAATATTTTTTTAGCAAATCCAAATATCTAAAAGGAATAAATATTCCTTTTAAATATTTTTAAAATCAAAACAACAAAACCAATTCAAGACACACACGAATCCGAAAACGATAGCCAAAATAAAATCGAATCAACTTAAACCAAATCACAAAACAAATCACAGAAAACCGAAATCGAAAGCAGTAGTCAATATAAATATAACCAACGAAAAGAAGTAAGTGTATAGGTACCGTATACACTATCTATACTATTAATATTCCTTTGAAATATTGTTAAACAACCTAAAACAACGAAACCCAATTCACGATTCTAAATAAACAAAACCAAAATCAAAGCCAGAGTCTTAATATGTATAAAGGAATACCAAATAAATCAACAAAACTGATCCAAGAAAATACACAATCCGAAAATGAAAGCCAATATAAATCCATTCAACTTAACCAAATAACAAAGCAAATAATAAACAACCGAAATCGAAAGCATATAGTCGAATAAGCTACGAAATAGAAACCATTTAAGCGTATAGGTACCGTATGTACAATAGTTGACGCGCGCTCAACGGCGGAGTTGTTACATGTCAGGAAACATTTCGTTACCGCGTTTTAAAAACCTAGTAATGACATCTAGCGGAATCAATTTAAACTATGTATACGTTAGTTATAAGAACCTCAAAAAATATTTTTCTTTTATATTTGCACAATTTTCTTATTGTAATACTGATTCATTCATAACCACATATAAGAACTGTATTCATTTCGTTCAATAAATATTACTAAGGCTTATTAATAAGGCTTACTAAGAACTGTTTCTACCATTGTTAAGTAATAGTTAAGGGTGAAAGCGTGATAGGTGGTGATAGTACTTGATCCATACTTATAATCACGCCTGTAACCCTTGCGGGTTAGGCAGAGCATCAACGGATTACTTAATATCGTCTGCGAGGTTATCGACTATTCTGTGAATTACGATGCACCAAAACGTTTGAAGAAAATCAGCTGGTGAATTTTATGTTTTACATTTTTATCTTAATTTTGTAAAACGACATAATAATCCAGATATTCTGACCTTCTGTGTTCGTCCATTACCGTCGTCCGTCTTAGAATCACAGTGGCGCCACCTAGCTGAATTTAATTTTGCAACATATTCGATTTTCCATGGAATGATATGTTTTTCCGCTGAAAAAGTAGCCTATGTCACCTATACAGCCACCGAACTATCCCCATACAAATAATCATGCCGTGTGACGCTCTGTTGCGACGTAAAGAAGGACAAACTTGTAACATATCTGATTTTCCACGGAATGAGATGTTTTTCCGCGGAAAAGTAGCCTATGTCACTCTACAGCCACCGAACTAACCCCTATACAAAAATCATGCCATGCCGACGCTCTTGTTGCGTGAAAGAAGGACAAACAAACAAACAAACACACTGCATTTATAATATTAGTATAGTATAGAAGTATGGATTCCTTGCACGATGAGATCAAGAAAGCGCCTCACCTATACTCATCAAGAAGTTGGTTCATGCGCCACCCGGAAGAATCAATAGATATAAAATAAAGGTTGATTTAGTCGTAGTTATTTGTACGTATTTACTTTGTATTTATATATTATGTGTGTATACATTTGTATATATGTATATATTGACAATTTGAATATGTATGAACACGAATGTGTATTTATTATATCTACGATATTAAGACCATAATGTATTTTGTTACTACGGGTATATATTTTTTAGATTCTATTCCTTTCTATTTTTTTATTGCTACACCTACGTCATACTTAATCACTCCACGGGTTTACTGGTAGAGAATACTTTTAGGCATTAAGTCCGCCCATTATATTCATATATATATTTATAGGTGAATGCAAAATGGTAAATTAATAAATAACATCCCCTAATTGTATAAAAGTAATAATAAATAGTAGACTTAAATATAAGTTATGTTACCTTAGTAACATAAATGTCTCAATAAACAATATTATGAGAATTTAACAATCCAATTACTAGCGATAACGCCACGTGTCACTTAATTATCTCAAAGAAATGTGACACAATTCTAGGTAACAACATAGCTTTACGCACTTAACCTTGTAGTGGCATATAGGAATATCCAACCTCATATCGTTCTGTAACAGGCGACACAAAGAATTAAACCAGAGATGGGCAGCAGTGTCTTTCAAAACATCTAAGAAATTAAAAAAACTGCGGTTGCTGACCCACCTGCCAAGCTTGACAACTATGGCAAATCCCGCCTATGAGGCAATATATTGAGGAGTAACGGAACATAAATAGTAAGATAGTTCATTCATTCGTAATACCTTCTTCTTTCGAGTAGTACATCCTTTACATGGTGGACGGAGGTAAGCACTCTCCCCCCACCAACATGGTAGCGGAATTAAATCATAGACTACCCCAGGAGGGTACCAGCACCCTGGAGAATCCTCGCTGAGCATCCATGACCATGTTACTCACCCTGAGCGTGGTGCTCAGGCTGCCTGTGTATTCTGGGGGCAAAATTCCGCTCAAAACAATAACTGCTCGGGGCAAACTGAGCAACAAGACCGAGGCGACCCTGCCACGCTATCCGTGAATTTCTGCAACATCAGGGACTTTCATCGAACCCAAACGCCGTCCACCACCATCTCGAGACGGCGAAGCCGGCTTGCTCTTTCTGACCGCAGTGTCCTCTCCGGCTGATACTTGTATCTCCTACCGGGTACAAATTGAACACTTTGTGCCTCGGGCTGAGTTTGCATACGTCAGAGAGGACATTTGTTCTCGACGCCTCGGCAGTCTTGAAGGTTCGACCTGTCCATCCTTCGGCTACGCGTAGATAGCGACGACCATCCGCGCGTCTACGTGTGCCTCTATAGGTCCCATAGCGGTAATGCCTAAACAGACCGACTCATCGACCACGTCCAAATGGCTACAGATTCCTTGCCAACAGGTTCCATCTGCAGAGATCGTGATCCTTGGCGATTGAACTTGAACTCTTCATCTATCATGTGGGAAGCCATGGAATGTAAATAGCAGTTTAATTTTGTTTTCTTTTACACAATTAATTATTTTCTGCTGATAAATGCCAAAATTTTCGGTGTTTTGAGCAGCCTTGTATTAATTTATACTAAATACACTTTGTATCGTTTGTTTAGCAAAGCGATAATAGGCAGCAAAATATATCGATCGCTGTGAGATACAAAATATTCCAAAATTGATACATACTTGACCAAGGATATTATAGTTTATAATCACAGATTTTGATTACAATATTTTGTTTCGCTAAAAAGTACGCAGGATATAAATATAAATATACTTACACGTCTTGGACTTTATGGAGACCTGAAGGTACTTCGGTATCTGCTACTGAACTCCTCGACGAATAGAAATAGGTGTGCCGAGATTGTGCTTGTTATGTTAGTTATGATGCGACCTTACCGCCGGACTTGGCGGAGTGACTTGAAGGTGTACTTCGGTGAAATGCTGGAACCCTCGAAGAGTAGTAATAGTAATAGGTGTGCTGAGTTCTCGTTTTCTTACTTATGATGAGACTTTACCTCCGGACTTGATAGAGTGACTTGAAAGTGTACTTTGATGACTGCTACTGGAACTCCTCGACGATGAGATCTAGATGTACGCGGATGGGCTCGTTTTTTTAGTAATTATGAATAGATCTTACCTCCGGACTTGACTGAGTGACTTCAAGGTGTACTTCGGTGACTGCTACTGGGACTCTTTGACGAATAGTATTACAAATTACATTTTTTTCACTATCGTATGAGCATTATGAGTCGCGCACTTTGGATTTTCAAACTTTTTTAATTGAATTTTGACATAAAATTATCGGAAAATTGAAGTATAGTAAAAAGGTTATTATTGAAAACTTTAGTGTATTAAAACTATTTAAAAATTTAGGTATGTTATACGTAATTTTTAATGCGCTTAAGTCATGCACAATGGATTTACCAATAGTTTTTTTAAAATTAGGTGATAAGCGAACACACAGCCCACCTGATGGTAAGTGGATTGTGTGGCCATAGAACATCTATATCTGTCCTAGATTAAGAATCAAAATGCAAACGCATTGTCACCCCTGAGGACTAAGATGGAATGCCTACTTTCCAGTTAAAAGGAACTCCCATACGAATTAGTATTATGCTGCTATTTTACGTTGGTATTCGCTGTGAGCGTGGTCCTTCCCCGGTCGAGTCGACCCATTCGTGCTACAATCATAAAATAGCTGCAGTAAGGCTCTTCCACGTAAGTATGGCTCTACCACGTAAACATGGCTCTAACACGTAAAAATCTCTTTCTCTCTACCACCTGGTCGAGACCACACTCAGCACCAATAACCTATTGGTTGAATTTTACTATAGCACAATTGTAGTCGCAAAGCGCTTACGTATCCCGAGGGAGTAATTAAATAGGCTCCCAACTATTTTGCCTTTCCTCGTTACTATACTAGTATGAATAAACTTAACGCTATTGTAATGCAGATGAACTTCGTAAATATAGGAATATTAACTGAGAAGGTTATTTCTGGGTTATGAGCTTCTCTTGAATATTTCTAAGACAGTATTTCATTTTTACTGTTGTGGGTAAAATATGGCAAATCCTCTTTATGGGACACCCCCCCCCTCCCCTCTTAAATAAAATGAAATGATGTCAAGAAGATTGATGAACTGCTTCACCATTGCTCCTTCATGACATTGCCTGGCCACATACTGCACAACAGATGCTTTCCTGAAACCCTTCGTCAGTCACCTTATTTTCCAGACATTGCATTGCTCCATCAGACTTCCACTTTTTTCAAAGTTGCGGTTGCTGATCATGACGTCCTGGGTTCCAATCCTGGGTAGAGCCAAAACCAGTTATTGGGTTTTTCTGTCAAGAAATTTTCAGTAGCAGCCCGGAGTTAGGAAGTTGGCGTTGTGTTCATCCCCGTGCCTCGGAAAGCACGTAAAACCGAAGATGTGTCGGATTACTTTCCTATCGGACTATGAGAGTGAAGAAATTGCTTGCTTGCGCACATATACTTAAGTACTCCCGTCCTGCGTGATAACTAGACTCCATTGAGACTGGCAGCCCTGACCGTCTGGATGAAATTCGGTTTGTAGGACATTAAACAATTTTTTTTAGAGAGTTCATCGATTCTAGTGCAGCAGATTTCCGCGGCAAGCGCGTAAACAAATTGGTCATAAATGACAAAAATGTGTTAATAGTTTAGGCAAATATTATTAATAATTAATGTTACTCTGTAATATTTTGATTTCGGTTATTCCATATAAACGGTAATTTCATAGGTAAAGACTCAATAATATGTCAATATAAAAAAATATGCTCTTCAAACTAGGTCAGACACATAATTTTATATTATTGAGCGGATATAGGCAAAGTAATTTTATCAACTTTAATATAGTGAAATTCGCAAAGTAACCTGATTCTATTATTGCTTTTTTTTGGTGAATGGTGGTAGGCGCCACTTTCGCTAGTTCAATTAATTACCGGAAACATCGAAGGTGGAGGTCGATTTACAGGAAATAGCTGCTGCAACAGTTTTGCGCGTGGTTGGTCAATAAAATTAAGTACATATTTTTCTAGCACTGCTCGCAGTGAGAAGCCAATATGCTGCAAAAAAGATTAGAGGTCTCACAAGCTAGGATTTTCTATGGGAAATGCGGCTGGTTTAGAAACTATTTTGTTTTAAGACGAGGGTCATTAGAGCTATTTACAACATAAAACCGAGAAAGTCACGTAGAGCAAAATTTAAGAAATAAATATATTAATTTGGCCTATCTTATATACTTATATATATATATATATATTAGCTTTTGGTATATTTACAAAAATTTAATATAAGTATGTTCATAAAACAAAGGTTTAATAATAAAAAAAAAGTGATATACACTCTGTAAACACTAGGCACAAACAAGCTAGTGATACCAGTTTCTCGACTCCACAAGTCAGTAATTCTTGGGCAATGTATAGGCTATTAAAACAAAGTCCTAGAAAATATACAAGGTCTCTCTATTGAATTAAACTACTTTTACGGATTATATCGCGTTTAATTAACTTATTATATTAATTCCCGACGTTTCGGGTGCTTTGCAGCACCCATGGTCACGGGGACTGAGGTGATTGACGTCCCAATGTCAAAGTTAATCCGGAGTACCTTCAGCTTTTTATTATTAATTTTGGTCCGATCTACGCAGAATGAACTAACTGTGTCTTGAGTCTTGCAGTGGTATGCTTGGGTTTAGTTTAATTTTATTAATTACAGGATCCCAAGCAGGTGTGTACCAACCTCCCTCTCTATGAAATTAGGATGTTTTAATTTCAATAGCCTCACGTCATCCTTGGCAGGAATCGATGTTCTTTGCGAGAATCTGTGGTTTATCAAATCTAATGTAATGGCGGGGCCGTCTAGGATATGATCACAAACGCAGACTTCCCGGAACGTTGGTGCTTCACGTCAGCTATGTGTTCTTTTACGCGGGTTTTAATAGATCGTTTTGTTTGCCCTATATGAGACCATTCACAATCAAGCTTGTACACTCCTGCATCTTGTAGAGGAATATTGCACTTGACGGATGGTAAACTGCTAATCTTCTTCGGCGGCTTGAAGAATGTTCTTATAGAAGCTCGCTTCAAGATGTAGCCAATCTTGTCTGTGACACCTCTGACATATGGTAGTACAGCAGGCACACGCTCGACTGTGGCCGGTTCACTCGGTCACTGTGAAGCCGGCCTGATCGAACAACTCGGATGAAAGTACGTACGTAAAGGTCAAAACAGACCCTATAACTAATACGCTTAAAACAACTAGCGATCTAATTACGAAATACTCTGAAGATTGAATCTAGACGTCAATTCGATAATAGCTGCGTGTGCCAAACCACCGAAGTTGTATGGGTTACCAAAATACACAAACCGAACGCTCCATTACGTCCAATAGTGAGTCAGATCGATTCGCCAACTTACAGATTGGCTCAACTCTTAAAACACTATCACCACTCAGAGGACACACAGAGCACACTAAGGATTCATACCATTTTGTTAGTGAGATAAAATACCTATGTCTTACTGACAATGAAACTATGGTCAGTTTTGATGTTCAGTCTCTATTTACATGCCTGTTGAAGACTGCATCTCAATTGTAACTAGGAAACTAGAGAAAACAACATGCCAGCAGAATATGCAGTATTGCTTGAACATTGCCTTACATCTGGCTATCTATTGTGGAAGGAAGAGTTTTACAAGCAAGTAGATGGTGTTGCAATGGGCTCACCGGTATCTCCCATTGTCGCCGATATTTTCATGGAGGACTTTGAGGAGAAAGTCCTGCTTACTGCACCAGTAACTCAAGGTTCTGCAAGCGGTACGTAGACGATACTTTCACAATTTACCATCAGACAAAGTAACTGCATTTTAGAACATCTTAATTCCATAAACTCTAAAATTCAATTTACTATGGAGTTAGAGGCAAATAATTCTTTAGCTTTCCTAGATGTATTAGTCATTCGAAATCCTAACAACACCATAGGTCACACCGTGTATGAAAAAAAGACCCATACAAACAGATATTTAAATGGTGAATCCCACCATCATCCTTCACAGTTGGCTACCGTTGGCAAATCTTTGTTAGAGAGAGCACGAGGGATCTGTGACAACAAACACCTGACCGCCGAGCTTCAGCACGTCAAGCAGGTTCTGCACGACAACAAGCTTCAGGTCCGCACCTACGTCACAGTGACCGAGTGAAGCCGGCCACAGTCGAGTGTGCCTGCTGTACTACCATATGTCAGAGGTGTCACAGACAAGATTGGCTACATCTTGAAGCGAGCTTCTATAAGAACATTCTTCAAGCCACCGAAGATTAGTCAGTTCTTATCATCCGTCAAGTGCAATATTCCTCTACAATTTGCAGGAGTGCACAAGCTTGATTGTGAATGTGGTCTCTCATATAGGGCAAAACAAAACGATCTATTAAAACCCGCGTAAAGAACACATAGCTGACGTGAAGCACCAACGTTCCGGGAAGTCTGCAGTTGTGATCATATCTGACGGCCCCCGCCATTACATTAGATTTGATAAACCACAGATTCTCGCGAAAGAACATCGATTCCTGCCAAGGATGATACGTGAGGCTATTGAAATTAAAAACATCCAATTTCAATAGAGAGGAGGTTGGTACTACCACCTGCTTGGGATCCTGTAATTAATAAATTAAAAACTAAACCCATACCACTGCAAGACTTCAAGACACAGTTAGTTCATTCTGCGTGATCGGACCAAAATTAATAATTAAAAAGCTGAAGGTACTCCGGATTAACTTTGACATTGGGACGTCAATCACCTCAGTCCCCGTGACCATGGTGCTGTAAAACCCGAAACGTCGGGAATATAATATAATTAATTAAACGCGATATAATCCGTAAAAGTAGTTTAATTCAATGTGTAGTGTTCGCGTAAATATAAGAAATCATTAAGGTCTCTCTATTACCAAATTTAAATATTTTACTAAACAAAATTTGTAAAAAGGTTTATTATAATATAAATTAATATATGGTAGATAATAACTCCTGTGAATGAGGTGGTCGCTTCCAAGCTGTTTCTAAAATAAATTTGTAAATAGTTTGTACAAACGTTCATGTAAAATTTACTTTAAAAAAACGTCCCGCTGGGTTTCTTGCTGACTCTTCCCAGGACAGAGGGTTTTTTTCAAACCAGTGGTAAATTAAAAAATGACTTTCAATAAGTAATGCACATGTGTTCTATATTGAATAAAAAATTATTCTATTCTATTCTGTTCTATTCCAAGTGCTGACGAGCGTGAGTGGAAAAAGGGGCCGTTACCGTTACAGCCTATTTGCCCACAGCTGAACATAGGCCTCCCAATAATTATCTCATTAGGGGGATATTTGCCCTAGTTACCACGCTTGGCAGGAGGGTTGGCAACATCAGTTGCTGCCCTTCTTCTGATTTGTTTCCCTCTGTCACCTCTTACGACACCAACGGGATGATATGGGGTAGTAGATATTCTTACACCGCGGCTCCTTGGTAAAAAAAAGTGGGCGCGCTGGGATGAATTTGCAACAGCTAGCCTCTCCTGCGTTTGCTTTCGCGTTGGTTTTTTCGCGCATCTGCATTTTTATTCTTAATCGAAGATAGATGTCTATGAGCCACATCATCCACTAACCATCAGGTGGACTGTGGGCTCCTCGTTTGTAACCCTCACTCTATTAAAAAACAACACTGATAGATTGATAGCTTGTTTAGCCTCGAGTTGTTGTGTTTACGCCTCTGCGGCGCAATGACAGTGCTGCCAACACTGCTTCTTAGCAGCACTAGAAACAGGTAACCACCCACCAGACGGGCTAGATAGAAAAGAAATTTCCACCTAGTAATTAACCTAATAAAGGCACCTAGACTAGTTTAATTAACAAAGCAACGTGCTTATAGCCATTTGTAGCTATTCTTTATTAATAATACAGAGCTTATTTTCACTAATTACACGCATCAGGTGGTTTTGACTTTGCTTTGTAGTAAAACATAAGATGCGTTGTGCGGGAAATTAATCTAATTATTCAAGCAGTTTAAACATTTTTCTTAAAAATACTTGTTTCTGTGAACTTTTCAACGTGGTAGAGCCACGCTGCAGCTATATCATGGTTGTAGCATGAATGGGTCGGCTCGACCGAGGCAGAACCACGTTCTCACATAATACCAGCGTAAAATAGAAGCTTAATGCTGTGTGTTTTGTATGGAGTGTAGAGAACCGGAGACTTTTACTGGAAACGAGGCATAGTCCTCCAGGTGTGACAACGCATTTGTATTTTGATTCTTTATCGAGGATAAATATAGAAGTCTTTGGGCCACAATATCATACAACTTACCATCAGGTGGACTTTGTGCTCGTTTGTCAATCCTATTCTATAAAAACCTACCATTAGTAAAATAAAGCAGTCAAGTGAAGTTACAGCTCACATGTAACTTCATTTAGCTGGGCACTGGCCTAGTTGGGATCAAGCCATAGTTGCTCGTGTACTGTTAAATAATGTGGGCGCTTAATCCTGTGCTAATTCAGTTCTTATTATTGTAATAAAGTAAAGGAATACAGGATATGTCTACTTCCTGATTGACAATTGCCTTCTACCATTTCAGCCTAGAACAGCCTATCAAGTCCACTGCTCAACATAGCCACTCACACATATTGCATCATGTATGGGAGTGTGTGTGAGGAGTTGGTTATCAGGAAGGTATTTTTATATATAAGGGGGGGCAAACGAGCATGACGCTCACCTGATGGTAAGTGACTCCCAGTCCATGAATAACTACAACACCAAATAATGGGGTGCAGGTGTATTGCCGGCTTTTAAGAAAGAGTGGGTTCTTTTCTTGAAGGTTCCTAAGACAAATCGGTCCGGAGACATCGCTGGTGGTAGTCGATTCCACAAAAATGTTGTGCGAGGAAAAAACTTCTGGTAAATCGCATAGTGGTGGACCGCCATGCTGTTTACTTGCTACCAATCTCCAGTTTTGTTTCACTATGGCACCTCTTCCGACACCCACGGGATGATAGAAATAGTTGATTCTCTTATGGCAGCACTAAATTGTGAATTTGAATATTTTATATATAAAATTTGAAATAAATTTAACTAGCTCGAGAGAGTGCACGTCATAATGCTTTCTCTCTCTAGTGTAAATTAACATTATCTATTTAGTGGCCATGTTTACTCTGCTCATCTAAATTATAATGGCGGGGTTAAGTTAATTTAAACAAGGTTATTGTCTCCGCGGCGGACTTTAACGCTTTGTTCAAATCCCGCATTGCGACGACGATTGTCCAAGCCAGGTTCTGTTCAGCTTTAATTTAATTTTTTTTTATAGTATGGGGTGACAAACGAACACACAGCCCACCTGATGGTAAGTGGTTGCTGTAGCATAGACATCTACTACATCTATTCTCGATTAAGAACCAAAATTCAGATGAGTTGTCACCCTGAGGACTAAGATGGAATGCCTCGTTTTCAGTAATAAGGTCTCCGGTTCTCTACACTCACCATATGAAACACAGCAGCAATAACCTGCTATTTTACGCTGGTATTCTGTGAGAGCGTGGTCCTATCCCGGTCGAGCCGACCCATTCATGCTACAACCATAATAGTATAGCTGAAGCATGGCTCTACCACGTATAAAAAGAACAAGTAAAAGGATGAACGGTTATTTCTATTTAGCATAAATTTCAGAATTAATTTTAAAAGTAAACTCCATGCCACTGATGCATACTCGGCCATCTCTTTGTTAAAAGACAATAAAGTGGGAAGAGAAACGTGGCATTCCAGTTCCAGGGAGTGATGAATTGTTAGACGAGCAGGTTACTTTATGATGTTTTATTTGTAAAACAAATACCAGCTTAATATAGTAGCTTAATGCAGCTGCGTGCCGTATGGTGAGTATAGAGAACCAATGATACTTTTTGTTGGTAAAGCATTCTATCTAAGTCCTCATGGGTGACAACCCATATACATTTTATTTCTTAGTCGGGAATAGATTGAGATGTCCATGGGCCACAGCATTCACTTACCACCAGGTGAACGGTGTGCTTGTTTGTCACCCTATTTCTATAAAAAAGCACAGTCTGGCAACGGGAAACAGCGTCGTAAACACACCTTTGTTACGTCTGGTTATTCTGGGAGGTGATAATTTGGTAAAATTGCCTGCCAAACGTGAACATAATAGTTATTTTTCCTATAATAGCCGTGTTCTGTGTCCAGATTTCCTTTATATTTGAGCACAAGGTAAATGCAACACTTGCTAAACCGCAATTTTGTGTTGGCAAAGATTAAACAGCCTGCTACTACATATCGATTACGAACTTTTAGAAATATGAAAGGAAATAAAACCACAAAGAAAAAGTGTAAATACTTTTTAATATAATTATTTCTTATATTTACTCGAGCAACTGTACAAATTGAATAAAACTATTTTCACGGATTTTATCGCGTTTAAATTTACTTATTTTTTATTATTTTTATATTAATTTTATTTTATATTTTTAGCTTTAAAAATAACCAATTTAATTTTACCAAGTAGACTAGTATTTTGAACAAAAATGATGTGATGTAGAATGAAATAGATTGAGTAAAAGAATAAGCGCAGCGTAGCCTCCACGACAGTATACTTGACAATACTAGTGTTAAGGTAGAATAACTTTATACAGTAAAGTTATAGAAGGATCAACTCGTCTCTTCTCATTAACACATTTCCAATATTACAAGTGAATGCAGAATTAATACGATTGAATGAAAGATTATGGGACAATGCTAGATGGCGATTATATACAAACGGCGAAGTTGAGAGCTAAGAGGTAAAAATAGAAAATAAAATAAAATACAAGCAATGCTAATCATTTCACTAATGTCCAAAGTAATGACTCAGGTGAACTTAAAATACTTGTGTTAGAAGTGACTCGACAATAGTCAAATGACTGATTTGAACCTACAACTTTTGTCGCAGCTACTGACGCTTATAAAAGCAAAATAAATTATTCAATTGTTAAACATTAAGATCTGTTTATTTTCCACCACATTTTTTTAGAATTCCGTAATGTAAAGTTAAACACCTATAGATTAGGTTTGCGACGTTTACAGGCGACCTAACATCTGCGGCGTGGTGGAAACACGCGGCTAGATGAACAGTAGGCAATTATTTATGAAAATTAAATAAAAAATATAATTTATTCCTAGAATAGAGCTACAGAGCTGAACACAAACAACAGTAAATATATATTAAGTTTTATTTACAGCATAAAATTTACTAGCGGACCCCAAACTAGGCATAGCCTGTATTTTGAAGACCAGGAGTAAGGTTATTAATATTAATTACGTTGTTAAAACTAGCGAAATTCTCCAAAATAATGAATTAATCATATAATTTAGTAGATCAGGAAAAAGTTTCTTCGTATTTGTTTTGGTTTTACTGTTTGTATCTGGCTGGTTTTAATATCAACATATAGGACATTAAGAAAAAGAAAAATAAAGTAAAAAACACCACTGAAAGAAACCTAATGAATCGTGTACTCATTTGATTCTCTATTGAAACGTAATGAAACCGAACCATTTTTGAAAAGACTGATCAGTGGTGATGAAAAATGGATCACTTACGACAAGAACGTCCGAAAAAGATCATGGTCAAAGGTTAGTCAAGCTCACAGACTGTAGCGAAACTGTGTATATGGTGGAATTGAAAGGGCATCGTTTATTATGAGCAAAAGGGCACCGGCGGAATATCAGGGCTGTGGTTATTACAATTGCGGCTCAATGTTGAGTCGGATGCCTATCTGTTGCAACATTAACGTTAATGTAATGTATTATATTGATGTGGTGCAATTACTTATAATGTAGCTTCAAATAAAGATCTTTCTTATTTTCTATTCTTTCTTTAAAATATATAAATAACGACGATTGTGCGCACTTTAAAAATAATAGCATTAGAAAAATTCTTCCTGTTTTGTCCCAAGCGTGCGGCGACAACACTGAACCTAGGTGATAAAATCTTGCTCCTAAATCTAAAAGGATTGAGGAAGTACACGATAACGTAGAGTAGGTATATTGATAGCTCCATGTTTTCGATGACACCATTGAAAACCTCTAGCAAAATCGTTTAAATATATTGATGACTTAAAATCAGCAATTATCTAAATAAATACAAGCCTAGAAAAAATACTATCTAATTAGAATCAATGTAGTGGCGGTGCAAGAATATCCACTACTCCATATCGTCCCGTAGGGTCGTGAAAGAGCGATAGAGGCAATAAATCAGGAGATGGGCAGCAATGTCTTCCTAATAACATCTAGAAAATAAAGACTGAGTTGCCAACCCACCTTCCAAGCGTAGCAACTATGCGAATGGGATATATAAAGTAGTCTAATATTTAGCAGTGGACTTTGATAGGCTGATTTGAATAAAATAATGTTTTTTAATAAAGTGTATTTTGAACAAGGTGTTTCAACTTTGTGCTGCACGTTACGGTGTAATATTCTCGTATGTGAAATTTGAAATTACAAACTTTGTCTTTCAAACTTAGTCGACTTTGCAAAGAAGGCTTATGTGTAGTTTCCTAGAATAATAATGACAGTATTAAGGCTATAAGTTGTTTACGTACGTTACTAATGGAATTACTTGTATAGGTATAGTTGATTCCAGACTTGAGTAAAACATGTAGTTAAGGTATGTTCCTATCAAGACCTTTATATTAAAATAAAATGTCAAACGTGGGAGCCACGCAGCATTTATATTATACTGGTCGACAAGAATAGGTCAGTCAATATATCGAATACCAGCGTAATACCATAAATATGTTTCGTGTGATGAGTGAAGAAATCAGAGACTCTTTTTTAAAAAGGATGACCTCTTAAATTAAAGTTAAAATGTAACGTGATTTATTAAAATTTGTTTTATTAATGTGTAGTGTTCATCATTATCAGAACTGCATTTATGAAATTTTGAAGTCTACTCGAACATAGAAAAAATATCAGAATCTATTTTATGGTGCCAATCAATATTAAATGGGAACAATGATATGAATTAAATATTGCATATAAGACCATAAATTCATCATTATTTTGTTAAAACTAAATTAACTTTAATTATGAATGAAGTAAAGAGTAAATAAAAATAGTAAATTTTGATTCCAAGACAATGTATCTTTCTTGTGGATATACATCGGAAGACACGTCAATATAATAATTGTAGATTTTCTAGACATATGATAATAATGCATTCTGAAAAACCTATTTATTAACGTGTTCCTCAATCATCTAGGTCCAATAGTCTTTGGGAATTCAAAAAAATTCTTTAAAAAGCTGACATAGATACACAGACACCTCATATAACCTTTGTCTGTTCTTATGGCTTCCTACCTTGCCCATTCATGAATGACTTCCGACTGTTCAAGGAGAATGTTTTAGAAGTAGTATTGTAAATCCAAACTGTAAATAAGCAAACAATCGTCCATACAAAATTAGGATCATTTTGGTATGAAAGTGATGGTTTTTTCACTATGTTACTTCTAAACTTCTCCAAGCGTCGTGCATTTACTGGAACAAACGCAACTTTCTCATCTACTTGCTTTTGTGAACATAAGGTAACGAAACTAACTGTCCACAATGATCAGAACAATTTTAATTATACATTTATGCAACGGCTTAACATTTGTAAAATGTTATCTACATGTTGCACTAGGTTGAGCAATACACGTTGGCTCTAAAATAAATTAAAAAGACCATATGATTTAAACAATGATCTAAATTTAATATTGGTGGAGGAAGCTTCTAGGAAGATTAAAGTCTCCACATATTACAACAGATTTATTCTGTTTATTAAGTTTAACAAAACTTCCTCCATATTTTTTTCAAAAGTGTCGTATATAGAACATGGGGGTCTGTAGACGCTCACAACAATGAGGTGCTCAAACTCAATACATGCCATTTCTACAGTTCGCTCAACAAAGATGATCACAATATCTTTACGTTCTTTACATGATAATAATTTAGTAGCTAATATTAAGGAGCCACCTCTTGAAACCGTTTCTCTATTGAACGAACTGACCACCTGGTGATTACTGAAGTTAAACATTAAGTCATAAGCTTTTAACCAATGTTCATGTGCATAAAAATATGAATATATCTTAAGAACAATTCAATTTCAAGCTCTTTGCCTATCATGCCTGTATATTCTGATGCACCAGGTGTAAACAATTTTTTATTATCACCCATGAGTCATACAATTAAGGTTTTGTAAGCTACATTCTAAATTATTTAAATTATTATAACTGCTAGAGATTACCTCTATTGTCTCATTTTCTAATTTAAATTACTTGGAACTGATACCAAATTATATTAAGTCATTACTGCTCAAAGAAGGAGATGTCTGTGTGCCAAGTCCTTGGCTGAGTTAATATATAAACAATAAGGTAGCACATTTGCTATCTGTCTTAAATTATGTTCAGATAGGTAATACCTATCACTAGTCAAAAAATTTCTTAATTAAATTATTTGTCTATTAAATTAATTTATTATTATATTTATAACAATTAAATATCAAGTTTAAATTATTATTACATGATAAGTTATTCATTAATAAATTTAAATCATATCTTATTTTATTTTCCTGTGGCCAACTCTGTATGTAAGGCAATGTAAACAAGATAATTATATGTACATTTAAAGTATTCAGATTATCAATATATTTTAATACTTGTTTGTGCCTCTTCTCCCAACAATTATTAATGTGCTATTAGGGCAAAACTTACTAGCTAAAACTTACTAGTTAAAAGGATGCTCCAAGCATGCAATAATTACTAATCAGATGTCCTTTAAACAGTTATTTAACATCATGCCCAAATTTTTGCCTATGTCATCACAATACATAATAACTTTATTTTTTTAAATATTTAAATTACTTTTTACGCCCCGTCACTATGCACGCGATTACAGAGCCTGGATTCAGCTTCCACATTTAATTCTGTTTTGGTTTTGCACAGATCATTATTTTACTAGAGCTTACCTCTGACCGAGAAAGAAAAACATACTAACATTACGAACATTTTAGGTGATGTGGGAACACGCACTTGATGTAATAGATACATAACGTCCTTCAGACCGAATTTCCGTCACGGTGGTCAGGTATTTATGCGTATGCGCAATCACAGGTGCACTCAATACGTGGTTGCCACGCCACGCTGCAGTTACTTTATGGTTGTAGCACGAATGGGTCAGCTCGACTATGGTAGGTTTACGCGATCACAGTACGTAGAGAACCGGAGACCCTTTTTACTGCATACGATGCATTCCATCTTAGTGCTCAGGGGTGACAACGCATCAATATTTTGATTGTTAACCAAGGATAGATGTGGATGTTTTTGGGCAACAGTATCCACTTACCATCAGGTGGACTATGTGGTCGTTTGTCACCCTTATTCTAAAAAAACTCTCTTTTTCCTCACTCTATAGTCCGATGGGACGGCAAACCGAACAAGACAGGCGAGAAATACAGGCGCAGTACCAACGGCTTTTCGTGCTTTTTGAGGCACGGGGTGAAACACCTAACTTCTTGATTTCGAGCTGCAGAAATTTCTTGACAGGAAAACTTAATAACTTATTTTTCGCCTTGACAGGATTTGAACCCGAGGCCTCAGATCAGCAATCGCGTTTACGACCATAAGACCAAAAGTCATCATCATCATTCATCATTACAGTACATTAAAGTCTACTGCTGAACATATTGGGAGTGGAGGGACATGGGGCATATTTGCCGTAGTTGCTTGAGGTGTGTCGGCAACCGCAGCTTATTTATTTTAGTCGTTATTAGAAAGACGCTGCTGATCATCGCATAGTTCGGTTCATTCTTTCGTCTCTTACGATATCCACAGGACCTTTTTACTTTGTAACCTTTTTTTAACATGTAAACAATAAAATGTAAAATGAGTTGGTTTCTCCTAATCAATCTATTTTAGTATTTTTTTGTATTGTCTTATAACTGCTTACTATATTGCTTATATGATTTATAACGTAAAATTGTTACTAAGAAATATTTTTTATATCTATTTAAATATAATTTCAGTGTCATTTATTACAGTTAGTTATTTAGTGCACATATGCATCTGAAATCCTGTATTTGATAAAAATTGGTTTCAAAAACTGGTCCTTATCTCTTAAAACTTAAATAATGCTCTTTCTATCGTTCTTTTTTTTCTTTTTTTTCAACAATTATAAAAAAAGCAGGAGTTTCTCAATTGAGTGTGTTTTCTTATGTGTTACCTCAGAACTTTTTCTAGGTGAACCGATTTTGATGATTCTTTTATTTGAATCTGACCAGTGAGTTATCCTTAATAATGCGTATTTGATTAACTTCGACTTCATTAATGATATTCTCATTTTATTATATTGAAGTCAGTTTGTACATTTTTTATTTTACCACTTGTTGTAAAATATTTTATTATAAAATGAGTCGGTTGTTTCTTATATTACTTTCATGAAACTACAGGGCACTTTGTTGGCGAATACATCACCACTTACAATCTATGTACCTTGTATTATACGTATGTAATTAATATCTACAGTTTAATCTTGGATTTAAACTTAAAACAGAAAATGTTTATTTAAACGTAATATAGTAGTGTTATGTACATACTTTATTATATTAAAACTAATTAATAATTACACGTAGATATATTAATTAAAACTATAGTTTTATTTAGATAATATTAACTCTATTTACGTATCCACTAACCACGCTTTCAACTACCTTTTAAATATTTCTTTATTACCACATTCGTCTTGAAAATATCTCATTAAAACGTGCTATTAGATAGTTTCTCGTTCTTGTTGGTCTGAGGCGCCAAACTATTCAGCGGTATCAAAACTTCATGAAGATGAATCTCAGATATCACTCGCTTAGCAGGTTCTACCATGCGTCAAAACGACAGTACCCACCTTTATTACTTACTGCGATACCAACGAGAATGTTTCCGAAGTCAGCAGAAACCTCAGTGCAGAGCAGAGATTGATGAGCCTTAAAGACGTCGAACTACGGTTGAAGAATTGATTGATTTTTTATAGGATAAGTGACAAACGAGCACACAGTCCACCTGATGGTAAGTGGTTGCTGTGACCCATAGACATCTACAACTATCTTCAATAAAGAATCAAAATGCAGATGCGTAGTCACCCGTGAGGACTAAGATGGAATTATACCTCTTTTCCAGTAAAAGAGTATTCGGTTCTCTACACTCACCATACGAAACACAGCAGTGTTAAGCTGCTATTTTACGCTGGTATTCCGTAAGCGTGGTCCTTCCCGGTCGAGCCGACCCATTCGTGCTACAACTATACTACAATATAGCTGCATAGGCTCTACAACGTAAAAAGTAAGTATGTTAAAAATTTATTTGTTTGATTTTTTTAAAACATAGTTTCCCACACTGGTATATTCTCTTTTATCATAGAGTCATAAATTAAGTAATAATTCATTTCTTTTATTGCTTTGAAGGCATCGTGTATTGGCGGTGTAAAAATATCCACTACCGCATATCATCCCGTGGGCGTAGTAAATGGCAACAAACGGAAACTGATCCAGATGATGGTGCAGTTATGCTAGCTATACATAACTGCAACACTAATAATTTGTCTTGACCGGAGTAGGACCACGCTCTCACAGAATACCAGGATGAAATAGCAGAATAACGCTGCTGTGTTTTCGCATCTTAGTAATCGGGATGACAACATAGCTGTATTTTGATTCTTTTGGAGGATAGATGTTGAATTTTGGGACCATAGCATCCGCTTACCATCAGCGGACTATGAGCTCTTTTTTCACCACTTATTCTTAAAACAAAAATATTTTAATGTGGCAGAGCAACGCTGCAGCTACATTATGCTTGCAGCACAAAACTGTTGACTCGACCGGGCAAGGACCATGCTCTCATAGAATATCAGCATAAAATAATTGCTGTGTTTCGTATGGTGCATGAAGAGAGGCGAAACCCTTTACTGTATACTTCTTTGATTCAATAAAAACATTGCGTTTTAAAGTAAATATTTTTAGTCCGGTTTGATATCTGGTGTCGAGCGATATGTATTCACTGCATCAGTTAACATTTTAAAATATTAAGGTGTGTGTTCCTGTGTTAACGTTATAATTATTTAATCCCGAAATGGAAATCGCGACTCTTGTCCATCTCTGGTTAAGTTTTCCTCTGTCGCTCTTGACACCACTGGAAAATATGGGGTAGGAATATTTAACACCGCCACTTCACGGTTTCTCAAGATCCCGTCTGATACTAATACATGTTCCTAACGTGTGTTCTGATGTGTGAGAATCGATCCCGTTGCATTACAAACAAAAGTTAAGTCAAGTGATTAGATCTTGCATAGTAAAGTAAAATTGCTAGACTTAACCTTGCATAGTTGTTTTATAACTGCAAATCTTTCGTTGATAAATTACTGAAATATTCTAAGTAGAAAACTAGCTGCAACTGGAACCAAGTAGTTTTAAGACGTTAATACCAACATCCGCCGTTTTCATACCATTTATCAATGTCACCACGTCACGCGATTTCTACTAATCTCTCATTCGCTAAATTCTTCAAGTTGCAGAGTTGAAACCGTTGCAATAAGTTAAAATTCAAACTAAACTATAGACAAAATCAATTTCTATCTCTTTACAAAATAACTAAACCATTTTGCGTTAAATATAACTTACATGGTCAAGCCACTCTGCAGCTATTCTGTATAATACAGAATGATGAGTCAGCTGAGCTGAGGTAGGACCATACTTTCATAAAATACCAGCGTTAAACGACAAAAAAACACTGCTGTGATTCGTTTGGTGAGTGTAGAGAACCGGAGACTAAACATTCCATCTTAGTTGAGGGTGCCAACGCATCTGTATTTTGATTCTTAATCCATAATAGATGTAGATGTTTATGGGTCATAGAATCCACTCACCATCAGATTGACTATTTACTTGTTTGTTACTCTTATTTTATATTCAACAATATTACCATGTAATTTGCAAATATTACGTGGTGTCGGCATTAGAATTCATCTAACTATTTCGTCTCGTCATAAGTTGCAAGTCTGGAAAAGGCCAGATCCTACAGCTTCCGATAGATCGCGGTGTAACTATCTCTTTCATGATTTGTAATTTACGCGTGAAATTACAAATCCTTTCTACAACCGTCCATTTCATGCAAAGAGGAATGTTCTGGCTCAAAAACACATCTATCCTCAATTAAGAATCAAAATAATGATGCATTGTCACCCCTGAGGACTAAGATGCAATACCTCGTTAGCAGGTAATTGGGTATCTGGTTTTCTTCACACACCATACGAATCACAGCAACATTAAGCTGCTATTGCACGTTTTATTCTGTGTGAGGCATTGTTCTTCCAGGTTAGCCCCCTCTCATTCTTGATACAATTTAAACTATAACTTCAGTGTGTCACTTTACACTAGCTGCAGTGGCTCTACTACGAGTGTATATATAATATTGATAAGCTTTTAACCACTACACTTATCCAGTATAGTGATAAATTTCACATTTTTACGTCAAGAGTATACAAATAAAAAGCGTATGTATCGACAATTGTGTGTGTACTATACTAAATAAAGCGATAAATTCTTGTATGTAGTGCATAATATTATCATTATTATAGCCCATCACTAGTGCACTACTGATCATGGATCTGCCCCAAGGAATGACACAAGCCACGGTACTAAGCCACCTGCATCCATCAACTTCCTACACTTATCATGTTGTCGTTCCGTTTAGTAGGGTACCGCTCTAGACTTCGCTTACCTGTACGAATCTGCAACTCCGGAACCTTTCTTCCTTATCAGCTGTCGGTTATTCGAGCTGTATGGCCAACCCACTGCCACTTCAGCTTATCAGTCCATTGAGCTATGCCGATTCTGGCTCTACCGCGGATATCCTCATTACGAAGTCTATCACGCAGAGAAACTTCGAGTAAAGCCCCTCCATAGCTCGCTGAGTGGCCTTGAGGTTTACTCATACGGCGAGGAGTGAGAAACCACGTCTCAGATCCATGTTTTCACTAGCAACATACACTGGTTGTATGAGAAAAGAAAATGTGTCGTAATCCTGCGAACTGTCGAAGTTGGATTTACCTAGTCGAATAATTTATCCTTCGATACATACTTGAATACAATAATTGGTTTCTCGGAAACGGTACTAATGATTTGGACGAAATTTTGTATTTAGATATTTCTTTTATTTTCCAAGACTTATGTTAGGTAAGTATTTATGTAGGTGTATAGAAAACATATAATATAGTAAGATAGGTGTTATCCTAAAACCATTTTGATGTTTTCTAATGCCTAATAAAGGTCGGCCATCCAAGTACTATATCATAAATGAGAATACATTTTTTGTGGTGAGAACCATGCTGCAGCTATATTAATAGTATAGTTAGCCGAATGGGTCGGCTCGACCGGGAAGGACCACGCTCTCACAGAATACCAGCGTAAAATAGCAGCCTAATGCTGTGTGTTATGGTGAGTGTGAGAACCGGAGACCCTTTTACTGGAAAAGGGCATTCTATTTTAGTCCTCACGGACAACGCATCTACATTTAAAGTCAAACGAAGATAGATGAAGATGTCTATGGGCCACAGCAACCACTTACCATCAGGTGGACTGTGTGTGTTTGTCACCCTTATTCTATAAAAAAAAAAAAAAAAAATACACATCTATAAACAAAATCTTTTAATTTAAATGTTTACCTAGTTAATTTTTAAGTTCAATAGTACAATCGTGTCTACAAGTAACACTGACCACATTTTCCAGAGAAGGTGCAACGTGGATTAGTTCGAGATTTCGCTTTAAGTTGTCCAAACTTGGCAACTATCAAAGTCGACTAGCTCTAATTGAGGATCGGAAGACTGAGCATAGTAATATATTTGTTCACTGAATTGAATGCAAATTCACTTACTTTTTACCAGTTTTTTTTTAAATTTAGAAGTTATCAAGACGATGTTGCGGCCCTCCTGGTTTAGTTTCCTCTGTGTCCTCTTGACACCCACGAGATGATATGGTATGTTCTTACATCGCCGCTACCTGTTTTTCTTTTCTTTGTTTGAAATCCTCTTATCATCAATTATTCAGATTTATTCCAACTGCTAATTTCTAACATTATACACTGCAATATACTTAATAGAATCACGTAGTTGCTAGCGAAATCCATTATATTAATGATGTTAAAACCATATACGCGGTACAGTCATCCTGCAGCTATATTAGCAGTATAGTTGTAGCATGAATGGATCGACTCATAAATCGCAAAAAAACTGACAAAAGGTGATAGAACTATTACCTATGGCCCCGTCTGCGTAGGTTTCAGTTAGTAAAGCCAGTGAATGCATTTCATCCTAATGAAACATCATAATTTCATAATTATGACAGTCAAAACAAAAATGAAGTACGATGGCGGTATGTTAGGAAAAATAAGAGTTCCAAGACAAAAGCTTTGACTAGATGATAAATTAACTGGGTACGAAAGGAAACACAAACACAGACAGTGGAATGAATATGATGATCGAGAGAGCAAAAACTCAAAGCGGTATTTCCAGTAACGGAGAGTACCGGCGATTAAACAGTATAATATAGTTAAAAAAGTACCACGTTTCTTTCTGGTTCTTCCCAGGACAGAGATTTTCCAAACCGGTGGTAAAATAAAAATAAAATACTTTCAATAAGTTTTCTTGTAATCTATATTGAATAAAATGATTATATTCTATTCTATTCTATAAAACAGAATGGATGTGAGTATGCGAAGATGAATCGTAGGCAGTTGATACTTCGAAATTCTGAAATATAATCAATATTTAAGGGCCTAATATGAATCGTAAGCAACATTTTGAATTTCCTCAAGTTTATTTAACTGCGCTTCGGTAACGTTAAGAAAGAAAAAATAAGGCATGCTTAAAGATAGACAGAGAATGGACTGAGCAAGCACAAATTTAGTGGCAGTAGGTAGAAAATTTCGAAGTCACACTAGAGAGTTTAGTGCTGCAAATATTTGCCTTAGTTCATTTACTTTCGAATGCGAATTCCAAGTCGAATATTAGTCAATAATATATTTCTAGATTCTCTATTTTAAGATTAAAAGCGATGTGAGAGCCATTGATATAAATTCAAATAATATATAAACGACCGAAACATTCATCATACATTTATCAAAAACATTGAATAATATGAAACATGAAATAATATTGTTGAAGAAAAACGTAAAAAGAGGAAAATGATTTATAAAATTAATAGGCTAAAGGAAAGTTATCTTGTAGTCCCTTTGATAAAGGCATTTTTATTGTTTCCTATGTTTTCTTTTATAATACAATTATGAAAGGAAAGAAGACTTAAAGAAATAAACTTAGAGGATTTCTTTTATTTCTTTTGATGAGAATATACATATTCGTAAAATTAGGAGTAACAAAATCGGATGGGCACTTACCTAAATACTTTGCCTTTGTCAACCTCATCAACGTTATTAAAATATACGGTTTATATTCCAGATAAAACCAATGTTTGATTTTTTGACTGACATAATTTGTTGTTTTTTCTGCTTCTGTCTTCACTCTGCTTTTTGCACGTACAACCCCCGCGTGAAGGTATGCCAATAGCGTAATGAAATTAACGTTTGTATAAAGTCAACATGGCTAGCCGTAGTTTAGTTGCCTGAACTAAAATTGGCCATGAAGAATCAGTATCTAAATTGTTATTCGACTGAAAGCAATTTTTTTATGTCTGCGTTAAACTAATGTATTAGCGAAGTATTGGGCGGCTCCCCACTCGATAGAGTGACGATCTGGTAAGAGATACAGGAATTTGATAGATGCAGGTGGCTAAGGACCGTGACTTGTGGCATTCGTTGGGAAAATCTATGTCCAGCGATGAACTTGTGAAGGGCTGTAATGATAGTGATAATGACGATGATGACGATGATGAAGAATGACAAACGAGTACACAGTCTACATGATAGTAAGTAGATGCTGTCGCCCGCAGACACAACATATATCCTTGATTAAGAATCAATAATGCTGTTGTCCCTAAAAGCTGAAATGAAATACGTATAAAAACATGCGTTTTGTTTTCGTAGTAGAGCCACACTGCAGCTATATTATGGTTGTAACACGATGGTTCAACTAGACCGGGGTAGGACCACGCTCTCACAGAATACCAGCGTAAAATAGCATCTTAATGCTGCTGAGCTTCGTATCGTGAGTGTAGAGAACCGGAGACCCTTTTTACTGGTAAACGAGGCATTCCATCGTAGTCCTCGGGGTGACAACGCATCTTCGTTTTGGTACTTAATCGAGAATAAATGAAAATATCTAAAGGCACAGCATCCACAAACGAGCACACAGGTGAACTGTGGCTCGTTTGTCATTCTATAAAATACCAAAGGGATTTTGGCGGAACTTGACGACGGATTAAAACTAAATAAATAGACAACTCTTAATTTTTCGAGTAAAAAAATTAAAATTTCGTTCGTCAAACGTCAAAATGAATTTTTAATCTATTGCTTAGAAGAAACGGCAAAAGAAACTCCAAAGGCATCTTTTTTTTGTCCTTTTTAAATTAAATAATACAATATACTGAGCATGTTTTGTATGTAAAAGTGGTGCTTTTGTGTACATAACAAGTAAGAATTGCGCTAAGAGTATTTTGCTCACACTAACTTTAGGCACATGTTTTTTTTTTGGAAAACATACAAAGAGGTCTTATTTGTTCAGTAGCTGAGTTTTATATAACGTTACCATCCGCAGAATTATTGTTTTCAATTTAGCGCGCTTCAACTTCAAGGGTGGTTTGAGCGGTCGGTTATCACCGTCGGCAATTTGCTCTTCGTGCGAGTATTGAAGCAAATATTATATCTTGTGGGTTGTTATTTGGAAATATAATTTGACGGTTCCGTGGCGCAGTGGCTTAGCAATGAGTTACGGCGCAGAGTTACCATGAGTTCAAATGCACGGTTAAGTCTTTGTGTTGTGGCCTACAAATGGTGTTCCAGTCTGGATGTTTGTTCTTGTGCAATTTATGTATATTGACTGCCTCCACGATACAACACAAAATTCTAGTGTGGGAGTAAAGTTTTAGTAATAAAAAGAAAAAAGAAAGGAATCATTCTGTTTTTTTTTAATATTTATTCGTTATTTTAAGTCATTAATAATGATGCTTTTTTAATCGTATTAGGCATTATTGTATTTATTTATGTATATATTTATATATTTAATGTATTTAAGTAGATTTATGTATTTGTGTACGTCTGTATTATATTTATATTTGTATGATATATGTATATATATCATATATATATATATATATATATATATATATATATATATATATATCATATTATAATATATATAACATGATATATGTATATATATATTCTGGTTTATTCGAACCTCGTCACCGTTTTTTCTCATTATTTGTTTACTTTTGCTGCACTACCTTCCATATGTTTATCTCTGCTTAGCCTAATGGTTGACTGGGAGAGAATTCCTTAAGGTATTAAGTCCGCCATATGTATGATTTTCTTTTGTGCATAAGTTTAAATAAATAAATAAAAATTATTATAATCATAATATTTATATAATTATATTACGTATTACTATAATTATATAATTTAAAATCAAATTAGGATTTTCCATAGGCAAAACTATTAAAATCTCTATTTTGTGGCAATCTATGGGGTAGGTCCATATTCAGCAGTGGAATTTTATAGCCTGTAATGCAGGTATTATTTGACTTTTTTAATAACTTCCTTTATTTTTGCCTTTATGATTCAAATTATGTAAACAATGTTTGAAGCAATTGTTGACATTTGATTGAACTGTAATTTGATATACCTACGAAAATGCAACAATATGATACCAAGAAGCTGATCTGAAACAGAAGATAGGCAACATAATCTTCCGACAACAATTCAAAATTATAAAAACACTGCAGTTGCCTACTACGCCTGCCAAACGGCAACATCCTATGAGGAGGCCTATACAATCTATGGGAAGGCCTATGTTCAGCAGTAGGTTTATAGGCTGTAATGGAGCTGATCTAAGAAAGACCTGGACTGCCCTTACCAAGAGACTAAAACCTTGTTTTTAAATAGATTTTATATTTATTTAGGTATATTTACATGAATAAGCGTTAAAATGAAATTTTGCGTGGTTGCTAGAAGATGACAGAAAATGTTGAGGACCCAATTTAGTAATTTTATATTGATGATAAATGCGACCGAGCCAGTGACTAAAGCAACCACTGCTCCTTCACCGAATCATCATCGGAGTGTGAGGTAGGGGTTTCCTTGGACAAAATTACTTCACTATATTACTTGGTAATGAGCATCTTCATCATTCAGTCATAATTTAATATAGGTAGAGCTCATATACGAGGGTTTTTGTGGTTGGTTTATCTAAATAAAAAAAATTATGCAAGTGTGCTTTACAAAATTGCCTACTTTAAGTTTCTATGATTGGTATTATAATGAAACAGTATAGGTTGTATGGTTTTATGATTATATAGTATGGTATAATATTAGTGTTTTATTGCAAGTTTACTTCTAATAAAAGTAAGCCAACTTCAAAGAACTTAGAAAGAATAAAATAATTTCACATTCTAAATCGGGCTTTGCATTTCATTACAACTTAACCTTAACTAAATTAAAAAAAAAGTAATATATATATATATATATATATAATATCTAAATCATAATAATTATCTAAATCGCTTCACAATTGACAAAGATATCGCGTATCATACAAAATAACATACATTCGAATTGTACAAATTCTCCTTTTTTTTAAAAGCGGCAATGAATAAATAGAATAATACAATGTAGGTATAGATTTCAGTGCATTATGAACTGCCATTTAAGTGTGAGCAAAACGCTGTTTAAGCAAGCATTCGCGTAACATTTGAGGGTGCGATTTGTCTCGGTGGAAACGATGAAACAAATACTTCAAGGGTGATGTAAACCTAAAGATCTTTTTTACCGGTCCATAAAAGTTCGCTGTTGCTTTATAAGCTGTTGTAAAAGTTTCTCTATAGATTTACTGTGTATACTCAGATTAACAAATAAAGAAAGACAGCGATACGTACACATATCAAGTGATGCAAAAACCAAGCTAAAACATGTACGATTTATAAGAACACACATTCACGCACATATATGTATAGTTCATAGACTTAGAGTATACTATCGTAATAGTTCATAGACCTACAATATACTGGCGTATAAGTGTATGGTATAGTTCATAGACTTAGAATATACCTATCCTAAGTCTATGGTTGCGAGCGTGCCGTCGCTAAACATACCCACTTTTGGTTTCACGCACACTTTGACACATACAGATACGTGTTTACCATAAATAAAGTCCGCTCGATTTCATATTTGCAGTAACTATATCTCAAATAATTTGCAAACAAAAATATTGTTTCAGGTGCATATGTGTGCGTCCAGCTGTGAACTTTTAAGGGCTGATATAGAAAAAAAGAAAGATGTATCCGTGAGTGCGTGTCAAGAGATGAGCATGGTTTCGGCATCACTTGTAATGTCCGCTGCGTTCTGTCTATCTTTATTTGATTATATGAGTGTGAATCAAAGTATTGTTTAACAAAATATTATTATTTATACAAGTGGTAAAATTAAAAATTTTGTACAACTAACTTCAATACCAATAAAATTAGAACATCATCAATCTAGTCGAAGTCAATTAAAACGCATTTAGGATAACTCAAAAACTACTACTCAAATCCTGATCAAATTTATATGGGAACACATGAGAAGCACCAGCTTTCAAATAGAAAAAATTAACAAAATCATTTCACCTATAAAAAGTTCTGATGTTACACATAATAAATGTAGTTGAATTGAGAACCTCCTCCTTTTTTGAAGTCGGTTGAAAATATTCCTTTTCATAAAACTATGGAACAAACTTACTTTCAGTACACGTGATATAGTGGCTACGTAAACCATGAACACCTGCAAACAACTTCATACAAATAGAATGCCTCACACCTGTATTTGTACTGGCTCTCAGAAAGCGAGCCCTAGCACCTTATATTACACAGTACATAGATGCCTTTGTCTTTATTAATTATAAATATACCAATAATAAAAATGTTTATATTAATTATACAACAATTACGTTACATTAAGTTACGTTCAAGGCATACAATGTGTGTGTAATGTTTATAGTGTGCAATGTGGCTGTTGCATGACGTTTACATTATTGTATGTCGTCACAGCTTATGCTACGAACTGCGAACTTAATTTTCTCCGTGTCATCTGTCATGAACGAAAATTGCTTACACGAAATGTGTTTTATAATTACCTTAAAAATGAGAACTATATCATTAATTAATGATATTATGACACATTAGGTCAGACAGACAAAGCGAAGTTATAAGTTCTCCTTAGAATCCCAACAAATATTAAATCGCCGCAAAGAAATACGATAGTAAGTGGTAAAGTCAGAAATTTCTGCAGCAATTGAGCTGCAATCCTACTCGACAAAGGGTGAACTTAGATCAAACTTCGTGGATGAGTAACTTTCAAAGTAGCAATTTCAGTGTACTTTGTCTTTCATAACTTTCAGGCACAGAATGGAACAATGGTATCATTTAATTTCAAACGAAATGCTTGTTTGACTTCGACTGTACTTGGTTCATATTTCAGTCGCAATCACATAGATGGCACTTAAATATTCCGTGTGGTGGTAGCGTAACAGAATCTATCACTCCATTATGTCGCGTGGGTTTCTTCAAATGTGACTATGGTTAATACCGGAAACATCTTATAGCTTATGGTAGATGGCGGAATAACTATAATTTAAGGCAGCCGTTCTGTACCGTTCTGTAGTGGTGGTGTAAGAATATCCACTACTCCATATCATCCCGTGTGTGTCGTAAGGCGACAGAGGCAAGTAAATTAGAGATGGGCAGCAGCGTTTTCCTTATAACGACTAAAAATAACGGCGGTTGCCAACCTGGCAACAAAAGCAAATATCCCCTATGAGGCAAGAAGGCCTATGTTAAGCAGTGAACTGTAATAGGCTGCAACGTTAACAGTTCTGCAGCCAGATCGGCGACGGGCAGTAGGGTCAATGGTATTTTTAAATATTTCATTATTTCTTTTATTTTATAAGCTAAAGTGACAAACGAACTTGCAGTCCTAAGATACTAAGTGGCTACTGCAATCCAAGGACACGTGTAATCAACTTCAAAACAAAGAAGGCTACAGATGCTTCGTCACCTCTAAGGACTAAGATGGAATGCATCACACCTGTAATAAACCATCTATGTTATTAGTTGGTTGCAGGTGTCCGTGGACTGCAGTAACCACTTACCATCAGGTATACTGTAAGTTCGATTGTCCTACATTCATAAAAAATAATATTTAATTTTAATTTTAGTGACGATCGACTTGTGCTCTTTAGAACTACGTTTAACAGAAAATAAAAATATTTTAAAACATGTGAGTCCGCAGACTTCCAGTGAGTCTGCTATTACTCATTCATTTACTTTCCAGCTACAACTTTACTAGGTTGTACTGTCGTCTCTACTCTTACCTTTTCTATTCCCAAGCAGAATTGCGTGCACTGTGAGTGTTCAGTTGAAGTGTCAAAATGCCAATACATTTTGGCTGTTAAACATTCCACCTTAATCCTCAGAAGTGAAAAGCATCTGTAGCCTTCTTTTTGAAATTGGTTGCAGATGTCCATGGGCTGCAGTAGACACTAACCATCAGGTGGACTGTAAGCTTGTTTTAATTTCTACTTTACACAAAAATGAAAACCCTTTCGAAATGAGATGAAATGCCTCTATTCAACTGTGGGACTTTACTTTATTTTATTAAGTATTCAATTTAATATAAAAAAAAAAACTAAACCTAATGACTTAATTATCATACAGTCCTACTCCCCGTCGTATCTTGCCAAGAACGCTGGCTGCGTTTGCTCCTGAATGGCTATACTTAGCCTTTGAGCGAAGCCCTCTTATCAGCAGCAGCAACGATCAGTCGCGGATAGAGTTCCTTTAGGAATTTCAACGCACGTGAACCCACAGACCGATAGTCTCTACAGCAAATGGCACAAATATGTAGTCATCCACAGAGACTCATATTTGCGCCATAATAAATGATGTCTTAACTTATTAACTTTTTATGGCTACATAAGAAGATATTATATTCTGAAAGTCGACATAGGTAACGGTATCAAACAGGACTTTATATAAAGTTCATTAAAGTTGAGCAGACTTTGACAAAATGATATCAAAGTTTGAGAACTTTAAATGCAGTTCGACTATCAAGACTTACTCTTCCTTGAACTATCAGCATTAATTTAATTTGGAAATTAATATTGGTCTTTGTCATAAAATTGAATTAGCTATAACTGTGGACTTGTAAGGGATTTGCCTTAATATTCACGTATGGCAGGCGGATTGACGATGAATTATCAGACGTCAAAGATCTTTAACGCATGACGAGGGTTCGAAGATCTTCACCACCACTAATGGGGAATACTGTTTCTTTCGTAAATAAAAATCAAAGAAGATCAGAATCAGAAGAACCAGCGTAAAATAAAACTTAATGCTGCTGTGAGTTTAGAGATTAGAGACCTCCTTACTGAAAACGAGGCAGTCCATCTTCGTCTTCAGGAGTGACAACGTATCTGCATTTTGATTCTTAATCGAGAGATACATGTAGATGTCTATGGGCCACAGCATCCACTTACCATCAGGTGGACTGTTGCTCGCTTGTCACCCTTATCCTATAAAAAGTAAGATAGTCTAAACTAGGAGGGTGACGCATACCCGGGAGAGGAGAGTGGATAATATTTCTTCGCTGTATAACGTACATATTCCGATAGATAAAAGTGCTCCATTAATTGTGCCAATTTTATACTTATTGATATTAATAGTAAGTTAAGAACCGTGGATGCTTAGAGGCTAAGCGCTCGCTGAAAATGTCACATCATACGAGCAACCCAGGTTCAAGATCCCCGCCAACTCTAATAAAATTGTTTATTGCAATTATAAATTCTGATTTGCTACTTATGTGACGGTGAAGGAAAACATCGAGAGAAAAAACTGCATGTACATAAACACTCACATGTCACCAGTGGGGTAGGCAGAGACTACGGACTTCCATTTGGCACGATCCTGGCACACCTCTCTCGCCTTCTTTACATCCATATATCTACGCATACACGCTCGTCGGTTAAGGTTCACTAATCTGGCCCATTTTCAATATATCGCCAATTTGGTCGATAAACCTTCGTCTATGGCGTCCCTTTCCGACTCTGCCGTTCACTTCTACAGCATAAATTTGCTTTGTCACTCTTTCTTCATTCTTTCTACGCGGCCAAACCACCGAATTCCTTCTTAATCCTGGTCACAAAGTCATCTTGCAAACCACACTTTTCTCTAATCACACTATTTCTCACCCTGTCATTCAGATTCAGCCGTAGCATACACCTTAATGACCGCATTTCTGCAGGATTTATTCTACTCTCCTTCTTCTGCCAGACCCAACTTTCACTACCATACATTAAAGTAGGGACTAACACAGCATTATGAATTGCCAAACGTGCCTTACACATTCTGACTCTGCATAATAGCGTGTAGAGCCCCATTCACTCTATTTCCTGCGTTCACTCGTCGTTCTATATCCTTATCATATCTACCATCCCTGCTAAATAAACATCCCAAATATACTAACTCATCCACTTGCTCAATCAACTCCCTTCTATTCTTATTTCACACGTTTTGCCTTCTCTTTCCAAAGCCATAACTTTCGTCTTACTTTACTTTGCTTTTCCCTTTCTTTTAATGACCAGTTCATTAAAGTAACCATCATTGCAACTCGGCGCCGACGATGCAAACTTGACTTGATCATCAGGCGTACAAAAGGCATTTGACTGTTAACTCACCCATTCTCAACCCACATTCTTCAACTTTCAAAGTTTGCAAACAACTGTCCATAAATAGGTTAAACATCCGGGAAGCTACAGCCCTGTCTGACACGTTTTGGATGCCAAACCAGTCCGCACTAGAATCCCTATAAAGAGACGTTAATGCCTGTATCAAACCAGCGCTCAAACCAAATGAGTTCAGTGTTTGCCATAACACATTCCTGTCCACTCTGTCATAAGCCTTTCCCAAGTCCATGAAGCACAATTTTTCTGGTTTTTGGCCTTCTCCCAATCATGCGCATGGAAAGACTTGATCCGTACACATTCCCTTTCTAAATCAAGCACACATCTCAAATTTTCCATCAGTTTTTTCCATAACTCTTTCAATTAACACCTTAGCATACAGTTTACCCACATGCTAAGCAAGCTGATCTACAGTAGTTTTACAGTCCTGTGTGACCTTTTCCTTTATATATTGGGACTATAACGGCTTTGCACCAGTCTTGGTACCCGCTTCAGTTCCCAACATAAATTAAACAAGGTACCAGGCCTGCCTTCCTCCCTATCCAGCCCTTAGCATTTCGAATGATACTTTATCATATTGCCTTACCTGCTTTCATGCTTTTCATTGTTTTCATTATTTCATCTACACCTCTCTCCCTACCCTCTCATTCAGTTTCTATTTCACTTAATTCAGACGACTCTTCACTCATAAACACGCTTTCAAAGTATTCCTTCCATCTCTTTAAATTCGAAACTTCATCATTCAGCATACAGCCATTCTCGTCTCGTATAGCATTCATTCTAGGCTGTTTTAATTTCCCCTAACAGTTCTTACGAGCTTCTAGAACATTTTAATATTTGCCTGAAAGTTATCAGATATCCCTATCATTCTTATCCGTTCTTTCTTGCTTTTCCTTTCAACAACTTCTTTTACTCTCTTATTTATAAGTCTAAAGTCTGCCGTTTTTCTTTTAATCTCATCATTCATATCGCCAGAATTACCAGCTGTGGTTGCCAGTAAATCTAGCCATGCTCTCTTCTTTGCTTCAATTTCCATGCGAACCTCATAATCCCACCACAACATGTTATTTTTCCTTTCATTCGTTCTCTTACCACCACATACTTCGGTGGCTGTATCCACCAAAACTTTCTTAAAATTATTCCATACAGTCTTCAGGTCTAAATCATTCATTTATTTCATTCAAACCACTTATTCTCCCTCAGTCTACATTTATACTTAACTTTCACCTTCATCTTGTAACCTCTCTATTCTTATACGCTGTAACGCAGTGGTAGAAACAGATGTCCGATGCCGTCAACGCCTGAATAGACCATTAATTCGACATAAGACCAGTAACGATCCGTCCCTACGTTGGACCCTAGTAAACCCCTTGTATCTACCACTGCGCTCCTCATTCATCCACAATAATCAAATCTATCATGCTTCTATCATCACTCTTTCCCATGTATATATGTGAATCCTCTTATGGCGAGGAAAAATTGTTCGTCACAAAAAGATTATTTTCCACACATACGGCGAGGAGGTCTACACAATTCTCATTTACAATTTCGTCGAAACGTTCTAATATCCTTTCATAACAGACCTCTTCACCCAACCATTAAAATCTCCTAACATAATAATATTT
This sequence comes from Parnassius orleans, assembly GCA_029286625.1. Classification (NCBI taxonomy): domain Eukaryota; kingdom Metazoa; phylum Arthropoda; class Insecta; order Lepidoptera; family Papilionidae; genus Parnassius; species Parnassius orleans. The sequence goes on along the minus strand of JAGSMP010000483.1, from coordinate 60,766 downwards.
TCATTTCCCATTTCATCAACACCATCGTTACCATATCCCAAAACTGCTGTCGGATATAAGTGGGCTTAGACATGTCTGGGGCGTACCCTAGTACAAACATCTTCTTTAAGCCCACTTTCATTCGTATCCTAGCAGCCTTGGCTTACACATTCATACTCTGCACATTGACCCATTCTTTCTGAAAGGTGACACCGACTCTAGCATGCCCGCTCGGTCTCGTCCACACCAGACCAGTAAGCGGTATACATGCCCGTGTGCAATGGCATCCTTTCCTCGTTTCGTCTCATTTACACATAACATCTATTCCTCTATCATTCATCATGCTACTTCATCCATCTTATCATTCATTGCTCCACATATATTCAGCGTAGCCAGGCGGACCTCCGCAATCCACTTTCGCCCTCCGGGAACAGAATGTGATGGGTGGCGAACCTCGTCGCCGGTTTTCTCCCGGAGTTCTTCGCACAAAAACTGCATGTCTGAAAAAAAAAAAAAAACAAAACCTTATTAAGTCCAAATGGGGCAGCGTAGCAGACACTACTTTGCTAAAACTCTTTCGGCTGCGAAAGAGGCCTGCACACTGCCGTGGGACGTATATAGTAATAATAATAATAAAAATAATTCAAAACCGCTTTAACATAACTCACTTCACTTTTATAAGAACAAACGAAATGCAGAGCATACCGCTCACCGTATGGTAGTGACTACCACCGCCCATGAACAACCGCAACACCAGAGGAATTGCAGAGTTGCCGGCCCTTTAAAAACAGTAGGCTCTTTTCTTGAAGGTCCCTAACAAAAAAATCGCTAAATACCAATTAAAAGCACATATACGCAGTTTGTTTTGAGTTCATTTATAGGAGACAAGTTTCAACTTTGATGGCACTGAGCTCAACTTGTTGAGCGTCGTTAAGTTTCTATTTTTAAATTTATATGCTAATACATTTTGATACCGTTATAATCTAATTAAATATTTTAATTTTTTATTTAACAAACTTTACTTCCACACTAGGATTTTCTCCTGTATCGTGGGGTTTTAGTTTAGATACATAAATTACACAATGACAAACATCCAACAATTATTTGTAGGCCAAACATACTTGTTCCGTGGGATTTGAACCTGGCGCAGCTCTGAGCCACTGTGCTCATCAAATTATTAATCCAAAAACATTAAATTTATGAAATACAAAGTGTAAATAAATATAATACAGTTGTAACTTTACCTTAATTTAACAATTTTATGATGCTAGTATCACACACTAGCCTCGTAGGGGTAGGGTTACCAGTTGGAAATTAAAAGCCCTGACAAATAAGCTAATTTCCATAGAAGAGTTCTGACATTTTGTTTGCAAACGTAATTAACTACTGTGGAAAAAATAAATTTAAATTTGGTTTTGTACAAGATTCCATCCTCCCAAGTAAAATAATATATTTTTTTATAGATTAAGAAGTGATAAGGGGCATACAGTCTAAGTCCATGCCTAAGTAAGTGATTTCTGTGCCCATAGACATCACATCTATGCTAAGTTAAAATTAAAATGTAGATGCGTTGTCACGCCTGAGGACTAAAATGGAATGCGTTTCCAGTAAAAGGGTCTCCGGTTGTCTACACTCACCATACGGACAGCAACATTAGTCTGCTATTTTATCGTGCGTGCGTGCGTTTTAACGTGCGTGGTCCTATCCAGGTCAGGCCGTCCATTCGTGTTAAATATAATATAGCTGCAGCGTGGCTCTACCACGTATAAATATTTACTGTATTTTATTGAAAACCTGAAATTTCTAAAATCCGACAACCATACTGAAAACTCAGTCGCCTTTTAGTATATTCTTACACCGCCATACTACATACTTATCGATTAGTCGAAAAAACAAAGTGTCTTCTATATAAACTCGTCGGGCGGGAATGTCAATCACGTCGTGTCAACCGTGCGTAAAAATCAAGGTCGGACGAATCTCTTAAATACTTTGGTGAATGCTCTTCTCGCGGAGCAATAAATGCTCCGTGGTCCTACGTGAGTTTAATATTGAGCGATATGGAAAGTATAAACTAATAAGCGTCGCACTTTATATGATTTTCTGTTGATTTATGCCCGATTTCTGAATTCAAAAAACGTTCCGTTGTTTGTTACTAACCGTTTAGTATAGGAAGTGATTCTTATTTTTATGTGGTAGTGCTATGCTGCAGCTCTATCGGCTCGACCGGGAAAGGACAATGCTTTCATAGAATACCAGCGTCAAATATAAGCTCAAGCGGCTGTGTTTGGTTTGGTGAGTGTAGAGAACCGGAGACCCTTTTTACTAGAAACGAGGCATTCCATCTTAGTCCTCAGGGGTGACAACAAATTTGCATTTAGATTCTGAGTCCAGATTAGACGTAGATGTCTATGGGCCACAGCATCTATTTACTATCAGGTGGACTGTGTGTTCGTTTATCACCCATATTTTATATCGAACAACTGCATCATAGAACATATTTCAGTTACCGATGGGTCTTTTATCGTTTTCCATCTTGTATATACTATGCTATGTAATATTAACTTTAAAAAATGTCAAAAAAGTGGATGACTGCGGAGTTTCTTTCGCCGTTTCTTCTCCGGTCAGAGGAACCTCATTTCAAAACGGTAGTAGATTTGAAAAAATTATTTTTATGTCAAAAAAAAATTCCCACATTAATTTCATTTGATTCATTTTCCCGTCGTAATATAAAGCAATGTCGTCCAGATCGAATTTCAGTCACGGCGGCCAGTTTCAACGAAGACAGGCCATCTGCGCAGGGCAGGATTATAGTGCCTAGTGTATATAAGCAGGTCTATTCCTCACTCTCATAGTCCGATGGCACAGTAATCCAGCACGACCGGAGAGAGACCGACAGGACTAACGGCTTTGTGCTTTCCGGGATGGCTTCGTGCTTTCTGAGGCACGGGAGAAACCTGCCAACTTCCAGTACGGACTGCTACAGAAAATACTGGACAGAAAATCCACTGCGTTTAGCTCGACCCGGGTTGTCGACGGTTTGCCTTGATCGTCATGCTCGGCGGCGGTTCGACGAAATATGAGTTTTGGCAAAAACATTGCTTTACCCAAGACTTTCTAATTGCTTTTATTATATAAAAAATATATAAAATTATATAAAAAACAAACAGTGGACAGAACAGAATTATTCCTTACGCCGCCACACGGCAGTGATTTAAATATAACAATGACGGGTTTCGAATGTCATGACACGTCATGAATAGACAAAGCTTAATTGCCGGTCTGTCACAAACATAATCAAAACTATAGGACAAAGCTACGTATAATTGCGGACAGAGGTAAGTTTGACACAAATTCCGCTCGGCTGACATCAAGACAAGATACTCAAACATTAAACTTATCATTCAAGCAAAGGGCTGCGAGCGACTTGATTTCGTTCCCCAGCTACATCAATAAAACTGTAAAAAGCAATTTTAAATATTTCTTTATAGAATACGGGTGATAAACGAGCACAGTAAGTGAATGCTGTAGCCCATAGACATCACATCTTCCTCGAATAATAATCAAAATGCAGATGCGTTGTCACCCCTGAGGACTAAGATGGAGTGCTTCATTTCCAGTAAAACAGGGTCCTCGGTTCTCTACACTCACCAAACCCACCTGAGTAACATATTTCGAGGACAAGTTAAGTCTGCCAACATGCTGTAAAGCGTAATTAACTCCCTGTTACTTTCGCAGAAAATAGAAATCTGGGCGCAGCATCTGAACAGAGGTTTCCCATTCATAGGAGATTTTGCAATAACTGTCACTCTTGGCAGACAGGTTGGTAACCGCAATTTTATGTTTAGTTGTTAATAGAAGAAGATGCTGCTGCCATTTCCTGGTTTAGTCCTCTGTCAATTGACACTCGTGACGATAATAAGGGTAGTGGATATTCTCACACCGCTACAACATGGTAAGACAGCTGCATGCTTACAGTATAAGTCTGTAGCTATTTTCTTTTATAAAACATAGCTGGCTGAGCAAAGAAAATGTTCGCATTCAATTCATTTTCGAGCACAGCGATAAGGTAAACGAGTTGGCAATAAACTACATTCAGGCACTTTAAAACTGCTGCGTCATGAAAATGAACTTCAAATCAGGTAGGAAGGATAAGTAAAAATTTTACCTGTATATGTAAATAACAATAAAATTGTTTCTTTTTAATTAACTTCTGTCTTTGCCGGTTCCTATATGTAAAAACTTTGTTTTCATGAGCCGTTCAACAGTACACGAAGTGCATGAAAGATCTTTTTTACAATTAACCGAACGAATAGCTTGTAATATAAGCTGTTTGTACATGCACCTCGTCTTTGAATATAAAGGCAAACTTGACTGACTCATCTATCAACGCACAGCCGAAACTACTGAACGGATTTCAAATTTGGCATACAGAAGACAGTTACAATGACGTGAACCTTTTCCAACCCTTTTAGGGCGAATTTGAAATTCGCCCTAAAGGATGAAAAAGTCATTATAGAAGTCCGTCATTTTAGAGCTAGAAGCCTGAAACTTTGTTTTAGGTTAACGATTAGAAATAAACAATTACGTATCCTGGGTTTTGAAAATTCAACCCTAAAGGGATGAAAAGTTGAAAGTTTGTGTGGGAAACAAGATTAGTTAAACTATTTTATTCGAAACTTCACAGGAGGTACTCCTATCAATAAATGAGTAAACAAGTGTTTCAGGCTCTTTCAGAATTCAACCCTAAAAGGTGGAAAAGGGTGACAAATTCTAAAAATCAACATGGGTATCGTTTTTATGGTTTACGAAAACAACAAATATTTCTAAATCAACGTTGCAGACGGAAATAACTACCATCATCTCCTGTGGGGTGCGATGTGGTTGAAATGTCAATATGGTGTCGTTTTATGGTTTTGGGACGTTAATTACGAAAATGGTATCGATTATGGTTTGAAACCAACATGGATGGAAGGATGAATGGATGTATGTTTGTATGTAAAAATCATCATGGGTTGGGTGACTTGAATTGTCATTTTTAAGGTTTTTGAGTCGTAAATAACGTAAATGATATTGATAAATATTTTAAACTTAATTTATTAGAAAAGAATACAATATACTTTTATTGCACAAAACATAAAACAAAATAGACAAGAAGATTTCTACAAAATTTGCAAAATTACACCTGAACAAAAAATACTAATTTAAAATTAAAAAACAATGAAAATAAACAACCAAACCAAATATATTTTTTACAAATTTCCGACGTTTCGGGTGCTTAACAGCAACCCATGGTCACAGGGGACTGAGATGTTTGACGTCCCGATGTCACAGTTAGCCCGGCTACCTTCAGTTTTAAATATTAATTTTTAGGTTCGATCTATGCAGAATGAGCACAGTATCTTGAAGTCTTGCAGTGGTATGGGATTTGGTTAATTATAGGATCCCAAGCAGATGGCAGCAACCATCCATCTTCTATATATTGAAATTAGGATGTTTTTAATTTCAATAGTCTCGCGCATCATCCTGGTAGGAATCGGTGTTCTTTGCGAGGATTTGTGGTCTATCAAATCTGATGTAATGGCGGGACGATCTTGATCATGTTCACAGACTGCAGACTTCAGAGCGTCGGTGCTTCACGTCAGCTATATGTTATTTCACGCGGGTTTAATGGATCTTTTGTTTGTCCTATGTAAGAGAGACCACATCCGCAATCAAGCTTGCACACTCCTGCATCTTGTAGAGGATATTACACTTGACGGATGATAAAATTGACTAATCTTCTTAGGCGCTTGATATGTTTTAATAGAAGCTCGCTTCAAAATGTAGCCAACCTTGTCTGTGACTCTCTGACATAGGTAGTACAGCAGCACACGCTCGATTAGGCGCGGTACCCGGCTTGTTGTCTTGCAATACTTGCTCGACGTGCTGAAGCTCGGCGGCAGATGTTTTCTGTCACAGATCCTCATGCTCTGAAACAAAGATTTTCCCACGGTAGCTAACTGTGATGGATGATGGTGCGACTCATCATTTAAATATCGGTTGGTATGGGTCTTTTCCTATACAAAGTGTGATCAATAGTGTTATTAGGGTTTCGGATGACTAAAACATCTAGGAAAGCTAAAGAATTGTTTGCCTCTAACTCCATTGTGAATTTTATTTTTAAAGTTTATAGAATTAAGGTGGTCTAAAAATGCAGTTACTTTGTCAGATGGTAAAATTGTGAAAGTGTCGTCTACGTACCGCTTGTAGAATATTGGATATACAGGAGCAGTAAGAAGGGCTTTCTCCCAAGTCCTCCAGAATATGTCGTCGCGACTATGGAGATACAGGTGAGCCCATCGCCACACCATCTACCTTGTAGAACTCCTCCTTCCATCATAGATAGCCAGATGTGAGGCAATGTTTAAGTAATATTGCATATTCTGTGGGCATGTTGTTATCTTCTAGCTTCCTAGTTACAATTGAGATGCAGTCTTCAATAGGTTAGCATGTAAATAGTGACTGAATATCAAAACTGACCATAGTTTCATTGTCAGCGAACGTAGGTCTTTTATCTCACTTACGAAATGGTACGAATCCTTAAGCTGTTCCGCATAGATCGAACCCAAAATTAATATTAAAAAACTGAAGGTAGTCGGGCTAATGTGACATCAGGACGTCAAACGTCTCAGTCCCCCCGTGACCACGGGTTGCAGTAAAGCACCCGAAACGTCGGGAATTAAAAAGTAAATTAAACGCGATGAAACCGTAAAAAATAGTTTTATTCAATGTAGTGCTGGTAAATTATAAGAAATCATTATATTTTTACAAATTAAAAAATGGCAAAACCAAAATAAATACTTCGGTACCTACCTATTTTGTATTGATCTTCAAGTTATAATCCCTGCCAATAGATGGCGTTGGTATCGTTTTAGAACGCGGTAACGTTGAGTTTTTCGAACTAATACAAAGTGAATGGTGAATGAGCGCTTCAACCTGTACCACATACGGTACCTATTCACTGTTAACGGATATTTGACTAGACTTCGACTTTGTTTGCTTGCTAACGGTTTAAGGTTTGGTTTTGCGTTTCGGATTAGCTGCTTGATTTTGTCTTTCTTACAACCACTGTTCAAACTTGGAATACGATTTGCTTTGTGATTAGGTATTGTTGATAGAATTATTTTTTTCTGAAAAAATGACTACAGAAACTCTTAATATTAAAGGAATAATGGAAGAACATACTTTCGTCCCCATTATAGGTGACGTCGCCTGTTTGTTTCGCGCTCTTTCATTTTTAATGTACGTTAACAAATTGTTAGATGTGCATTAACAAATTATTAGATTTGTGGTAAATGATTGGCCTAGGTTTTCAGTTATGACCCACGACAGAAATGGCAGTAATTATTCAACAGCAAATGAATATTCAGCCGATATGTTAAATAAAACTTACGATGGACTTTGTGAATTGGCAGCTGAGGATTAATATTTCCGTTTCGGTTTGAAGTATATCGAAACGGTCTGCTATACAGAGTCCGGAACAGATATCTGTCCAATAAGGCGATTACGATTTAGCTATGATTTATCTAATGGACATTTTGACGCCTATCTGCCTATTGTTGCGAAGAAAATTACACAGCGTCGCATGGAGGTACATTTTTTTTTTTTATAGGATAGGGTGACAAACGAGCACACAGTCCACCGGATGGTAAGTGGTTACTGTGGACCCAGACATCTACATCTATCTTCAATAAAGAATCAAAATGCAGATGCGTTGTCACCCGTGAGGACTAAGATGGAATGCCTCTTTTCCAGTAAAAGGGTCGTCAAAAAAAAAAAAAAATGGAGTTATAATCGAAGAGCGTGATCCTTTTTCAGAGCTTGACCATTTAACTGTTACATCTTTTTAAACAGGTGAAATATCATCTGCAACCAGTGGAACAGATCAGTCTGTATCGTCGACATTAAAATATAAAAAAGAAAAATAAAGGAAGGTCGAGATTTACTAATTACACAAAAGTCAATTAAAAGTTCATAAGAAAGATATAGGCAGAACAAGCCAGATTAAAATCATAAAGCTGTGTCCGCTTATCAGAAAAAATTCCGATGTACACAGGCAAGCTGTTGCCAATTGCAAACTGCGAATCCACAAGTGCATAGAAATTCAGTCACGGTATGAGGGAAAACATTACACTGCGTTTATGGAAAAACAAGATCCATTTCGCTATGGAGTATGACCCTGATATTGTTTAAAACTGCAGCAGTGTAACCTTGGGTTCTATGACATACAAGTGTCAGTGATGCAATGCGCTGAAATGGAAGGATGAGACACCTGGTATGTGTTGCGGCGCTAGAAATTTAAACTTGATCGGTTGAAACAACTGCCTGAACCACTCTTTGTTTGATTAATAGATCACACCCAGATCATGACCATTTTATAGGTAAAATTCGTAAATATAATGCCTGTTTCAGATGACTTCCTTTGGTGCTAAACAGGTAACAGCAGATGGTTTTCATCGACTTTTAAGTACAAGGCCAGGTCTACCATTTAATTGAAGTATATTACCAGAAGGCGAACATAACGCTCAGTACCTTCAAATATATTTTGTAGATGAAGATGATCGAGAAGCAAAGATTCGATGTTCTAAATTTCTAACTTAAAGCCAAATTTAATCAATATAATATAATAATGAGGTTTCATGCGTTTTGTTACTGAGTTTTTGTACGAAAGTTTGTCAATCTCCTTTCCCTTGATTATAAATAAAATTACGTGTTTGTATATATCGTGTACTCGATAAAAGGCTCTATAAATGTGTTTTATTTTATCATATAGACATCTGTTTTAGATAGAGCATTGTGTTGCTAACGTTAAGCCGGAAAGGGAAAAAGGACAGACAGATAATCCAACACCCAAATTACCGAAAGTCTTTAACGCGACGTCGATTAAATAGCAACAGACTCGAGCGCTTGAAACGTGAAGCCGCTTAACACCTTTGAAAGTTGCTGATTTTAAGAAGAGATTTTGTAATACGTGTGATATTATGTTTGACGAAACGGATAGTAACATTTGATATACGTGATTACTGAACATGAGGTTCTGGGTTCGAATCACGGGTCAGGCCAAAAAAATCAGTAATTGAGATTTTCTGTGTCTCGTGTGCGCTGTGCCTCGGAAAACACGTAAAGCTGATGGTACTGTTGTTGTTGTTGTTGATACGTCGTTGTTGTCAACTGTCGTTGTTGACACAATGTCCTACTGCACCTGATCTCTCTCCGGTCGTGTCGGTGTACCGTCCCATCGGACTATGAGAGTGAGGGAATAGAGAGTGCAATGATGCTTGCACTTACACTTGGGGACTTTAATCCTATCCTGCGCAGATGGCTAGTCTTCGCCGAGGCTATCCGTGATAGACATTCGGCTTGGAGGACATTTTATTATCGCATTATAGCATGGGAGCTGGTGGAGTTGTTTTGGATTAAACAATCTTGGTCAATGTAATGACATAACGGCTAACCTTTTCAGGCCATAGACGTGATTCTGCTGTGCTGCTCTAGTGCGATTGGTATATAATAAGTATAGTGGATGGGTAGACTTCAAATCATAACAAAATTGTTTAAAATTTCTTAGAATAATAATAATAATGTCCGATGTCAAGGAAAATTTGGTCACGGTGGCCAGACAACGGAGACTAGCCATCTGCGCAGGACAAAATTATAGTGCCCGAGTGTGTGCGCAAGCACAGGTGCACTCTATTCCTTCACTCTCATAGTCCGGATGAGATGGGACGGAAACCTACACGACCGGAGAGAGATCAGGCGTAGGACCAACGGCTTTACGTGTTTTCCGAGGCACGGGGGTTAAACACCGCCAACTTTCTGTCTCTAGGCTGCTATTGAGAATTTCTTGATAGAAAATCTGGTATAAAACGTTTTTTATCCGAGCTGGGATCCGAACCCGGGACCTCATTATCAGCAATTACGTTTACGACTACTAGGCCAAACGAGGTTGTCATCTCAGAATAGCGGACGTGCCTCACGTTTCTTTCACCGCCGAGTACGAGAAATACAGCACATAATTACTATTTAACAGTTTCTTTAGTATTAACAGGGATCAAACACGGGTGGCTTAATGATCGTCATTACAGCCCATCGAACACCGCTGCTGAACATATAGCAACCGCAAATGAAATATAATGTCAATGACCCGTTAAAATATACCTTAGATAAAGTAATAAATATCTCCAGCGGACGTAGCTATATCTTAGTTCTTTATTAAAGTACAAAATAAATATCGCGCTACAAGATATACGGCTAATTTCATCCGGCAGTGTACAACTACACAGAAGCACCGGATGCTCCAGTGTACTGCCGTATAGCTCACATAGGTGTTATTTACCTGTAGAATACTCGTGTAGTACGCTCAGACCGCTCTTTGTAAGTGCATAGTCTTTGTTTAGGGTTGGCAATAGTGCAATTAAATGTTTTTGTTTATATATATATTTGTAATGGCCATGACTTCACAATGAATGATGTGAACCGAACAATAACCGAGGTCTGAATCCCGCTATAAAAGTTACGAAAAACTGTACCATTATTAAGTTATATTTTGTGTAACAATGAACATGAATTGGCTTACTTTTTAACACGCTTTTATAATTTTGTCCTATATGTATGTATGAATGTCATTCAATTTAATTCTATTTTCATTGGTAAGTGGATGATGTAGCCTATATACATCTACATCTACTCGATTAAAATCAAAATGCAGATACGTTGTCACTCCTGAGGACTAAGATGGAATGACTGTTTCAGTAAAAAGGGTCTCCATCTCTACACTCACCATATACGAAACACAGCAGCATTGAGCTGCTATTTTACGGTGGTATTCTGTGAGAGCATGGTCCTTCCCGGTTGAGCCGACCATTCTTGCTGCAACTATAAAACAGCTGCAGCATGGCTCTACCACGTACAAATTTTTAAGCTCAATTGTTTTTAACTCTAATATTAACGTTTCTTACTTATATACTGTCCAATTTAAATAATATTTATAATAAACTTTAAAATATTTGGTTAATTACTTTTTATCAAAACTCCACAGCTGAACAAAGGCCATAGATTGAAGATGCTGCTGCCCATTTCTTGTTTAATTTTCCTCTGTTGCCTCCTGCGATACCCACGGGATGATATTAAATAGCTGTGGAAAACTGCTCGCGAAGCTTGGCTTCTTCTTCTTCATCATCATCATTATCAACCCATAAAAGTCCACTTATGGGGATGGGCCCGTCCCGTGAAAGGCAGGATTTGCCTTAAACGTCACGCTTGTCAAACGCGTAGGGGCGGTGTAAGAATATTCACTACCCCGTATCGTTCCGTTGGTGTCGTAAGAGACGACAGCGGGAAATTAAAACAGAAGATGGGCAGCAGCGTCTTTCTGACAATAACAACTCAAAATAATAAAAACTGCAGTTGCCAATTCTACGTGACGTGGCAACTATGGCGGCAGTGGACTGTATTAGGCTGTATTGATTGATGATGATGGGTCAGGATAGTGCCAAATGGCAGAACGTAGATTCTGCTTACCCCTCTGTTGTCAGGCGTGAGAGAGTGTGTGTAGAGTTTATGAATGTATGGCATAGCGCCAAACCATAACCAATTAAAATATGAAATGTATTTAACCGTTTATATTGATCAGAGAAATATTTGTTTTATGTATCCGGGGAAATAAATATTGTGTGTCTTTAATTTTTATTTGATCGTCAACCCTAGCGACGGATTACAGCGCAGTTCGGAACTCAACCCCGGCTCGGCCCCGCTTCCTTCGAAACATTTCCACAACTATATCTGTTCTTGTAATTTTTTGTAATTTTATTTCTTCCTTTTTCCTTATGTTTGATCTTAAAGCTTGTCCCTAGACTATTTACAAGAATATTTCTTAAATCATTATTTGATTTCATGGGTATATATTGCCAATTCATATCCGTAACTATGAAGAATATCTTAGAAAAAGTTTGAAGTAGGTAATGTATTAACAGTAGAATATTTAGAGACGATAGCAAGAGACCCAACGATATGATTTTGGTCCCTTGGGAGTATAGATAAAGCTACTAAACTACTTGCCTAGACAATTTGGCAGCCTGTCATCTCAGGGGTACCTCGCTTAGAGGCGGTTCGGCATGAGGCAGCTGAACTAGTAGTAAGCGCAAATATGAGTCTCTGAGGTGACTACATATTTGTGCCATTTGCTGTAGAGACTATCGGTCCGTGGGGTCCACGTGCGGTAAAGTTCCTAAAGAACTGGTCGTTGCTGATGGTGATAAGAGGGCTGGTTCTTTTCTCATTCAAAGGCGAAGTACAGGCATTATGTGAGGAAACGCTGTCAGCGTTCTTGGCACAATACCACAGGGAGTAGGACTGTATGATAATGAAAGTTTTTAATTGTAGTTTTTTTATTATAGTTATTTAATATTGTATATATTTCTTAACCGTAGCATCGCAATATATTTATGAAAATGTAATGTATGTACATAAAACATAATTAACATTAATAAGAACAAATATATTAACACAAGCTTATAATGCCTGTTACAATACTCCACAAAATTAGTGATATATTTATGTCAAAGAGTCAAAGTCAAAGTCTTTATTTGCAGAATAAAATGTTTAGGTAATACAGGTATTTAGTATTAGAGTAAGTCTCAATAATATTCTACCGGGTTGTACCGGTGTGCAAATATATCTTAAAATAATCTAATTAAATTGTACATAATGTTAAAAGCTTGAATAAATTACATAATACATTAAATAATATTGTAATCAATAAAATATTCCTTAACACTATAATAACACTTGTCAAGCCATTTATTAATCTCAATTTTAAATTTATTCAAAGGCATGTCTTTTAAGTAATTGGGTAATTTATTATATATTTTAATAGCCATCATAGGAGCACTGTTTGCAAAATCTAGAGCTGCATTTGGGGTAAAATAATTTATTTTATGCCTTGTTTGCCTTTCGAGATTCAGCGTGGGTTTTGAAGTAATTTGGGTGTCGCACAAAAATACATATTTCTAGAATATACATGAATGGCAAAGGCAATACGCGTATTTTGAACAAGGGCTTGCAGCTATCAAGAAACCACGCACCATACCGCTCGCACACATTTCTTTTGTAATTTAAACGCTCTAATCACATCAACAGAATTCCCCCACAAAGGCAGACCATATAATAATACTGAAGACACATAACCGTGATAAGCACCTAGGGCTGCGTTTTGTGATATTGTTTTTCTCAATCTTTTTAGAGCATATATAAACCGGTTTAATTTTGTACAAACCTGGTCAATGCTTTCAGTTTAAACTTTTGTCAATTTTTATACCTAAAAACATAACTGATTGAACATTTTCTATCTTCGAATTTTCATATTTTATATTCATATTTATAGGTTCCATTTTGTAATTTCCAATTTGTATTATTTTTGTTTTGTCAATATTAAGTAAAAGATTATTTGAATTAAGCCATGTCACAATGTTATTAACAGAATTATTTATTTCGGTTTCATATATGTCTTTTTTGGTGCATTTAAATATAAAAGTTGTATCGTCTGCGAACAAGATGCATTTATGCTTGGTTATTTTAGGCAAGTCATTAATATATAGCAAGAAGATTAAAGGTCCTAAAATACTTCCCTGAGGGATACCACGGTCATTAGATCTAAACTGTGAACGATGTAGTTCTTTGGTAAATATGCTGTCTTGCCGTGCTTGCGTTAGCCGAGTGATTTCTGTGCATTGTTTTCGGCCTTGTGTAACTGTTTAGCCATGTGTAAGCCGCACCTCTTATACCGTAACTTTCAATTTTGTTTAATAGGATTTTGTGGTCAACAAGATCAAAGGCTGGTCATATCCAGCATGAGAGCAGTTACTGGAGTTCTTCTATCGATACTCTCTATGTCTTTAACAAAGTTGAAGCACGCCAAAGTTGTGGATCTGTTTTTGCGAAACCGAATTGATCTTCAGTTAAGATACCAAATCTTTGTATAAATTTACTTAGTCTATCGTACATAGTTCTCTCAAATATCTTTGATATTATGGGATCAAAGTTATTGGTCTATAGTTATTGAGATCCTTTTCATCTCCTTTTTGTGAAATGGCTTTATTATAAAATCTTAAGATGTTCCGGGAATGAGCCCTCGACAAATGATAGATTTATAAGGAAACTCAGTGGTGTACAGATATAACAGACACATGACTTTAGTATTTTGGTACTGAGTTCGTCGTATCGTAGCCAACTGAATCCGTGTTTTTAATTCTTTGATTATATTTTTAATTTATGCTGGTTCCGTCGGTTGTAAGAAAATTGTATTTGGATTTGTATCTATATTTGGTTGAGTAGAATTGTTACCAGACTTATTTGTATTATTAATGTTACTTAGGTCAATAAAAAAATTGTTAAATAATTCACATAATATCATGTCAGGGTTACTAATTGTTTGGTCATTAAATTTAATTACGTCAATGTTATTAATTTGGGTAGTTTGATTTATACTTGAATTTACCGAATTCCAAGTAGCTTTGCAAATATTTTTACTATTTAGAATGTATTTTAAGTTCTTTTTTTGTTGAGATTCATATATGCACTTTTTCAAAAGATAGTTATATTTTTCGTATTTCTTTTTATGTAACATTTTATTAGTTTTTGAGTATTTATAGTTTAGGTAAAGTTTTCTTTTCTTAACACTTTAATTTTTTATACCTTTTGTTTTCCACCTACCTCTATTACATGTTATTTCTTAAGTTTAATTAGGAAAGCACATTCCATGAAATAGAGTTAACAATTTATGGAATGATCTATAGGCCTCATCAACACTGGTCTGATCGTATACTTCCGAAAAGAGAGACGCGATAGAGTCAGAAAACTTTTGAATGTTTTCTTTACTGTAGTCTCTGCGAAATTCATACCAGGTTGTTACAGTAGGTTTTCTTTGAATTTGAAACGATATGACTTGGCCTGTTTCATGGTCTGACAATGCCAGGTTTAAAACCTCGGCATCTACCTTGCTTATATTGCTGGCTACTTGATCAATACATGCATTTTTCCTAGTAGGGGTTTTAATATGGACAGAGACATTGTGATTTTCTAATATTTCTAATAGCTCGCACGTATTTTTTCCTTGATATTCCAATCCCCACATAAAATAATTTTTTTGCATGTTTTTTTGTTTGTTAAATTATATAAAAGCTCATTTAATTTGTAAAAAAATAGATTAACATTGCTATCCGGTGTTCTATAAATGCAAATAATGGTAAGGTTATATTGCGCGATTTCTATTCCACAACATTCGAAGTAGTAGGGACAAGCAAGTTGGTTAGCAATATCAATAGGTTTGCATTCCAATACTTTTTTGCTGAGAACACAAACGCCACCCCGTCTCTGTTTGGGCCGACAGAACGAAGCAGCCAGCCTATAGCCGTTTAAATTCAAATTGGCCTCGCAACCTCGCTGTATAAACGTTTCAGTTAAACATAAGATGTCAATAGATTTATGAGATTGTGATAATTCTGTTAGCGTCAAGTCTATGATGTCAATTTTGTTTAGTACACCAGCTATATTTTGATGAAGAAGTCGAAAAGAGTTTTGTTTATTATCGTTCCTAACGAAAAAGCTGATCAGTGTCTTTTTGTGTACAGACGTATTTTTTACTGTTTTAAAGTAGTATGGAATCGTGCCTTTAGGATGTTCCACTTTTTTGTTAATAGAGATTGACCCCTCATTAGCTGTTTTATTATTTCTAAGACTTCTAAAATAGAAAGGAATGGTGCCCGGCTTTGCGGTTACATTGGTTTCCAGCGACCTGCAGTCAGTTTTTGGTATGCCATTATTATTTTTTGAATTACATAGAAAATACTTTTTGTAGTCAATGGTGTCAATTATATTATTAACTCTACGATACGGATGTATACAATTATAACTTAAATCTAGGTAGTTGATATTTTTGAAACACTTTAATAGAGTTTGAATATGGGAATTGAGTCTTTTTACATTAAGATACGGGTTTTCAATTACACTGGTCAGTAATATTTTTGCCTTATTTTGTCTCTTAAGTAATGACGACAGCTCCACGCCTATTTTAATTGGGTTCGAGTCATTGGATCCTAGACATAGAACAAGCCAGTCGTCTTCTTGTAGTTCTTCAAGCATAATTTTAGAACACTGAATTACATGTTCAATACTTGCATTTGGATATACTCTTCCACTGATCGAATATTTCTTTGGATTTTTGTAATTAGATCTTGTTTGTGCTAAAGATGTCGCCATGTTCCGTGCTGTTTGATCGCCAACAATTCTCTGGCTTTGTTCCTTGATAGATACTGCGCGTGTCGTCTCTATGGAATTGTTTGCCATTTCATGCTGTCTTATTTTGTCCCAGGTACAGTTGTCAGTTCAGAGTTCGCTATATTTTCGTCACAGGAGTTGTTTTCTAGGAGGATGTTAGATCAATATTTTGGGGTGGTCTGTGCGTGATTTTGGCAGATTTCGATGGCGTGAACTTTCGTGGACTAGGCTCGGAAGCAGTTGTTTAAATATTTTGCTCTTTTTGTTGACTTCTATTACCTTTTGAAGGTTGGTTACCTGTATATTTAATCGTTCAATTTCGCATGGGCGCTAGCTAATTGAGTCTTAAGCAGGTTGATCTCCTCAATAAGCTCTGAGTCATCATCAACTGATAAATTTGGTAAACTTTTGGCGTGTCTTCTAACGTTGACGAGGTATTACCGCATAGTCCTCGGTTGTTATGTGCCAATTCCTCTGAGAAGATGTGAAGTCTAGTTTTTTGGTGGTTTCTCTTCGTTACATAATCATTTTCATCTGGCAAGTTGGAGCTTATATTAGTGCTATTTTGTGGAGTATTTACTGTTTGTTTTGAGACCGACGATGGCCCCGCTTTTGTTGCAGAAGAAGTTTTATTTATGCATTTATCACATTTTCAGGTCTTTTTCCTATCTGCATCCATGATATTAAATCGATGAAATGAAACGTTAGCGCATACCAGGTCAAACTTACGCTTACATTGTGAACAAGATAGGTATTTACGTCTGGGAAGTAAGGTTTTGCATTTGTTGCATTTTATTTTAGAACGTTGTTCTTTGAAGATGACATGATGAAAATTAAATAAAAAAGACTTTTTAATTAAAAATAAATTTTGTGCTCGGGTTTGCACTTCCGACCACTTGGATGCAAGGCGTAGCAAAATCGATCACACCACCACGACCCTACGTAATAGTGCGAGATTCTTCAATTAGTATAGTGTGGTGGTCAGCGCTTGTAAAGTTTGTGGTCACTGTGCGGTCAGTTTGGAAATAGTTTTTTAAAGAAAGTTAAACAGTTTTTTAAAGAGTATTGAGAATAATCCAATTAAGCACTATTTAAATATCAATCTGTTTCCACTGTATGAAAGCCCAACACTTTGTATTACTTGAAATAAATTTAAGTGCTGTATATTTGAATTAGAAGTTAGGAATAAATACGTAAATTTGATGTCGAAATAAATTTCAACATAAATGATGAAAAAGATCCTCTAAATGCCGCGATACGAACTCACGATCCTTCGTGCGAAACAGATGTTCCTAGGCATATACCACCACGCCAGGGCGACTTTTGCTTATATTGTTGAAATTCTCGTGCACTTGCTGCTTACTGTTATTTAAAATGCACCAAGATCGTTATTATGATTCATGCTCCAAAAATTTATTGCACTGTCGATGCTAATCACTGATATTATTTTTTATTATTTTGTGAATATTGTAATGTTTTTTGTCACTGTATACGGTCACTTTTCACTGTGTTCACTGTGTTTTTACTTTTTTGTTTAGTTCTTATTACTTTCACTAAAACTTATAGCAGAATAAAATGATTTTTTAAATTGTTGTTTTATGTAAATGGATCACAATTACTTAGATAGCACTGTCACTATAACTTTGGATGTTTATTTACAGTTTTTGATAAAATAAAGTAACAATTTCAATGGTTTTACAATTTTAAATTAATTTTTATCACAGACTCGACGTCAACACGGCGGTAATCGTACCACAATCGATCGATGTGGGTAGTGTGATTTTATGGGGCAATGAATACCTTAAACAAAATAATTTCAGAAAATTTAATTAAAAACTGTATAAAAGGGGTTATTATACTCGTAATGTTAAGGAATACATGAATAAAAATAACCCCCGGGAATGAGGTGATCGCTACCATGCTGCTTCAATTATAATTTAAAAAAATAATTGTACATAATACTTGTAACATTTTAATAAAAAAATTCCATTGGGTGTCTTGCTAGTTCCTCCCAGGGAAGAGAGATTTTCCGTACCAGTGGTAAATAAAAAATTGACCATCTATATTGAATAAAAATATTCTGTTTTAAGGTAATGGGTAAAATCGATCTCCCTGTCTTCCAGTTTATGCCGTTAAATTATGCTAGAATGGCTGCGTGTTATAATATTATAGGTCAGACAGCCTATTTTATAGAAGAGGGAAACATGATCATACAGCCCACTTGGTGGAAGTGACTACCGGGGCCTATGAATATCTATCATTGCAGGTGCATTGGTGACCTTTTAAAAGAGTAGGCTCTTTTCTCAAGTCGTAACTGACTACTAAGCGTAGGCTTTTTTTAAAGGCCCCTAATTCGTATAAGGCTACTACCCAGTTAGTACAGTGAGTACTGTAACGAATCTCTCCGATTCATTATAAAAAAACATAAGTGGTTGGTTTCCGCTTCTGGTTTGCAGTGATAATCCTTCTCAGTTACTGATCCTACTCGACGTCCAATTTTATCAAATTAGCGATATAACCGCCTAGTTGGTCTAGTGGCCGTAATAGCGACTGGTGATCATCGTATGGAACATCCTGACCAAAATTAGTTATTGGATTTTTATCAAGAAATTCTTAGTGGCAGCCCGGATCAGGAACGTTTCGGTGTTTCAAGCTTTGTCTTGAAAGCACTAAGACAGTTCCTGCACTCATCTCTCTCCGGTCGTCCGGTCTGATTGCCGGGTCGGCGGATCGGACTCTAACATTGAGAGAATGAAGTGCACCTGAACGTGCACACACTGGCCATAATCATGTTCTGCACAGTTGGCTAGTCTCCATTGATACTAGTCGCCGTGACCGAAACTCGGTACGGAGGAAATTATTATTATTAGTTGAAAATCGGTCACGTGTAGGTGGATAAGTGATCTGAGCGGGATCAGGAGAGCGGATTCGCCTTGAAACAAAGTCGCCAAGGCGTTCTGCTTAATATTTTTTAAATTCAGTGTTACTTTTGTCAGTATGTGATTTTCTATAGGATAGGGTGACAAGCGATTACACAGTCCACCTGATGGTAAGTGGTTGCTGACTCGCAGACATCTGCATCTATCCTCGTTTGCGAATCAAAATGCAAATACGTTGTCAGCCGTGAGGACTAAGATAAAGCCTCTTACCCAGTAAAAGGGTCTCCGGTTCTCAACATTCACCATACAAACACATCAGCATTAATCTGCTATTTTATTTTTTAGTAGTAGTAATTGGTGGTATTCTGTGAGAGCGTGGTCCTTCCCCGGTAAGAGCCGACCGATTCGTGCTACAACTATTCAATTAATATAGCTGCAGCATGGCTCTACCACGTTTAAATATATTTTTGATATTAAAATCAGTTTAAATATCGGTTGCTGCATCTTATTCCATTAAAAACTTCACCCTAAGGGTAGCAAAACAATAACTTTTTTAGCAATTTAATTTACATTCAATTGCTTCCCACATGATAGATGAAGAGTTTTAAAATAGATTGAGTTGAACAATTGATATTTTCAAAAGTTATCGTGTTTACGAAGCCATGCGGACTTGATAAATCCACACCATAAGCCACTAAAACCCTTTTTATGTAAAATAGTAATTAAGCGATTTAAAAAAAATTAACAAGTTCAGCAATCATTTATCTTTTATATTTTATATTTTATATTTTTATCACTATGTACAATATGATTGCTAGATACGATTTATTGCGACAAAACGTTGGAATCTTAATATTTAGGCTCTAGTAGAACATATGTGCGCGCTTAGCGCTTACGGCATGCAATGAATATATCTTTGTTTCCCCGTATACGTTTCTATACAACACTGAGCAGCGAATGCCAAAAGAAATTTATTCTTTGTAATCCTTTCTACTCATATAAATGTGATTTTAACCTACTTCAAAAAGGAGGTTCTCAATTCAAGTATATATTTTTTTGTATGTATGTTACGCGATATCTTCGCATATTGTGAACCAATTTTGTGATTCTTAAACCTTAAATAGGGTAGTTCTTCAAAGTGGACTCATATAAATTTGAAAAAGAAATCACCTTTAAGGGTATAAAATAATTAACTTATTTTCTAGTAATTTGAAGTCGGTTTTTACTTTTCCTTTAAAGTTATAATTATATACAATAAAGTGTCATCCATCATCCATAACAGCCTGAAAAACTCCACTGTTGAACATAAGCCTCATCCATAGATTGCCTTATAGGAAGTATTTTGCTATATTTATCACGCTTGGCGGGCGGGTTAGCAACCACAGAGTTTTATAAATATAAAACTGCGTAATGATTGATTTCTTATATATACCCGAATACTTGACATTAAATAAAACAAGTTTAATG
The DNA here is from genome assembly GCA_029286625.1 of Parnassius orleans. Taxonomy (NCBI): domain Eukaryota; kingdom Metazoa; phylum Arthropoda; class Insecta; order Lepidoptera; family Papilionidae; genus Parnassius; species Parnassius orleans. The sequence goes on along the minus strand of JAGSMP010000483.1, from coordinate 40,130 downwards.
GATTTTATCGCGTTTAATATAACTTATTGTACTTATTTTAACTCCCGACTTTTGTGCTGTAAAGTACCCAAAAACGGGAAATTAAAATTGGTTTAATTAAATGCGATAAAATTAGTTTTCAATAAAAAAACTGGGGTTGCAGGTGCGGCATGAACGTGTAAATAAATAAAAAATAAATAATTCCTATAAAACTTTGGCATTGTATGCACACTAGCAAAAAAGAATATTCCTTTGTTTTCTCTTTCGCTTTCTAAGCGTTCCTGTACCATTCATCCGATTACGACGAAACTTTGGTCAGCTGTTGTTGAATGTTTCTGACAAAACAAAAGCACTCCAACGCAAGCTAGACACAGCTAGTTTCTAGCTTTCATTTAGTAACTAACTAACGTTAGGAATTTCCCCAAATTGACATCTAATTCTATTAATAGTACAAAAATTATAAATTTCGTTGAACGTGTTAGAGCCAAGCTACACCTATATTATGATTGTAGCACAAATGGGTTGGCTCCACATGGGTAGGATAAATACTCTCCCAGAATACTGGCTTGAAATAGCAGCTTAATGCTGCTGTGTTTCATATGGCGAGTGTAGGGAACCGATAACCCTTTTCATTAGTAACGAAGCATTAACATTTTTACGTGGTAGAGCCATGCTGCAGTTATATTAGTAGTATAGTGGTAGCACGAATGGGTCGGCTCGACCGGGGAAGGACCACGCTCACACAGAATACCAGCGTAAAATAGCAGCTTAACACTGCTGTGTTTCATATGGTGAGTTTAGAGAACCGGATACCCTTTTTCCTGGAAAAGGGGCATTCCATCTTAGCCCTCAGGGGTGACAACGCATCTGCATTTTGATTCTTAATTGAGGATAAATGTAGATGTCAATGGGCCACAGCATCCACTTACCATCAGGTGGACTGTGTGCTCGTTTGTCATCTATTCTATTAAAAAATTACATCTTCGTCCTCAAGGTAATAACGCATCTACATTTTGATTCTTAATCGAGGATAGATGTAGATGTCGACAGCATCCACTTACCATCAGGTGGACTGTGTGCTCGTGTATCACTACCCTTATTCTATAATAAAAGCATTCCATGCGTTATAATGGCAAATTGAGGTCTGTTTAACTCTCAAAGTTTGACATCTATTTATCATGCAATCCTCTTGTCCTAAACCGACATTATGGCCGTGACTGGGGTCCTAATCTTATCTGGAATTACAAAGAATTTTACATTTCATAAAATATCATCAAAAGATATTGTAAAATATTTTAAAACTATTGATGTTAAAGAAAACTGCGGATCTGTGGGCATTTCCGTTAAAGTTATTGCGTCTATAATCGATATAATCGCGCCTCAACTAGCTATTATTTTTAATACTAGTATCGAATATGATGTGTTTCCTGATTTGATGAAGCATAGTAAAGTAATACCTTTATTTAAATCTGGTAGTACATTAGACCCCGCCAATTTTAGACCCATCTCTGTACTGCCAACACTAAGTAAAATTTTTGAAAACATTATTCTCGATCAAATGTTAATTTTTTTAATGTTAATAATTTACTTCATAAAAATCAATTCGGTTTCATAAGGGGTCGCTCGACAACTGATGCTAGTGTTGAGCTAATTAAATATATTTTCAATGCATGGGAGAAGTCACAGGATGCTTTGGGTATATTCTGTGACCTCTCCAAAGCCTTCGATTGTGTTCACCATGAAACATTAATCAGGAAACTACAACACTACGGTGTAAGAAGTAATGCTCTTAAATTGTTTCATATTTAAGTAACAGAACTCAAAAATGTCATTAATAGTATGAGCTCTTCGGGTCGATAGTATAAATGGGCGTGCCTCAAGGCTCAGTTCTCGGCCCTTTCTGTTTCTTGTATATATTAATGACTTACCTTACATAGTAGGGGATAACCATAATATAGTATTATTTGCTGATGACACTTCATTAATTTTCAAATTAAAACGACAATTATTAAAATATGACGAAGTAAATAATGCTATATCTAAATTAGTAAATTGGTTTAATGTTAATAACTTGCATTTAAATAGCAATAAAACAAGAAATGTATGAAGTTCATGACTCCAAATGTCAGACAATTAAATACTAATGTAATTTTAAATGGGAAGAACTGAGTCTTGTCGATACCACCATTTTCTTGGAATAACACTAGACGCGAAGCTTCAATGGAGCCCCATATATCAAAGTTAGCAAGCAGACTTAGTTCTGCAGCATATGCTGTAAAAAGATTAGAAATCTTACCAGTGTGAAACAGCTAGACTTGTTTACTTTAGCTATTTCCATAGCATAATGTCGTATAGTATTTTTGCTATGGGGACACGCAACTGACACTGAAATTATATTTGTTTTACAGAAGAGGGCCATAAGAGCAATCTATGATTTAAAACCTAAGGTCGCTCAGACAAAAATTTAAGAAATTAATATATTAACTTTGGCCTCTCAATACATTTATGAAAATGTAATGTACGTACACAAAAATAAAAGTAGTTATACAAAAAATAAGTGATGTTCATTCTGTAAATACTAGGAACAAACACAAGCTAGTAGTACCAGTTACTCGACTCCACCGAGTCAGTAATTCATTCTTGGGGCGATGTATGCTTTACAACAAAATCCCAGAAAATATACAAAATTCGACCTGCTCAAAATTCAAAACTTTATTAAACATAGTTTGTATAAAAGGGTTATTATAATGTTAAGGAATTTATGGATGATAATAACCCTAGGAATGAGGTATTCGCTGCCAGGCTGTTTCTAATTTGTTTTGTGTGGTTAATTGTGTAATATACATGATTGTAGCTGTTATTTAAAAAAGTCGCTGGGTTTCTTGCTGGTTCTTCCCAGGACAGGTTTTTCGAACCAGTGGTAATTAGACAAAAGAGTGACTTTCAATAAGTATTATTTATAATCTATATTGAATAAAAAGTTTCTGTTTCTGTTTCTGTTTCTGTTTCTGATAACCTGTAGTTGCAGACTTAAAGTCTGTTATTTGTGACGAAATCTAAGGCGTAACTAAATCAATTTACATGTATTTACACTTTAGCTTTCATTTCAGCTTTATCTCGAAACAGTAACTTTTTATTCAATATATATCTATACAAATAAATAACATTGAAGTGTCTGTTTGTAATGTTTAATTACAGCCTTTACTAAATGCATAATATGAAAGTATATACGGTACTCATAACAAAATACAATTTTAAAATTTTTGTCTGTCTGTCTGTCTGTTTGTTCCTGCTAATCTCCGAAACAGCCAGACCGATTTTGACGGGAGTTTCACTAACAGATAGCTGATATTATAAGGAGTAACTTAGGCTACTTTTAATTTAAGAAAAGTATTAGGTTCCATGGAAAAAAACATGAACATGAACATTTATTGAAAGTCACTGTTATGTTTAAATTTAAAACTGGTTCGGAAAATACCTCTGTTCTGGAAGAATCAGCAATAAATCCAGCGGGACTATTTTCTTTGAAAAAAAAAAAACAGCTTACAAATATATTACACAATTAATAAATTACACAAATTATAAATATCTTAGTAACGATCACCTCATTCCCAGAGGTTATGATCATCCATAAACTCCTTAATATTATAATAACCCTTTTTATACAAACTTTATTTAATAAAGTTTTTGATTTTGAGGAGGTCAAATTTTATATCTTTTCTGGGTTTTGTTGTAAAAACATATACATCGCCCCAAGAATGAATTACTAACTCGGTGGAGTTGAGTACCTAACTGGTACTACTAGCTCGTGTCTGTTGCCCCTGCGGTAGCAGCGTCGACGAGTTTGGGCTCCACGGACTTTCATGTAAGAAAAGTGCTGGCAGGTTTTCCCGTCACGGTTCCTTGAACGATGTCATCCGTCTTCGGATTTGCTCTTGTCTCTATAAATGTTCCCTCGGGTTTAGAGCCTTGTGGAATATTTAGAGACGATGGCATCAGACTCGAAGTTATGACTTTTGTCCCTTGGCAGAGAGGTAAAGACATAGTGTACGTTGCTACTTTCGTAGACACTTGGGCAGCCTCTCATCACAGGGTTTCACCTCCTTTATAGCTGGTACGGCATCAGAGACAGCTGAACTGGGTAATTGGCACATATATGAGTCTAGCATTCCTAAAGGAACTGTGTCCGCGACTGGTCGTTACTGCTGGTGATAAGAGGATTGGTTCTTTTCTCAGTCTGAGACTAAGTATAGACATTCAGCGAGGAAACGCAGTCAGTTGTTGGCAACTCTTCCAACTAAAGTTTAAGTTCGGTGTGCCTCTTACCATTCGGTGATCGCTACCAGTTTTCACTCTCGCGATCACTGAGACATCACTGAACAGTTGGCGTCTAGTCGTCATAATGAAGTCAATCTCATATTTTGTCGAACCACGGGCTCGACCAGGTCCACTTCCTGTGGGGCCGCTTCTGGAAGAAAAGTTCATCATATTAAAGAGTCCTCTTTCTCCATGAAATCGGCCAGCTACTGGCCCTTGGGTTCCGTTGCCTAATCCGAATTTCCTACTTTCAGCTCACCGTTCTCTCTTGTGCCTAGCTTTGCGTTGAAGTCTCCATTAACACTGTATAGTGGGTTTTGGGAGGAATGCATGGCTCTAGAAATATCCTCATACATTTCTCTCTCTTCATCACAATTCTTATTGAAAGTAATTATTTACTTTAGCATTTAAATTAATATAATACCTTAAATGACTGGATTGCACTCACTTTTGAACGACATGGTTTGACCAGATATTTAAGAAATAAGTAATTCCATCTCAGGGGTGACAATCGGTTGGTTCTTAATCGGAGATAAAAATGTAGTTGTCTATGGGCCACCTTCAGGGCTACTATGTGCTCGTTTCCACCCTTATTCTATAAAAGAAACGATATAACACACATATAGCAATGCTTCGTAACCTTCTGATGGTTTAACTTGACTTGCACACACGTTTTTTAATCTGCGGTGGACTGTGTTCGGCAAATTATGAATGTGTTAGATCAAGTTCAAGCATCAAATCAAGTTTTACCATATCACCATATAAAGATTTTAGTATTTACCCGCGGGGTAGAGGCTGAATAGACGTGTATCAATTGTTAATGATTCTGTCGTTTTACCCGAGCTGCGTAAAAGTATTGATAATTGTGTATCACAATCACTTTTGGACGATCCCGTTCGACCAGAAACAAATAATTGATAGAACCACTACAATCTGCCTGTGGTGGACTGTGCTGGGCAAATTATGAATGTGTAAGATCAAGATCAAGCATCAGATCTTGTTATGGCTCATTAATAGGTAATATTACGCAGACGAATCAATACTTGAACGATCGGGCAATAGGAATAAACAATTGACACATATCTATAGGTGATCCATCACATCGGTTTAATTCAGTTATGACATCATTTCCATGCAAAACATTTTTATCTTAATTCTGCAATCAAATTGTGAGATAATAAATAAATGAGATAAAATATTACACATATTTTAATGTATTAACATCTAATAAATATATACAATATAAAAACTATAATAAATAAAAACTAAAATTAAAAACATAAATTATCATACAGTCCTACTCCCCATTAGAGGTGACTACATTGACGACAACCTCCAAGGTTGTCGTCTAATGTAATCAACCTCATCCTCGTGCTCTAATCCAAAGTCCCGAAACCTTTCAGCTCGAGTTACAAAATCGTTTCAGTGCCTAGAAGATTGCAATGCAGTGGGCGATATGAATGACAAGCTCGTGGAAACTGTCCATGCGGTCGGAGCTAAGTTTTGTAAGACCCGCCGCAGAAGAACACAAAACTTTCCGATCACACTTTTAATCACATGGCTGTTAGACGCGAAATGAAGCTGCAATCTTCAGTAGATTTGATAGCAATCTCCAAATGCATGTGGCGGGACTTACGCAACTTTAATACTGCTCGTATTGAAGAAGCGATCGAGCGGAACCAGGGCTCCAAAGTCTTTGCTAGAGATCTGTCTGCCAGAAAGAGCCAACTGTCAAAGATGAAGACCGAGTGTGGCAGCGTCGTTTCCGGGACACCTGAGATTTTGAGTGAGATTGAGAGTTTCTATGGGCAGCTGTACATATCATCGTTGAAGCCACACCCAAGTGAGTAACGATCCAGAGCAAGTCTTATCCGACACTATCCTGATGATATTCCGGACGTCTGTCTGAGCGAGATTGAATGACTCTCCAGCACCTTAAAACGGCAAGGCCACAGGTGACGATGGAATTACAGCGGAGCTTCTGAAAGCAGTGGAAAACCGGTACTTGTAGTCCTTCAGAAGCTCTTTAATTCCGTCCTCCATGGTGGCACTACACCGGAGGCGTGGAGCAGAAGTGCGGTGGTCTCGTTCTTTAAGAAGGCGACAACGCTCTCTTGAAGAACTACAGACCGATTTTCCTTCTGAGCCGCGTGTACGTGCTGTTTTCGAGAGTCATTACGAATTGTCTCGCATGCAGACTCGACGACTTCCAGCCTTCCGAGCAAGCCGGTTTCCGAAAAGGCTTTAGCACCATATACCACATACATACCCTTCGTTAATGTTGTGAACCGAACAATAACCGAGGTTTGAATCACGCTATTGAAGTTTCAAAACGACTGTGGCATTAATAAATTACATTTAAATTACGTAAAATGAACATGAATTGGCTTACTGTTTAATACGCTTTTATCATTTTTCCTCTAGGTATGTATGATTTTATTCGATTTCATTCAATTTTCATTGGTAAGTGGATGCTGTAGGTGTAGCCCATAGACATCTACATCTATCCTCGATTACGAATCAAAATGTAGATGCATTGCCACCACTGAGGACTAAGATGGAACGCCTCATATTCAGTAAAAGGGCCGGCACAAAATCCAAACTAATATTATAAATGCGAAAGTGTGTTTGTTTGTTTGTCCTTCTTTCACGTCGCAACAGAGCGTCGGCATGGCATGATTATTTGTATGGGGATAGTTCGGTGGCTGTAGAGTGACATAAGCTACTTTTCAGCGGAAAAACATATCATTCCGTGGGAAAATCGAATATATTGCAAAATTAAATTCAGCTAGGTGGCGCCACCGTGATTCTACAAGACGGACGACGGTACGATGGACGAACACAGAATGTCAGAATATCTGGATTATTATGTCTTTTACCAAAATTAAGATAAAAATGTATGGATCTGTATTTTTCCACGCAGGACCGGGAAGAGAGCGATAAAAACATAAAATTCACCAGTTGATTATCTTCAAACGTTTTGGTGCATCGTAATTCACAGAATAGGCGATAACCTCGCAGACGATATTAAGTAATCCGTTGATGCTCTGCCTACCCGCAAGGGTTACAGGCGTGATTATAAGTATGGATCAGAAATACTATCACCACCTGTCACGCTTTCACCCTTAACTATTACTTAACAATGGTAGAAACAGTTCTTAGTAAGCCTTATTAATAAGCCTTAGTAATATTTATTGAACGAAAAATACAGTTCTTATAAGTGGTTATGAATGATCAGTATTACAATAAGAAAAATTGTGCAAAATTATAAGAAAAATATTTTTGAGAGTTCTTATTAACTAACGTATACATAGTTTAAATTGATTCCGCTAGATGTCGTTACTAGGTTTTTAAAACGCGGTAACGAAATGTTTCCGAAATGTACTCCGCCGTTGAGCCGCGCGTCAACTTATAGTGCATACGGTACCTATACGCTTAAATTGTTTCTATTTCAGCTTATTCGACTACCTGCTTTCGATTTCAGTTGTTTGTTATTTGCTTTGTGATTTGGTTAAGGTTGAATGGATTTATATTGGCTTTCATTTCGGATTTCTTTATTTTCTTGGATCGGTTTTGTTGATTTGATTGGTATTCCTTTATACATATTTAGACTCTGGCTTTGATTTTTGGATTTTGTTTATAGTATAGATAGTTATATGGTACCTACACTTACTTCTTTTTCGTTGGTTATATTTATATTGACTACTGCTTTCGATTTCAGTTTTCTGATTTATTTTGTGATTTGGTTTAAGTTGATTCGATTTTTTTTGGCTATCGTTTTCGGATTCGTGTTGTGTCTTGAATTGGTTTTGTTGTTTTGATTTTAAAAATATTTAAAAGGAATATTTATTCCTTTTAGATATTTTAGTTGCTAAAAAATATTCAAAAGGAAATTTAATTCCTTTTAGGTATTTTAACCTTTTTATAAATAGGTTTTTCTTACTTCATAATGCCTCGCAAACGTAAGTCCAGCCTTTCAAGGTATCTTCTCAAAAGATTAGCTCGATCGATAGAATCTTTAGAAGATGCTGAACTGAGAAGGCAAGAACAAGCAGGCGTCAGGCTGCTTTTAGAGTATCTGAGACACCTTCTCAATGTCAGCAAAGGTGTCTTGAACAGACAGAGTGTCAGGCTGCTTTAATGAAGCACCTTCTCAAAGTCAGGAAGGCGTCTTGAACAGGCAGAACGTCAAGTTACTTTAAGACCTTCTGAAACACCTTCTCAAAGTCAGCAAGGCGTCTTGAACAGGCAGAGCGTCAAGCTACTTTAAGAGCTACTGAAACTCCTGATCAAAGTCAGCAAAGGCGTCTTGAACAGGCAGAGCGTCAATCTACTTTAAGAGCTACTGAAACACCTGCTCAAAGTCAGCAAAGGCTATTCGAACAAGCGGTACGTCAGGCCGCCTTAAACCGCGAAACATGATGAAACTCAACACAGACTCATTGAGCAAGCTGAACGTCAATCTATTATAAGAGCATCTGAAACACCAAAACAGACACAGGCGCGAAGAGATGCAAATGCACAGCTCAAGCTGAACGTCGACAAAATTTTCAAAGAAACAATTGGTCGGTTTTAATGATGCAGCATTCAATTATGATCCGTTGATTGATTATAAAAATCACAGGTTAGTTGTTATCGGACTGATGGACAAGGCGTGTCGATTTTGCAGCGCTTTAAAATGGAAAGATGAGACCGCAGGCATGTGCTGTTCAATGGCAAAGTGTCTCTTCCGTTACTTGGAGAACCAGAAGAACCTTTGAAAACTCTCTTTTATATGATGCTAATGAGTCACGGCGCTTTTAAACAGGATCCGGAAATATAACTCATGCTTTCAAATGACGTCCTTCAGGTTGACCGGGAAATAACAATGCCGGGATTTTCGCCTACATTTACGGTGCAAGGGCAAATTTATCATAGAATAGGTTCACTTTTCCAGCTGAAAGCGAACAGCATAAATTTTACAAGTATATTTTATGGGTGACGAAGAAATTGAGGTAGACCGTCGCTGCCAATTTATCCAGGGAGTTGAGAGAGACACAGTGTTCAAAATTCAAAGATTCTTGCATAGACGTAACATTTTAGTCAAAACATTTAAAACTGCTTTAGAAAACCTACCTGAAGAGTTATAAAGTCGTCATTCACGCAGATCGGACCCCTCGAGGAGAGCATGAAGGCGCTACAATGCACCTTTGATAAATGAAATAGCAGCCGTAATTAGTGGTGATCAATTTTCTTCACGAGACATTGTCTTTCGAGCGTGATGATACGTTGCAACGAGCAGCCGATACACACAAGTTTTATGACGCTCTGCAATACCCATTGATTTGCAAAGGACAAGAGGGTTATCATTTTCAAATTCCACTCATTAACCCGGTCAAAGGAGCCTACTCCGAACAAAAAGTATCATGTATGGATTTTTATGCGTATCATATGATGTTGCGAGAAAATGATTTTAACCTCTTAGCCCGGTGTAGACAATTATTTCATCAATTTTGGTAGACATGTATGTGAAGGTAGAAAGTGAACGTCTTAGTTATATATCTTTAAATCAAAAAGCTGCGCGTTGAGAATTATATACATTTACAAGATGCAGTTTCTAGCGACGCCAATGTAAACCCCAGAGATTTAGGTAAAATGGTAATTCTGCCCTTTTCATCATTCGTTAACCATTCCCGCTACCTACATGAGTACACACAAGACGCATTCGCCTATGTACGAACTTACGGAAGACCTGATCTTTTGTTACTTTTACTTGCAATCCCACATGGAAAGAAATAACCGAGGAGCTAATGCCGGGCCAAAAAGTACTGACAGACACGATTTAGTTGCTAGAGTATTTAGATTAAAAGTACAAAATTAATGTATGTAATTAACAAAGGGAAAATTTTCGGAGAGGTGCAGTGCTTCATGCATTCAATTGAATGGCAAAAAGAGGATTATCGCATGCCCACATTCTAATATGGCTTAAAGAGAAGTTGCGGCCCAGCCAAATAAACGATATAATAAGCGCCGAGATTCGGATCCTGAGCAAGATAAAAATTGTATGATACCATCGTCCGAAATATGATTCACGGTCCATGTGGAGCACGAAATTCAATATCGCCATGTATGAAAAAGGAAAATGTACAAAGAAATTCCTAAACAGCTATTAAAAGAAACAGTGCACAATGACAATGGCTACCCTTTATACAGACGCAGAGCTCTCGAAGATAGTGGCAGGAAAGTTACAATCAAATCTCGCTCTGGAGCGTTCGAAACCTTAGATAACAGCTGGATTGTCTCGTATTCGCCCATTCTATGTTAAATGTTTAATGCCCACATTAATGTAGAAACATGTAGCTCTGTCCGCGCAATCAAGTATATCTGTAAGTACATAAATAAAGGAAGCGACCAAGCAATATTTAATCTCAGGAGTGAAGGTGAGGCAAATCCGTTAATGAAGTACAGACCTTTCAAGCAGGGCGTTAAGTCAGCAGTAAGTTAAGTTAACACGAAAGGCACAACAGTTACTCACCTTGCTGTGCTTAGAAAATGGAAGCGTGTATATTTCACCGAAGAAATTTCCAAGAAAGAATTGCATCACCGCCAAAACTACACTAACAGCCTTCTTTCAACTTTGTCAAACCGACCCCGTTGCAAAAACGTTGTTATATTCTGAAGTCCCCGCTATTATACTTGGAACACATTTAGGAAGGTGGAAACGCCGTATTTAAGGCGCGCCTGTTGCAAATTGGCCCGGTGTAAAGTCATCAGATGCCCTTGGTCGTGTACCGTCTATGTAACTAATTTTGAATGTTTCTGTTTACGATTGCTGCTGCACCATGTTCGGGGTCCTACAGGATATAAAGACCTTAAAACTGTCAACGTTCAGGAATGTGCAACTTATAGAAGCATGTGACTCTGCATTATTGAAAACGATAATCACTGGGATGAAACCATGGAGGCTGTGCAGTGCCAGTCACCAGCCAAAGTTAGGGATCTTTATGCAACTCTCATATCATCTTGCGGTCTATCTAATGCACATAAATTGTGGGACAAATATAAAGAGTACATGGCGAAAGATATTTTGCAGAAGGTTACAGCAGACACACGCGAACATGACATACAATGAACACATTTATAATGAAGCATTTGGAAAAATTGAAGATAAAAATGGCAATGGTAGGCAAAAATTAAGTGACTTTGGAATGATAAGCCCTCAGCGAACAACCGAAAATGAACTAAGTGATGAAATTATACGTGAGACAAACTACGATATACCAGCTTTGCAGCAGCAAGTAGCCAATTGTACCTTGCTTCCCGAACAAAAACGAGTTTTTGACAAAGTATTAGGACAAATTGAATCTGGAAATGGTGCACTTTTCTTTTAGATGCCCTGGAACTGGGAGACATTTTTGTTAAATTTATTATTAGCGCAAGTACGTAAAGATAAAACATTGCTGTGGCCGTAGCTTCCTCGGTATAGCCGCCACTGGGCGCACCACATTCTGTTTTAAAACTCCTCAAATCTAGCCAGGAAGAATCGCCGATCTGCAATTTTAGCAAAAATAGTGCACGAGTATAATGCTACGACAATGCAAACTTTTAGTGTGGGACGAGTACAATGTCGCATAAAAAGTAGAAACACTAAATCGAACGCTCCAGGATTTGCGCAGCAATACCGATGTAATCGGAGGAATGGTGGTTTTACTGGCTGGTGACTTTCAAACTTTACCTGTCATTCAAAGGAACACCTGCAGATGAAATTAAAGCATGCCTCAAGTCGTCTATTTTATGTAACAAGGTGACAAAATTCAGTTTAACTACGAATATGAGTGCATTTGTATAATGATATCAATGCTGGAAACTATGCTGACACACTATTAAATTGGCGATGGCGATGGGCGGTTGGAAACGGATGCTGAGGCTGCGTTAAATTGACGAGAGATTTTGTAATTTAGTACAGAGTCATTCCGAATTAATTGCGAGCGTTTATTCAGATTCAACGAACAACATGCATGAAGACAAATGGTTATGTGAAAGGCGATTCTTGCACCAAAAATGAGAGCGTTAACAAAATAAATTCAGATATATGAAGCGAAGTAGCAGGAGAAATAACAGAGTATTTGTCAGTAGACACAGTTATGGACACAGAACAGAGCACTTCATATCCCGTAGAGTTTCTAAATTCTCTAGAGTTGTCAGGTGTGCCCTCACATAAGCTTCAATTAAAATTAGGCGTCCCAGTCATGCTAATGCGAAATTTAGATGCCCCTCGGTTATGTAACGGGACAAGGCTGCGTGTGACACATCTTGGACGGAACATAATCGGTGCTACAATTTTGACAGGCGTAGGAAAAGGTGAAAATGTTATTATACCACGGATCCTATAATTCCACAGATCTTCCTTTTCAATTCAAAGGTTGCAGTTCCTATTAAGCTCAGTTTTGCAATGACAATTAATAAAGCGCAGGGCAAACGTTACAGGTAGCGGGGTCAACTTAGAAAAACCGTGCTTCTCATGGTCAGCTGTATGTAGCATGTTCGCGTGTATCAAATGCCCAGAATCTCCACATTCTGTCCCCGAATGGAAAAACATATAACATTGTACAGTAGCGTCTTAAAATAGTGTTCAGTTAGTTTTTTCCAAAATTCCCACAATCAATTAATCAGAATTCCCACAGATCTTCCCTTTCAATTCAAAATTTCCTATTTAGCTCAGTTTCTTTTCAATTCCAAATGCTGCACCTCTGACGGACCTATTAAGCTCAGTGTCCTTTCAACTCAAAGGCTGCATCTCTGACGGATCTTTTATTTGGCTCAGTTTCCTTTCAATTCAGAAAACTGCATCTCTGACGAATCAATTTAGCTCAGTTTCTTTTCAAAGTCTGCATCCCTGACGGATAATTATGCTCAGTTTCCTTTAATTAAAAATATCCGATTTCCATTTGAATAAACAGGCTATTTTCATGCTTTCCTATACCCTGCGTTTCAAAACATTTAAATAGGCTGACGAATCAATTTTGCTCAGTTTCCTTTTAATGGCTACATCTCTGACAAATCTATAAAACTCAGTTTTCTTTCAATTCAAAAAGCAATGGATAGTTCATTTCCCAGTAACCATGCGGGCGAAGCCGCGGGTAACAACTAGTTAATAATATATTAATGGGGCAATGAATATCTTAAAAATTATATCAGAAAATATAATTTAAAAACTGCATAAAAGGGTTATTATAGAGTGACAGACATACCTAGTTCTACTCGTCCAGAGTTCCAGAAGTAGTCACCAAAGTACACCATCAGGTCTATCCATCAAGCCCGGAGGTTGGGTTTCATCATAACTAACAAAACGAGGCGAACTCGGTACACCTAGTTCTACTAGTCCAGGAGTTCAGTAGTAGTCACCAAAGTAAACCATCAGGTCACTCTATCAAGTCCGGATGTAGCTCTCATGATGACTAACAAAACGAGCCCAAACTCGGCACACCTAGTTCTACTCGTCCAGGAGTTCAGTAGTAGTCACTGAAGTACACCATCAGGTCACTCCATCAAGTCCGGGATCAGGTCTCATCATAACTAACAAAACGAGCCCAAACTTGGCACACCTAGTTCGACTCACCCAGGGTTCCAGTAATAGTCACCGAAGTACACCATCAGGTCCTCTATCAAGTCCGGAGATAAGGTCTAATCAGAACTAACAAAACGAGCCCAAACTTGGCACAGCTAGTTCTGCTCGTCCAGGAGTTCCACCAAAGTACACCATCAGGTCACTCCACCAATTCCGGGGTAAGGTCTAATCATAACTAACAAAACTGGCCCAAACTTGGCACACCTAGTTCTACTCGTCCAGGAGTTCCAGTAATAGTCACCGACGTACACCATCAGGTCTCTCCATCAAGTCCGGAGGTAAAATCTCATCATAACTAACAAAACGAGCCCAAACTCGGCACATCGAGTTCTACTCGTCTAGGAGTTCCAGTAGCAGTCACCGATGTACACTTTCAGATCACTCCATAAAGTCCAAGACAAGAATAGGCATTTATATATATGTATATTATTAAAATGTGTGATTATAAAAATAATAATATTATTTTGCTTTGTCAAATTCATGTATGTATCAAATTCGAATATTTTGTGTATGTACAGAGATCTTTTCAGCTGCTGCAATCAGGGCGGACACGGTATCCACTCACGACGGCGACCGAGCGCGGACTGTGGTTTCATCGAAATTTTGTACAACAAATCAAAACAGGCACCAAAAATAAAATAACCCTTATTGCAATCCATTATGATTCATCCGTATTAGCAAAATATGTGAAAAAATAAGCATCAGTTTTATTTTTTACGACTATTTGTGACATTTTGATAAAAGGAAACACCACTATTTTCATTGTATATGTCTGCCTACTTATAGTATTTTTAGAAATCTTAATATATGTTGATAATAGAACAAAAATGTACCTAAACATGAGCCTGTATCGTTAATTTTGTAGAAAATGGCTAGGAAGATCGTTTTTACAATATAAAAACTATTTTTTCAACAAAACAGTTACCACCATTTGAAGATGAAGAACCATTCTATATGCGGTAGCTATTAGCTATGTTTGATTTGGTTTAGTTTTGTCACAAAATGTACCGAAAAACAGCATATTTTGCCCCTTAAGTCGCGTCACGCTCTCGTAGATTACCAACGTAAAGCAACAGCTGTTTTATTGGTGACGAGTAATTTAATTTAATTCCTTAGGGGTGACAAAATTTCTGCATTTTGATTCTTGATCGGGGATGGATGTAGGTGTCTATAAGCTACAGCATTTTTATCATCAGGTAGATTGTGGTCTTATCTATATAATTATCATATAACTGTCTTTGTTAATTCCAACCTGCCTGTCAAGCTAGACCATCATAGCAAATTATCTCAACTGTATGAGAGGATTTGACTGTGTATTCAAATCATAAAATCAAGCTTAAAAAGAAAAATAGAAAAAAAAATATCCCGATCGCGTTAAAAAGATTACTAAAAAAACCTTCCCCTCCCTTTTTTGTAGTTGCAGATGCAATATAAATATTATATAGCCTATGTCACTTACAATAAAGACGAATCTAACGACACCTCATATGTTAAAATCCATCAAGCTGTTTCGGCTACACAACTTGCCAAAGAAACAGTGTACATGCATACTCTCGAAAAATATTACCCTCTTTCTGTGGCAGTCGGGTAATAAGGGAGATGTGCCAGCAAGGCATTACACTCTCTACCTATTTCTGCCGTCAAGCAGCAGTGTCTTCACTGCGGTGTTGCAGTCTAAATGGTATAGAGAGCCAGTATAGATACAAGACTGAGAAATTCCATCTTGTACCTCGAATATGAAATCGCATATTATGTAGCCTTCTTTGTTTTAAGTTGGTTGCAGTGGCCTTGGGCTGCAGTAACCACTAAATATCTGGTGGATTTGTTCATTTATTGATAAAATATAAGCTTACAGTATACACACAACAAATCGCATATCTATACTAAACTTACAAAATAAAATAAAATACACAAGAAAAAATCACCGATAATTAAATATTAACATACATAATATATATTACAGACACAACAGTTTATAATGAGATCTTTTTACTTTATCATAAATAAAACTAAATTACTTAAACTTATACTATTCTTCTTTCTTACGAAGTTATTTAAGAAAATTAACACATTTTTATACATTACGCTAGGTTTGTCAAAAAATATATCTCCTTCTGGATTGGACCTGAGAAAACAGCTTATTAGTTTAACGGCTCTGGAAGTGGGACTGTTATCCGCGTGTGGGAAGCACCACGTATGCGGACAGGAGAGGAGTCTACGCTGGATTGTAAGTTCGTATGTCGCTTTAATTTCATAATAACTTAAATTGAAAATTTTAAAAACCCTCTAAAGAACCCTACCGCAGCTAACAAAACTGCTGATGACCTTGAAACTGCGGAACCGAATTTGATAAAACATGTCTAAGAACCACCGCTAGAAAATCTGCTTTTAAATAAAAAAAACCGCACCCAAATCGGTTCACCCGTTTAAGAGCTACGGTGCCACCGACAGACACACACACATAGCATTCAAACTTATAACACCCCTCTTTTTGGGTGGGGGGTTAAAAAGATATACTTGCATGCCTTCCCCTTCAAATCGTTCGTGTGTCTGTTGGTGATCTTGTAACTTCTAAACTACTAAACCGATTAATGTCACATTAATACATTATGTTTGTTCTGACGAGACTATGGTTCATAGCTAAGCTAGGATTCGATAGGTGGTGTTGTAGTCAAGTTATTTATACAAATTCTATATTTATAAAGCAAAAACACTCATATTCACAACATATGGACCCGACAAGTACCCACCCAGATGTACTAGTCAGAAAAAGAAGTAAACGGTTACAGGGAAGTCACTATGAAATTTTGTATCTTCTGCCATTTTAATAGAGTGCACTTTCAAATGTTTGAACCAAAACTAACTTAAAAAGATCGGCTCAGGAAAACCCCTATCCAAAGTGAAATTCCATTAACTAATTGGATTTAAATTGCACGCAGATTTTTGCATCCCTTTTGAAGAGTCAGTTTTTTTGGGTTCGAATATCGTTTTTGAAATGAAATGAAATGAAGTTATGTAGTCCTTGTGGCATAAAGATTATTTTAATATAATCATTATCATCATTGCAGTCTATAAAAGTCCACTGCTGAACATAGGTCTTCCCCATAGATTGCTTCATAAGGGGGATATTTGCTATAGTTGGCACGCTTGGCAGGCGGGTTGACAACCGCAGCTTTTTGTAATTTTGAGTTGTTATCATAAAATTCTGCTACCAATCTCCTGTTTCAGTTTCCCTATGTCGATACGATACCCATAAACGGGGTAGTGGATATTCTTGCACCGCCACTACACGGTTGACCTAACTATTATTTAAATCTAATTATTTTAAAGCGACAGTAGCCTAATAGGAGAGTGCGAACCGCAAACTCAAAATTCGTGGGTTCAAATCCAATATTCAACTGCTGTCGTGAACCACTCCTAAGAACAACATTTTAAACATGGGTACTTGAGGTGGTTGGAAACATTAGTGATAAGATGTCAAAATTGATTAGCTAAGATCCGCGTAATAAAATAAAATGATGTGTCTTATCTAGTTTGAAGAGCACCTCTCACCCTCCCTTAATTGCGTGCATTATCCCGTCACCATTACGCAAAGTGATGATTGATTAACATTGGTAATGTTTATTACATTGTTAGTCATTTTTGTAAATTGTAAAGACTCATTCAGAGAAAAATTTAAAGAAATAAACATAATTTTATCAACGTTATATTAATGAAAAAGTAATGTATGTTTTATTTGTAAAAAAAAAAGCTAATTTATGTTGCAGAAGTGAACGGAAGAGTCGGGAAGGGACGCCCTAGACGAAGGTTTATCAACCAAATTGGCGATATATTGAAAATGTGCCAGATTAGTAGTACCCTGAACCGACGAGCGTGTATGCGTAGATATAAGTGTGAGGTGAGAGAAGTGTGTCAGGATCGTGCCAAATGGAAGTCCGTAGTCTCTGCCTACCCCTTTGGGTAACAGGCGTGAGTGTTTATGTTATGTATGTATATGTAATGTATGTACAAAGAAACGTGAATAGCTTTAATGATTTCTTATATTTACGCGAACACTACACATTTAAATAAAACTAGTTTTACTGATTTTATCGCGTATATTAACTTATTTTATATTCCCGACATTTCGAGTACTTTACAGCACCCATGGTCATCTGGGGACTGAGATATTTGACGTCCCAATGTCCCATACTACATAGATCGGAACAAAAATTAATAATTTTTAATCTGGAGGTAACCGTGGTGAACTATGACATTGGGACGTCAAATATCTCAGTCCCCCCCGTGACCATGGGTGCTGTAAAGTACTCGAAACGTCGGGAATATAAAATAAGTTAATATACGCGATAAAATCCGTAAAACTAGTTTTATTTAAATGTGAATAGCTTTGATAAAAACAAAGATGTTCATACTTTAAATATTACAATCAACTATATACTTATAATGCCAGTTACTAGATTCCACAGAATTAGTAATTCATTAACGAGACAATGTATATGCTTTTACAATAAAATCCCAGAAAATGTTCAAAGTTTGTTAATCAACAAACAAACTTATTGCTAAGCCACTGCGCCACAAGTCGCATTATTTCTATATCGTCCATGCTATGTGGCATTAACGTAATGAATATATCGCCGAACATGATGTGATCTTTTTGGAATTTCTCGTAGTCGCTTTTTTCAACACTCACGGGATAAAATGGAGTGATGAATTATCTTAAGCCGCTACTACAGCCTAATAAAAAGGGTCACCGGTTCTCGTCACTAATCATACGGAAACAGCAGCATTAATCTGTTATCTGTCGCTGGTATTGTGAGAACGCGTTGCTTCCCCGGACGAGTCGACCTATTAGTGCTGCAGGCTGCAGCCATAATACACTGCAACGTTACTCTATCAAAAAAAAGTTTCACAGTAAGCGAAAGGTCTCTGATTCTTATCGGCGACACTAAAACTGTAATAGTAATGGTACACACATTAAATTTTCAAAAACGAACGGCTTGCTAATTGACAGCTGATTAATATTACGATTATGAAACGCGTTGCTATTATAAATCAATAGGCGCTTGAATTATAAGAAGTATTGCCAGTGGACGTTTGAACATGTGCGGATAACGACACTGATCCTAACCTGACATATCGGTAGCTGTACTAACACCGTCCCGATATTGGTGAGTATCTTTTGCCGGCGCACGAAACGACTACAGACCACAGTACTGAGCTCTCGAATTCCTACGCAGACCTTAATCATGTTGTGGTTCTAAAAGTGTCTTTAAGAGAAAAAAAAGCTAATTCTAATTAAAATGTTGGTATTGACTCGGGTCATTATCACTATTTTATACGTGGTGAAACCATGCTACAGCTATATCGTGGTTGTAGCATGAATGGGTCAGATTGGGGAAGGACGACGCTCACGCAGAATACCAGCGTAAAATAGCAGCTTAATGGTGCTGTGTTTCCGTATGGTGAGTGTGAGAACTTTTACTGAAACAAGGCACTCCATCTTGGTTACAGGCGTGACAACGCATCTACATTTATCTGAATCGAGGATAAATGTAGATTTCCATGGAGCCTCTTACCATCAGGTGGACTGTGTGCTCGGTTGTCACATTTATTCTATAAAAAAGTCGGTCAATGTGAAAACGCCCATTTAAGTGTGAAGGAAAACATAGTAAGAACGTTTCAAGAAACGCACTTTGCAACTAGTTTGAACAATCCAATAGGCATTAGACAATCTTCCAGCTTTATTTTACTTTCAAAATAATAATTTGAGGCCTGTACCCAAGAATCATCTTCGTTAAAGCCAATCAAAAGTTCACTGCTGAATATAGGCCTCTTGCGTATGTGGTAACAGTAGACGTAATATCCAATATCACTTATCGTTACCGCTGCTGTTACAGCCTATCGAAAGGGCACAGCTGAACTTAGTATTTATTACACATATGGCTGAAAATATTCCTCTTTTGTACTGCATAATACGCCACAATTATTTCTAAGTCTTCCATGCTATGTTTTAAAACATGAGATATATCGCCGAACGTGTGATATTTCTAGAATTTCTCGTAGTCTTTTTTTTCTACACACGTGATAAAATGGGCTGACGAAATAT
Source organism: Parnassius orleans (assembly GCA_029286625.1). Lineage (NCBI taxonomy): Eukaryota > Metazoa > Arthropoda > Insecta > Lepidoptera > Papilionidae > Parnassius > Parnassius orleans. The sequence goes on along the minus strand of JAGSMP010000483.1, from coordinate 20,121 downwards.
TTTACGTCACTACAGCCTAATAAAAAGTGTCAATGGTTTTCGTCACTAATCATACGGAAACAGCAGCATTAATCTGTTATCTGTCGCTGGTATTGTGAGAACGCGTTGCTTCCCCGGACGAGTCGACCTATTAGTGCTGCAGGCTGCAGCCATAATACACTGCAACGTTACTCTATCAAAAAAAAGTTTCACAGTAAGCGAGAAGTCTCTGATTCTTATCGGCGACACTAAAGCCGTAATAGTAATGGTACACACATTAAATTTTCAAAAACGAACGGTTTGCTAATTGACAGCTGATTAATATATAGCCATATTACGATTATGAAACGTATTGCTATTATAAATCAATAGGCGCTTGAATTATAATAAGTATCGCCAGTGGACGTTTGAACATGTGCGGATAACGACACTGATCCTAACCTGACATATCGGTAGCTGTACTAACACCAGCCCGATATTAGTGAGTATCTTTCGCCGACGCACGACACGACCACAGACAACAATACTGAGCTCGAATTCAGCGCAAGAGCCTTAATCACTGTGTAGTTCTAAAAGTGTCTTTAAGAGAAAAAAAAGCTAATTCTAATTAAAATGTTGGTATTGACTGAGTCATTATCACTATTTTATACGTGGTGAAACCATGCTACAGCTATATCGTGGTTGGCATGAATGGTCAACTTGATTGGGGAAGGACGACGCTCCCGCAGAATACCAGCGTAAAATAGCAGCTTAATGGTGCTGTGTTTCGTATGGTGAGTGTAGAGAACTTTTACTGGAAACAAAGGCACTCCATCTTGGTCCTAAGGCGTGACAACGCATCTACATTTTGTATCTGAATCGAGGATAAATGTAGATTTCCATGGGCCTCTTACCATCAGGTGGACTGTGTGCTCGGTTGTCATTTATTCTATAAAAAAGTCGGTCAATGTGAAAACGCCCATTTAAGTGTGAAGGAAAACATAGTAAGAACGTTTCAAGGAAACACTTGCAACTAGTTTGAACAATCCAATAGGCATTAGACAATCTTCAGCTTCATTTACTTTCAATAAATTTGAGGCCTGTACCAAGAATCATCTTCAAAGCCAGTCAAAGTTCACTGCTGAATATAGGCCTCTTGCGTATGTGGTAACAGTAGACGTAATATCCAATACCCCTTATCGTTACCGCTGCTGTTACAGCCTATCGAAAGGGCACAGCTGAACTTAGTATTTATTACACATATGGCTGAAAATATTCCTCTTTTGTACTGCATAATACGCCACAATTATTTCTAAGTCTTCCATGCTATGTTTCATAAACGTAATGAATATATCGCCGAACGTGTGATATTTCTGGAATTTCTTGTAGTCTTTTTTTTCTACACACACGTGATAAAATGGGCTGACGAATTATCTTACGTCGCCACTACAGCCTAATAAAAAGTGTCAATGGTTTTCGTCACTAATCATACGGAGACACAGCAGCATTAATCTGCTATCTGTCGCTGGTATTCTGTGAGAACGCGTTGCTTCACCGAACGAGTCAATCCATTAGTGCTGTAGCCATAATACAACGTTACTCTATAAAAAAAAAGTTTCACAGTAAGCGCGAAGTCTTTAATTCTCATCGGCGATACTAAGGCTGTAATGGTAATGGTATACACAATAACATTTTCAAAAACGGTCGGTTTGCTAATTGACAACGTATTGATATATAGCCATATTACGGTTATGAAACGCGTTTGCTATTATAAATAAATAGGCGCTTGAATTATAATAAGTATTGCCAGTGGACGTTTGAACATTTGCGGATAACGACACTGATCCTAACCTGAAATATCAGTAGCTGTACTAACATCGGCCCGATATTGGTGAGTATCTTTTGCCGGCGCACGAAACGACTACAGACCACAGTACTGAGCTTTCGAAATCATACGCATGAGCTTTAATCACTGCGTAGTTCTAAAAGTGTCTGTATTGACTCGGGGTTATTATAATAATTTTATACGTGGTAGAGCCATGCCACAGCTATATCGTGGTTGTAGCACGAATGGGTCGGCTCGACTGAGGAAGGACCACGCTCTCGCAGAATAACAGCTTAAAATAGCAGCTTAGTGCTGCTGTTTCGTATGGTGAGTGTAGAGAACCGGAGACCTTTTTTCCTGGAAACGAGGCAATCCATCTCCTCCTCAGACGTGACAATTTTTTATTTGATGGCTATGGGCCTCAGCATCCACTTACCATCCGGTGGACTGGGTGCTCATTTGTCATACTTATTCTATAAAAAATGTGAAAACGAACCTTGTGTAGTAGGTGTGAAGGAAACATACAAAACACGTTTCAAGTAAACGCGCTTTAGAACTAGTTTGAACCCGTCAATAGGCAATAGATATTCTTCCAGCCTTATTTTACCCTCTTAATAATAATTTGAGGGCTGTACTCAACAATCAACATCATTACAGCCAATCAAACGTCCACTGCTGGCACATAGGCCTCTTTTATACTGCGTAATAGTAGACGTAATATCCACTACCCAATATCGTTACCGTTTCTGTTACAGCCTATTGAAAGTTCACTGCTGAACATAGGCCTCCCCATAGACTGTCTCTTAAGGGGATATTTGCTATAGTTGCCAATAAGCTAACTAAGCGGGTCGGCAACCGCATTTTTTATTTTAAATTGTTATTAGGCAAACGCTGCTGCCCATCTCCTGCTTTGTTTCCCACTGTCGCTTCTTACGCCACCCACGGGAAGATATGGGGTAGTGGATATTCTTAAACCACCGACACACGGTCCAATATCACTAGGACCGGAGGAAATCCGGTTCCTTAACGCTACGGGGAGCACGGTATGCATTGATACATCACAATATTATGACGTATGACTTATATGAGTGAGCATAAGAATTAATATAATATGTGTAGTGGTAATGGTATCGGTATACGGTAAAGTTGTAAACCTTATGTTTATACCATAAAATATAAATATAAATAATTTAAGGTTATTATCAAATAAATAGAGAAAAAAAAATACATAATAACATATTATACAAAAATTGCTCTTAAAAATTTATATTAATTATAAATAAAAGTATAAGAACGATTTTATGTAAAGTATGATCACATATCGAGAATAGAGCACTTCCTCACGTTGTGGGGCGTGCAATATAAAGCACTACACGAGGTGAACGACCTAATCCTCTGACATCTTACTTAAATGTCAACTAATTTATTTTGCGTGTTAATCCGGTACTTACCATTCAGAAACGTAATATGTTTCGGTATATCGTTTGAATTCAAAGCTCAAAAGCGCTTAGACGGCAAAGTTTGTAATAAAATCTATAAGTACGCCGAGGCTCAGGAAAGCTTACCAGTATAAGTGGTATCCCATTTAATATTTCATTTAAATTCACAACTTTTTTTAAATATTATTTTCAGTCTACGTAGTTTTGATTGCAAAGCACTCGTACTTATTAAACATGAATTGAGAAGATTGAATTGTTATTTATTCAATTTTATTTAGCGACTGTGTATTAATAGCTTGGGGTATGTACTACGAAGCAAGAAAACTCTGCTGGTTTCCGAAAGATGGCGGTATAACCACCTTGTTAAGGCCAGACGTAAAAATATAGACTTGCGTTGGGGAAGCAGCGTCGTGACAGACAGCGTCAAGTTGCGCCTGCGCTCGAGACTAGTAACATTGGTACTAAACATATTGCTGTCACCAATAAGCCTCTTAGCAAGCCTTTCCATTAAGTATAAAACCGCTAAGTGACATTTTATTTAATATTTTCGTATATGGTGATGGAGTTTCACTGGAAACTCCATCTTCATATACGAGTTAGAACAATCAATAATTTTCTTCTTCTCATGACTTCTTTGTAAAATCGCTTACCACCGGTGATTTTTCTGGACCGATACGACTGAGGAACATTCAAGGAGTAAGCTCGTTTAACTTACTCCTTTCTAAAAGGCCGGCAACGAACGTGCGATTCCTCTGGTGTAGCAGTTGTTCATGGGCGGCGATCCGCTAACTCGTTTGTCTCCCCTTCTACAAAAACAATCGTTACAAGAGTAAATTACAGAAAGTGTCCATCCATTCATAAAAATTAAAAAATCACAGTTTATCCGAATGAAGCTGAAAGGAAAGAAAAATATAATAATATGATAAATTTTAACTTCCTCTTAATGATAAAAGTTCACGAAATGAAAAAGTAGTCAAAGGCCAAACGATGAAGGGAATTCATGTAGATTTTACTGCTGTTGCATTTTTAAAATGAAATTTACTACTATAACTTAACTTGCAGCTCTCATAATGCGACATAAAAAGATGCGTACTATTTGAATCCCAATTTAAAATGAAGTTCTCGTATATTTAAAGTTGTTTAATTAATCTAAAATTTTAGTGGATATTTATTTATTTTGTAAAATGTTTTCACCCTTATAACATAAAATGCCGAACCATCAAACACCAGCAACCAACTTTAACAAGCGTAAAATATTTTTACTGAAAAGAGACATATTTACACCTTATGTTACTTTCACAACTAAAGAAAATCTAGCAACACCCCATATATCGAAATCCATCAGGCCGTTTGAGCTACGAGGTGTTCAAAGTACATATTATATACAATTTTTTATATAATATACAATTTTGCAATTTTATAAAATTTATGTATAATGCATTTCGTTCATTAAATGCCTTACAGCTGAAAATAGGCCCCTCTTAGATTGCCTCATAAGAGATATATTTGCCATAGTTTATTAGATACGTGGTAGAGCCATGCTGAGTAATATTAATAGTATAGTTGACCACGCTCTCACAGAATACCAGCGTAAAATAGCAGCATAACACTGCTGTGTTTCGTATGGTAGTGTAGAGACCGAAGGCCCTTTTTTACTGGAAAAGGGCATTCCATCTTAGTCCTCACGGGTGACAACGCATCTGCATTTTAATTATTTATTGAGGATAGATGTAGATGTCTATGGGTAACAGCAACCATTTACCATCAGGTGGACTGTGTGTCGTTTGTCACCCTATCCTATAAAAATAATATAGTTGCCACGCTTGGCAACCGCAGCTTTATTTTCTAATTGGTATTAGAAGAACGCCGCTGCGCATCTGCTAGTTTGTTTGCCTTGTTTCATAAATCATAAATCACTATGAGTGATTTATGTGACTTAGAATGAAATAAAATTAATGATTGAATCAATGTTTAATACACAAAAAATGAACTCAAAAGATCACTCCGGCTCTTATGGAAATTAAGCAAACCAATTTAAACATTGAGAACTCCATGTCCTTACTTGCAGAACAAAATGAAGAATTTAAGAAAAAAATACAGGACTTACAGGAACAGGCTAGGAAGGACAAAGAGTATATTAACCTATTGGAAGACAAAATTGAGGACATTCAACGAGGATCTCATAAGCAAACATAGAGATAAAAATGTGCCTAGAGCGCCTAAAGAAACGAAAGAAGATCTACTAAACATGGTTTTCTCTTTGTCTAAGTCGATAAACTGTAAAATAGAAAAATCAGATATCAGGGACATTTACAGGGTACGTGGGAAAAAAGAGGTAAAGGGCAACTCGCCAATTATTGTTGAAACTGTATCAACTATTTTGAAGACCGAAATCTTGAAGATGACTAAAACACACAACGCAAAACACAAAGAAAAACTTTGCGCCAGACATTTAGGCTTCACCAAAAACACAGACACCCCTATATATGTCTCAGAACAATTGACTGCTAAAGGAGCTCGGCTTTTCTTCATTGCGCGAGACCTCGCTAAATTGAAGACTTACAAATTCTGATGGACAGCATATGGGAGAGTGTATGAAAAGAACGAAAACTCCAATAATTATTATTAAAATGAGTCACAAATACACAGTTTAATGCAGGAAAAATGACTAGGTATTACTTGTTTCTTTAAAAATAATGCATCAAGTCGAAATGTACTTTTATGTTTTAATTATAATTAATTTGTCAACCCTTATACATTTTTACTAACACACACATACACATATTGAACATAAATATAATAATAAAATACTACCTGTACATACAATCAAAATCACAACAACCCTATACTTAATATTATTTACTCAGACACACCACACAAGACTTTAAAATATATATTTTTAATAATTCTTACATTACCTCATACATCTAGTTTGAAAAAGCAAAACATTTATATTGATTTTTAACCATACGGACCAAATTATATGTATATCTCTAGATCTGGGAATGCAATTCGACTGTTTCTTTAATTCAAATAATGAATAGTGTCCTTACATCTATGAAGGAAATAGACAATGCAGAAATTGCACAATCAAGAGTATGTGAAGTTCAGGATGTTACAAAATACATACATGTAACAAACACCGATCTCACTATCGTATCACAAAATATTAGAAGCATTTACAGTAACTTTGATGACTTGATTATTACTCTTACTCACTTTAATTTTACAATTGATGTGATAGTTTTGAGTGAGTGTAGACTTAACGAGAACAAACCTATACCATTGATACCTAATTATACCTCTTACTCTACGGTAAATCATGTCAATCGCTGTGACGGAGTGGTAGTATACGTCAAAAACAGTCACAAAGCTTGTGTCAAAGAAATAATACTGATGAGCGCATCTTGCCTACAAATATCTATACTCGACTTTAAAATCCTTGCTATCTACCGCTCTCCTTCTAACCATAATGCAGATGACTTTATAAATTCTTTAAACAGTCACCTTATAACCATAGGTTCTTGTAAAAATTTAATTATAACTGGTGACATAAACATCAATATCATCACTAAAGATATAGAGCAAACATATGAGCGCACAAATAGACACAATTATCTTAACATGTTGGTGAGTTATGGACTATTACTGGGCCATTACTTGCCAACAAGGGACAAGAACTGTTTGGATCATTTTATTCTGAAGATAGATAAGGATTGTCACACTGCATCTATTTTTGTTTTAAATTTTACGATTACAGATCACTGTATGATATTTTTGAGGCTGTCTAATGTAGGTAAATCAAATAAATGTCCTACAATTAAAACAAAAATAAACTATGAAAATGCTTTGTTTAGTTTAATAAATAGTAAAATAGACAATTTAGTATCGATAAATAACCCAACTACTTTAATTGAACTATTAATAAGTACACTAAAAAATTGTCTCGTAGAGAATACTGCAAGACAAATAATCCCATGTAAAAATCGCCTAATCAAACCCTGGATGACGTTAGGCATATTGCAGTGTATCAAATAGAAACGACATGCAAAAAAAGCTGAAATGATCCGGAAAACGAAATTTTAAAATAACATACAGGAGATATCGTAATTATTGTAATAACTTAATAAAAACTTAAACGTAAGCATGAGAGGAACAGCTTTCTAAGGTAAAGAGATCCTAAAGCACTATGGAAAATAATTAACAATATAACACAGCGAAATAATAATAAGACACAAAACATTAAACTTTTGAGATAAAATCATCTCCCCAGAATCGACGAATTACGTGAACCACTATTTTGCAAATATTGGTAAAACGCTAGCTGAAAACATCACTTTGAAATACTCACAACAGCATAATATCAGGTTACCACTTAACTCAAAAGCCTCATCGTTCGTACTTTTGAAACCGATTCAAAGAGATAGGTGCTTTAATGAACCTTAAATCTGAAAGTGCCGCTGGGTGGGATGACATATCAACGATTCTTGAAACTCGCTAAAGAACATGTAGCTCCTGTGATAGCTCATTTGGCAAATCTTTGCTTTAGTCAGGCATTTTCCCAACTGCCCTAAAGCGAGCAATAATAACACCAGTATATAAGTCTGGTGACATGAAAGATACATCAAACTATAGACCTATCTCTGTTTTACCGGCCATCTCAAAAGTCCTAGAAAAACTTTTAAATAATCCGTTAATATCCTACTTAAATACATACAAGCTGCTTTCTGACCACCAATTCGGATTTAGAAAAGTTCCACTGAAGATGCTGTTACTGCACACTTCTCTTATCGTAGATAATGTCGACAAAGGTAACAAATGCCTAACTGTATTTTGGACTTGAAAAAGCCTTCGATACCGTGTCGGTACCTACCTTAGTACGAAGGCTCGAAGACATAGGTATAAGGGAATCCTTTAAAACTTTTGTTGACTATCTCACTGGGCGTAAACAATGCGTTAGAATTGGACCCTATGTGAGTGAGCACTGTGATGTGACTTTGGCGTTCCCAGGGTAGTGTACTTGGTCCGACCTTTCCTAATATATATTAACAATCTATGTTGTATGAAAATCAGAGGTGGACAGATATTTTCTTACGCGGATGACACGGCTGTTGTTTTTAAGGGCGTAACTGGGATGATGTTCGTTTAATAGCAGAGAGTCTCACCGAGATAGCGAACTGGTTAAATTCTAATCGCTTAACTCTCAATACCACTAAAACTAATTATATAGCTTTTCAAATTATAATAACTCACAACCGGAAACCAACTTTGAAATCAAAATTCATACATGTTCTGAAATCTCAAACCCTGAATGTACTTGTAACAAAATATCAAAAGTAGGCAAAACAAAATATTTAGGAGTAATAATTGACCAGCGTCTAACCTGGCATGCACATCTGGAACTGATGATGACTAGGATACGGAAACTCATATGGATTTTTAAAACACTTAGACATGCAACAGATAAGAACTTACTGAGCCAAATATATGTTTCATTAGCTCAATCTATTTTGACGTACTGTATTCCGGTTTGGGGAGGGGCCACTAAAATGAAGTTTCTGGAACTGGAAAGAGTACAGAGATTGTTACTAAAGGTGATGCACTTTAAGCCATATAGATTCCCTACTAAAGATCTGTACTCTTTATGTGACCACCTTTCGGTCAGGAGGCTGTATATCCTTAACTCTGTCTTAAGATTGCACAAGACACTGAAATACAACCCCAGAAATTGCGACAGAAGAAGAAGACATGCTGTGGCCACAGTAGTTCCTATGAAAACAAGATTTGCCAGAAGGCAATTTAAAAGTCAGTCTGCTCATCTCTATAACTACATTAATAAAAATCTAAACATATATGCAATGACCCAGTACAATGTGAAAAAACACGTTACAGTGTGGTTAAAGACAATAGAGTATGATGAAACTGAAAATTTATTAAAATAAGTAGATCAATGTACACCATAGCATAAAAACTTACAGCAAATACTACAACACACACACACACATACACATACTCACTACACATACTTACTACATATACTCACCACACACATACACGCACACACGCACACACACGCACACACGTTTAATCTTTACGATGCGATCTTATAAGTATCAAAAAAAAATTGTTATGGAAGAGCGGGGTCCTTCTTAACAGGTGATATACTTAAAAGGAGACCCCAGCCTAGTTATTGTATTTAAATTTAAGATACTGAATAAAGAATTTTGAATTTTGAATTTTGAATTTTAAATTTGTTTGCTCTCACCGCCACTACAGGAGATAGAATGCCTCTTCACTAATACACTGGTTCTACCATTCAGACCGGAACATGGAATGTTCCGGTCTGAGGCAGAAATAAGTAAAGGATGGTACCTATTTCTGCACTCAGTACCTACCGACGAAATCCTAGGCATAATAGGTGTCTCACCACTTAGTATAGATAACAAAATATGAATAGATATAATCGATGAAATTATGGTAAGGATGTCAATGGATGCAGGTACATTATGTCAAGTCATCATTGCGTCAGAGTAAACAAAGGGTGGTCTAAGTTTTTCTAGTAGCAAACGAGACAAGGCCTATTCTGCAGAGGATTTTTAATGGGATTTAATGTTGATCATCATCTTTACAGCCCTTCACAAGTCCACTGCTGAACATAAACTTCGCCTAAAAATTCCACAGAGCACGGTCCTGAGCCACCTGCATCCATCGACTTCCTGCATGTCTTACCAGGTCGTCACTCCATCTAGTGAAGGGCCGCCCCACACTTCGCCTACCGGTACGAGGCTGCCACTCAAGAACCTTGCTTCCCCATCGGTTGTCGGTTCTTCTAGCTATATGACCGGCCCATTACCACTTCAGCTTACTCATCCGTTGGACTTTGTCGGTTACTCTGGTTCTACTGCGGATATCCTCATTTATAAATTTATGACGCAGAGAAACCCCGAGCATAGCCCTCTCCATAGTTGGCTGAGTGACCTTGAGCTTCCTCATTCGTCCAGCAGTGAAGGACCATGTCTCAGATCCATAAGTCATCACTGGCCACACGCACTGGCTGTACAATTTCGTTTTCAAGGTTTGAGGTATGCCTGACGAGAAGATGTGTCGTAATCTCACGAACGCTGCCCAGCTCTCGGTCAAAGTTGGACTAACTTAGTCGAACTATTTTTCCCAGGTAAATAATAATACTCGTCAACAACTTCGAGCTTAGTACTCCCAACAACTACCGACATATGTGTGATATGGACGTTACACATGATCTTTGGTTTTTCCATGTTCATTTTATATATCGTCATCGTCGTGTAATATTATGTGATTTTGTAAATTAAATGTCAAGTGAACAATAAGTGAAAACGATGGAACACTTCCAAAGGTGATTTCTTTCTCCAACAACTTGAATCACTTCCAAAGGTGATTTAAACAGTTTTTATTTAGTTTTTTTTTTCTTCTAGAACATGGGGAAGGGCTTAACTGCTGAACATAGGCCTTTTTTTATAGGAGAGGGGGCAAACGAGCATACGGCTCACCTGATGGTAAGTGATTACCGCCGCCCATGAACAATTGCAACACCAGGGGAATTGCGGGTGCGTTGCCGGCCTTTTAAAAAGTTTTTTAAAGGGTTTGAAAAAATCGCCGGTAGTAATCGTTTCTACAAAGAAGTCGTGCGAGGGAAAAAACTCCTAGTAAATCGCTTGATGGTGGACCCCTAAGCATCCAGATGGTGTGTGGTGTGAATTTAAATAAGCAACATAATAATATTGTATTGTAAATTAATCTTTAAAACAAAGTCCCGCTGGGTGTCTTGCTGGTTCTTCTCAAGACTGAGGTTTTTTCCGAACCAGTGGTAAATGCATAAATGACATTTAATAAGTATTCTTGTAATATATATGCCTTGTTGGTGTAGTGGTCGTAAGCGCGACTGCTGATCATATGTTGCTGGGTTCGAATCCTGGGTCGAGACAAAGTCAGTTATTTGGTTTTTCCGTCAAGAAACTCTCAGTAGCAACCTGAAGTCAGAAAGTTGGCGGTGTTTCACGCCGTGCCTCGGAAAGCACGTAAAGTCGTTGGTCTCCGACCGTGTCAGATTACCGTGCTATCAGACTATGAGGGTGAGAGATGAGAGTGCACCAGTGCATGTGTGCGCAAGCACTGGTGCACCATATTCCTGTCCTACGCAGATGGCGATTATAGTCTCCGTGACAGGAATTCGGTCTGGAGGTCATTTTTATTATTATCATTATTCTTATATCACAAAAGCCTACTCTCCTTGTTGTTGTTTCGTTGTCCAACAAGTTGTTTTCTTTTTAATTTAAAAATACCATGGGTAATGTAAAGTACTCAAAAGTTGGGAAACAAAGACATTATTATTATTATTAATCAACAAAAGGATTCGTTATTAAAATTAGTTTAGTGGAAAATTGTTGAGATTTTTCTTCAAGTGTTGTTCCTTGAAGGAAAATTTTAATAGTTTTCCAACATTTCTTCTATTTTATTCTTTTTTTTAAAAGGTCCCATAGTAGACTCTTTAAGCACCGTAATATCCCAAAGATACAAGGTTATTAGTACTTCGATTTCAATATAACAGTGGGTAGAAAACCGAGTGTGAGGACAGCTCTACAAAGCAATATCATATTGTTTTCAACCCTCAGTTGATAAGGTCACATAATTAATTAAGGCAATGTAATGAGAGCAAAAATACGGTGAATTACTGCCAAATTTATAATTATTACGAGCTGTAATATAATAATAAGAATATCAGGTGCGAATATATACCGCACTAGCTGTGCCCGCAACTTCGTTCTCATAGAATAATCTATACAAATAAATAAAATTAAGTGACCAGTAGTTTTAGGGTTACCCTAATAATGCCTATATAATTGACTTCGACTACATTGATGATGTCATTTTATTTATATTAAAGTCAGTTGTACAATTTTTTATTCTACCACTTGTAATAGAAAAGATGAAAAATATTATAACTCTATCTATCGGAAACCATAGGATTACTCAGGCATTTCGCACAGTCGCCTGCTACGACAATCACAGGACGGAATGGGGTGCTGTATTCTCTCACATCACAATCACACAGCATCGTATGTTAAGCGATTTTTATATAATGAAGAATAATGGTGACAAACTAGCATACAGTCCACCTAATGGTAAGTGGTCGTGTTCCATAGACATCTACATTTATCCTCGATTAAGAATTAAAATACATATACGTTGTTATCCCTGAGGACTAAGGAATGCCTTGTTTCCAGTAAAAAGTGTCTCCGGTTCTCTACGCTCATCATACTAAACACAGCAGCATTAAGCTGCTATTTAACGCTAGTATTCTGTGCAAGCGTGGTCCTACCCCAATCGATCCGACCCATTCGAGCCACATAACATAGCTGCAACTTGTCTCTAACACGTAATAAAATTAACGTAATACGATTTTAGAAAATAGAGACGAAGTTTATCGTTACATCTGAAGCCCAAAACGTCGGCTATCGTGAATATTTGCATTTGCTAAGCGCGCAGACCCATTGTGATTTATTGGTTAATGATAAGGACTGTGTCACCGCTGGGCTGGGCGCTTGCTAAATTCGTAATATAACTTGGGAATTGTGTCAATTTTATCATTGCTTCTAAGTTTTGTTACAATAAATCCGCGTAATGGAATCCATTACGCGGATTTATTATAACATTTTGTTAGAGTGTAAAAGTATTTCTATTCATTTATTACCTTGTAATAAATGAATTTTGCCATAGTTGCCACACTTGGTAACCGCATTTTAAATTATTTTAGTTATTATCAAGAAGATGCTGCTACACATGTCTTGTTTCAGTTTCTCACTTTCGCCTTCTATGACACCCACGGAGAAACTCGATTGTAAACTCGACTCGACAGTTATAGTGTACACCGATTTTAATTATTCCTTTTTAGATAATTTAATAGAACCATTTAGGGCGGCGCCATTTAAACTGAAAGTGAAACATCTAATGTCCGATTCCTATATTCAAGAAACGTTTCGTTTTCCGTAACGATTCGTTTTATTACATCGTGATGCATGTGAAAATGTAGTTTGTATTACAAACGATTAATTCAGCAACTTAGGATGACTTAAAATAAAAAAATAAAAACTGTAAACGGTTCTTAAATAGTTGAACTGGTATTTTATTTACGAAAAGGGATATTCGTGCACTTCAATTACTTTCATTATGATAGAAAGCAACCCGATATAAGTGAGAAAAAAATAGGGGATGAATGTTTAATATACCTAACTATATAGACTCCGTTTTAGTTGTCACCTTGTGTTATTGGATATTTATGTATATTGTAAAGATATCAATAGTTTTGCCTAACTACGAGTATTATCTGCCTTGGAAGCTCAGGGGCTACACGTAAAAACCTAACGGAGCTGTGATGTATAGCAGCCCACACGATAAATAATAATAGTGTCCTCCAGACCGAATTTCGTTGAAGGCGGCTAGTCCGAACTGCAGACTATCCATCTGCGCAGGAAAGGATTATAGTGCCCAGAGCACAGATGTACTCTCTATTCCTTCACTCGCATAGTCCGATGGGACGGCAATCTGACACGACCGGAGAGATATCATGAACAGGACCAAGGGCTTTACGTGCTTTCCAAGGCATCGGTAGCTTCCTGACTCCAGGCTGCTACCGGAAAATTTCTTGACATCAAAACCCAATAACAAATTTTGACCCGACCCGGGATTTGAACGAGGCACTCAACACATCAAAAATGAAGTGACACGTTAAATTGTTTGTGACACGATAAATATATTAATGTCAAATTTGTAGTTATTAAGGAATAGACCTAGAAGAAACAACACGTCTCTCATTAGCACCCTTCCATTACATTACAAGGCACCCCTGCTAGGCAATGCGCTGCAATAATACAAGTGTCGGTGCCTAGAAATATACAAGGTAAAAAAGTAAAATAACGAAGAAAAAAATAATGATTGGAATTATTATTTACTCGGATTGACTTCACTTACACCGGATATGACAAAAAAAGTCATAAAAGTCAGAAATGTATTACACAAAGTGAGACTTAACTTCGCGTAGTGTATGTTTTCTTTGACTTAACACCGTTTGTAGGTCAAAAGTTTTTCGTTATTGTAAAAACTTTAGGTTTAAATTAGGGATGCATCCGATACTGATACCGATGCTGATATATCGGCGATACTCGAAGCTTGCCGATATATCGGAATCGGCGATATTTTTATGGCCGATTCAACGATACTTTTCAAATTTCGCGCTTTAAAAATCTAATGTAAACGCGCGTATTGTCTCGTGTATTTCGTTGCAAACGATGTACAAACTAACTATGCTCGGGGAAACCCCGCGCTTTGTTCAGTGTCTTGTTTAGCCACAATGCTTAATCCTCGTTAAAAAGCACGAATATTTCGATCACAGTGTACAATTACTATGGCAAAAAATCGTCTTGTTCAGTTAATTGATCTTAATGTAGCACTGCATTCCGAAACTATTTCAGACACGGTCACATTTAAATCTAGTACTGTAACTGTAAGTTCTGAGATGCCTACGAGTGGCGGGCTTTGGAGCGTTTGTGAAAATATTATTAGAGTGTCCGAGGAAGATGAGTCCCTGTCTACTCTGAGCTGTAATTCTCTCAAAGAAGAAGTCGAGAGATATTCAAGGTCTCTAAAATATCGAAGGCGCAGATCCGTTCGTTTTCTGGCGCAATGACGTCTTAATACCCAAACTTGAAAGAAATGGCGCAAGTACTTTAGTTTCCAAATGAGTTCTGTCGCATCTGAGAGACTATATTCCATCGCAGGTCTTATTCAAACAAATTTGCGAAATCGCCTTTCTCCGCAAAACTTAAGAATACTTTGTTTTTTAAACAAAAATCTCAACAATGTTAATTTTAATTACTAAAACTATATCTATATAAACTAATCTTAACCTGTCTATAGTTATAAACGGTTTTATTTAGTTTGTCCTGTTATTTGTCCTTTTTATATTAATTAAAAAAAATAACCTGACTTGTGTTTTATTTATTTTACCTACATTTTTGAATTCAATAAGCGTATCGGTATTGGTATCGCCGATATTTTTATAAGAGCATCGGTATCGGTATCGTATCGGCAAAAGGCGTATCGAGGCATTCATAGTTTAAATGCAATAAAAGTTATATATCTATCTACTTATATATAAGACGTAATCCACACTAGTATTTTCTTCTGTATCGTGAAGGCAGCTTACATAGATAAATGGCACAAGTACATTCAGACTCGGAACATTTACTTGTAGGCCATACAAATACTTGTTCCGTGCTAGATTCGAACCCACGGCTCTCAGCGCCGTAATTCATTACTAAGCCACTGCGCCACGGATCCGTCAAGATTTGTAAAAAATTGTAGAAGCAAAGTTATCTTGATGTACACTAAATATGGTAAAAAATTAAAGTGAAATATAATGAAAACATGAAGATAAATTCCATCAATCGAATTTACGAAAATAAAAGATAAAAATGATAATTAATAGAATCAGGCGTTACTTTGCGGAAATCCATTATATTAAAGTTGGAAAAATTTACTTTGCCAATATCCGCTCAATAAAATAAAATGATGTGTCTTACCTAGTTTGAAGAGCACCTCCCGCCCTCCCTCAATTGCGTGCACTATTCCCGTCACCACTAATCCCAGCACCACTACTCCCACCACCACTACACTAGGAAAGACACACCACCGACGACAATACGACACGTGTTTCGCCTCTACACGAGGCATCTTCAGGTGTAGTAGACTCTACGGTGGCTGACCGCTAAGTGAGCGGCGAGCCAAAAACAGCTGCTATTTATAAGACTCGCTGACGCAACCGCTCCCCACTTAAGTAGTGAGCGACCGCGTCATGCGATAAAACATGCGATCAATCAACACTTGACGTACGCAGCTGCCTGCTATTAAATTAATAACAAGCCGCTGCGAAACGCACGCCTACCCTCAATCACGCAAACAATCGCTAATCACCGTGAAGGTGACGAACGACCATATTACGAGACTGTCCGTTATTGGAGAGCAGGTTTAAAGATGTTTAAGAGGTGAGTTAGAAACATTTGTTTGTTCATTCAGCAGTGCAATATTACAATTTTACATACATACATACATACATAAACACTCACGCCTGTCACCCAGAGGGTAGGCAGAGACTACGGACTTCCACTTGGCACGATCCTGGCACACCTCTCGCCTCCTTTACATCCATATATCTACGCATACACGCTCGTCGGTTAAGGTTACTCTAATCTGGCCCATTTTCAATATATCGCCAATTTGGTCGATAAACCTTCGTCTAGGGCGTCCCTTTCCGACTCTGCCGTTCACTTCTGCAGCATAAATTTGCTTTGTCACTCTTTCCTCGTTCATTCTTTCTACATGACTAAACCACCGAAGCATTCCTTTCTTAATCCTGGTCACAACGTCATCTTGCAAACCACACTTTCTCTTATCACACTATTTCTCACCCTGTCATTCAGATTCAGCCCTAGCATACTCCTTAATGACCGCATTTCTACAGCATTTATTCTACTCTCATGCTTCTTCTGCCAGACCTTTCACTACCATACATTAAAGTAGGGAATAACACCGCATTGTGAATTGCCAAACGTGCCTTTTTTGACACATTCTGACTCTTCACAATAGCTTGTAGAGCCCCATTCACTCTATTTCCTGCGTTCACTCGTCGTTCTATATCCTTATCATATCTACCATCCCTGCTAAATAAACATCCCAAATATACAAACTCATCCACTTGCTCAATCAACTCCCCTTCTATTCTTATTTCACATAATGTTTTACTTTCTTCTCTTTCAAAAACCATCACTTTCGTCTTACTTGCGTTCACTTTCATACCTCTTTCTTTTAATGACCGGTTCATTAAAGTAACCATCATTTGCAACTCGGCCGCCGACGATGCAAATATGACTTGATCATCGGCGTACAAAAGGCATTTGACGGTTAACTCACCCATTCTCAACCCACATTCTTCAACTTTCAAAGTTTGCAAACAACTGTCCATAAATAGGTTAAACAGCCAGGGAAGCTACACAGCCCTGTCTGACACCTTTTGGATGCCAAACCAGTCCGAATAGACCCTGTTGATCCTGACACAAGGACTAGAGTCCCTATAAAGAGACTTCAATGCCTGTATCAAACCAGCGCTCAAACCAAATGAGTTAAGTGTTTGCCATAACACATTCCTGTCCACTCTGTCATAAGCCTTTTCCAAGTCCATGAAAGCACAAAAACTTTCTGGTTTTGGCCAAAACTTCTCCGCAATCATGCGCATGGAAAATACTTGATCCGTATACCCCATTCCTTTCTAAATCCAGCTTGCACATCCCAAATTTTTCCATCAGTTTCTTCCATAACTCTTCCATTAACACCTTAGCATACAGTTTACCCTCAATGCTAAGCAAGCTGATCTACAGTAGTTTTACAGTCCTGCTGTGACCCTTTTCCTTTATATATTGGGACTATAACGGCTTTGCACCAGTCTTCCGGTACCCGCTTCAGTTCCCAACATAAATTAAACAAGGTGTACAGCAGGCCTGCCACCACTTCTCTCCAGCCCTTAGCATTTCGAGTGATACTCTATCATATCCGGCTGCCTTACCTGCTTTCATGCTTTTCATTGCTTTCATTATTTCATCTACACTTATCTCCCTACCTCTCTCCACTTCTTTCGGAATTTCTTTTTGACTTAATTCAGACGACCCTTCACTCATAAACACGCTTTCAAAGTATTCTTCCATCTCTTTAAATTCGAAACTTCATCATTCAGCATACAGCCATTCTCGTCTCGTATAGCATTTATTCTAGGCTGTTTTGAATTTCCCTAGCAGTTCTTACGAGTTTCCAGAACATTTTAATATTTGCCTGAAGTTATCAGATATCCTTCTATCATTCTTATTCGTTCTTTCTTGCTTTTCCTTTCAACAACTTCTTTTACTCTCTTATTTATAAGTCTAAAGTCTGCCTTTTTCTTTCAATCTCATCATTCATACCGCCAGAATTACCAGCTTTGGTTTCCATTAAATCTAGCCATGCTCTCTTCTTTGCTTCAACTTCCATCCGAATCTCATCATCCCACCACAACGTATTATTTTTCCTTTCATTCGTTCTCTTACTTACACCACATACTTCGGTGGCTGCATCCACCAAAACTTTCTTAACATTATTCCACACAGTCTTCAGGTCTAAATCATTCATACATATTTCATTCAAACCATTTATATTCTCCTCAGTCTACATTTATACTTCTCTTCACCTTCATCTTGTAACCTCTCTGTTCTTATACGCTGTAACGCAGTGGTAGACAGATGTCCGATGCCGCCAACGCCTGAATAGACCATTAATTCGGCATAAGACCAAGTAATGATCCGTCCCTACGTTGGACCCCGGTAAACTCTTGTATCTACCACTGCGCTCCGCATTCTTTCATCCACAATTATGAAATCTATCATGCTTCTATCATTACCTCTTTCCCATGTATACATGTGAATCCTCTTATGGCGAAAAGTATTCGTCACAAAAGATTCTTTTCTCACATACGGCGAGGAGGTCTTCACCATTCTCATTTACACTTTCATCGTCAAACATTCCTAATATCCTTTCATAACCAGACCTCTTCACCCCAACCCTTCCATTAAAATCTCCTAACATAATGATATTTTCATTTCACATTTCATCAACACCATCCTTACCATGTCCCAAAACTGCTCTCGGATATAAGTGGGTATAAGTGGGCTTAGACATGTCTGGGGCGTACACCTAGCACAAACAACTTCTAAGCCCACTTTCATTCGTATCCATAGCAGCCTTGGGCTTACATTCATACTCTTTCACATTGTTATTCTTTCTGAAAGGATGACACCGACTCCTGGCATGCCCGCTCAGTCTCGTCTACACAGACCAGTAAGCGGTATACATGCCATGTGCAGTGGCATCCTTTCCCTCATTCGTCTCATTTACACATAACACATCTATTCCTCTATCATTCATCATTTCGCATATTTCATCCATCTTATCATTCATTGCTCCACACATTCAGCGTAGCCAGACGGGCCTCCGCAATCCACTTTCGCCCTCCGGGAGACAGAACGTGACGGTGGCGAACCTCGTCGCCGGTTTTACTCGGAGATTCTTGCACCCTGCCCCATTAAAGGGGCGCCGGGAACTCAGGGCCATTCCTTAATGTGTTGGCTCATGGTGCGATCTAGTTCGAATTACTATTTTTATTTTTGATATCTCCAACTGTTCAAGGACACACAGTTGCAGCCCTTTATTACAAGTATGTAAGACTTTAGAGGAGTGGTCGTTGGTTAGGTTGTGTCCATTATCCAACAGATGTTTGGCAAAATGGGATTTATCGGGATTGCAATTCCTGTACGCGGCTAAATGCTCTTTGTAACGTGTCTCGAAGTTGCGACCAGTCTGACCCACGTAAACGGCGTGGCATTCGTCACAAACAAGTTTATAAACACCCGACTTTTGACGAATATCTAACTTATCTTTATTATTACAGATATTCCTAAGAGAATTGAACGCAACGTACACACCGCTCTGTCGAAAGTATTAGCTATTTTTTCAGATATAAAATATTTTTATATAGCTGATACTCTCTACCTAACCAACGACCACTCCTTTAAAGTCTTACATACTTGTAATAAGGGCTGCGACTCTGTGTCCTGGAACAGTTGGAGATATTAAAAATAAAAATAGTAATATTGCACTGCTGAATGAACAAACAAATGTTTCTAACTCACCTCTCTTAAACATCTTTAAATCTGCTCAATTACGGACAGCCTCGCAACATGGTCCTTCGTCACCTTCGCGGTGATTAGCGATTGGTTGCGTGGTTGG